>CM053785.1:963941131-964398631 GCA_028749045.1 Cupressus sempervirens | reverse complement strand
AAGCATCTTTCACCTTGAGAAGTTTTCTTATAACAATAGCATGAGATGCAAAATAGGTCTTAGCAACCTAAGAAAGTTAACAATATGTCAATTGAAAATAAAATTATAAATATTAGCTAAATTAAAAATCCATGAAATTTATTAATTGCAAAAAATTAATTCACCTTCAATTGTGAGTATGGTCTAAAAATGGATTGTGACATGTTGTGGTTAGTCACAAACATTTGGATGTCCTCTCCCTCTTCATATATTTTCTTCACCCAATCTATTTGAGTGCCAATTTTTTGCATAATTAGGTTGAGGGAGTGTATAGTGCATGTATCCAAAAATATGGTCATACCAACACTGAACCAAAGAACCAGCTCTTCTACAATTTTTGACATTGTTTGTAACAACCTATCCAACATTCTCACTACCCACCATGTATATGGCCTCAATGAGAATATTAGAGATGAATTGTGAATCCTTCACCTCCCCTTGACAATCAATTGTCTTTGGAAAAATTATCCCTTTGGGGGAAACTACAATCACATTAATTAATGGTATGTTTCTTATGTCTTTCCAACCATAAAACACATTTGTCACACCCACATTTTTCAAAATTTCTAATTAGTTGAAGTTCTTTTTCTATATAAAATCTCCCCTTTTGTAAGAGTGTGGCATGCACCTTTTCATACCTAGGACTTGTGTAATCATTTGTTTCTTCTTTTATGGCTCTTACCATTTCCTTCCAATATGGTGATCTTACTAGGTTGTAAGGAAAGCCATTAGTATAGAAGCAACGTGCAATGGCTTCATCAACATGGTCTCTTGCCTTCATTTTAAATGCAAAGTGCAATAGGCTTGGGATGCCACAAAATTTTCTACTTCATCCTCCTCTCCTAGCACATGTACTTGCATGAATGGATGTTTGGAAGATACAATTGGTTTCATTTTAGTGGGTGGTTACATTTTGTTCTTTTTTGAGGAAGGAGGTTGATAATAACTCTTTTTCAATCTTTTAACCAAATGGTCAACAACCCATTGTTATTTTACAATAGAAGCTATATGTGCATTAGAAAACCCCTTCCCATCTACATCTTTGCACATTTTAAAACCTTTACCTATAGGGCCCATGAAATGAAACTTTACCCAAGAATAAGAGCTATTGAAAGGCTTTCCTTTGTTACTTTGACAATAATTGCAACTCCAAATATAGGAGCCACCACTTCCAACTAGTGATATTCTTGTTGTATGTCTACATAGAGGATACCCTAAATTAATTTTAAAATTATCCCCTCCTTTCCTTGCCACTTAACTCTGACCTTGTCCTCCCATTTAACGCTGATTATCGATGGCAACCATTCTTGTACAATATAATATAGTTTCTTTCTATAATAAGAAATTAAATAAATTTAGATAATAATAAAAATATGAATATTGAGAATACAAGTAAAAATCAATGGTACCAAACTATTCAAATAGATACCTAAATTTGTTTCTTAATTTCTTTAAAAAATATATGAAAAAAACTTGAAAATTTTCTTTAGAAACTTGAAACAATTCATGAAAATCTCTAAAAAAATCATTGACACACTCAAGAATGGGATAAAATACTTACCTATTAGTGTTTTAATGATTTTGTGGAAGTCAACTCTCACTCTACAATAATTCTTCTTTGAAAACAATCAAGGTACCTTCAAAATTCCAAAATGGAAGCCAAATGAGCACACACACACACACACACACACACAAACCATCACAAAAATTAAGAATCTATAATTTCATTCTTAATCTAGCTCTATCTTAGTATGAAAATGGGTTCTCACATTGATTTAATGCTCTCCAAATACTCATTAAAAATTTTAATTTAATATTATAAGTATTATGCTAATTCAATTTATTCAAAGCTTGAGGTAAGCATTATTTCCAAGTAAAGTCCTTTATTATTTCTCCTTCTCAATTATTTATTAGCCTATATGGGCCATTTTGTGGTATTTGTACCTTTGATCAATCTTACAATCAATTGTGCCTCCTAAATTGGCATCCACTCTATCAACCCAACATCCAATTTGAACTTCAGTTGATTTTTCTTGATAGAGAATGTTATAAACCTTATGCACCTACAAACAAACAACATTTTAAACATTCTATTTTTTACATATTTTAGAATTGAGTGATATATTTGAATTCAATTGGGAGATAATATTTTGTAGTTGGCCTAACTTAGTTTGGAATCCTAAAATGTAGGATGAGGTATGTAAACACCCCATGTTTTCTTATTTTGGAAAACCAAAGTTATCAAAAAGTATTCAAGAAATTGTATTTGAAGGTCTTTTCCACAATTTGGTGTTTAAGTATTCTCAAAGCCATCAAGAATTGTATTCTTCAAAACATTCTCCCATTTCATCAAACATTGTACACAACTAAAAAAAAATATTAAAAAAGGTTTATCTTTCATGCTTTCCTTTTTGGTTTTTGTTGAATTCAACCTATTGCATGAACACTTATAATTAAATTCAAAGAGAAATCACATCTTGTCAAGGCATAAGGTAGTTAACAATTTAAATCTAGCTTCTATTTCATCTTTTCTTTATCTAGTTTTATTTCATTTTCAAGCTTGATGCATAAACAAGTATTGACCAAGGTGAACCCATTTCCACAACATTCTTCCTTGTTTTTATGAGTCCAATAATGGGCTATGAAACCATCATAGCTATTTCAGGTAGATTAGGACTACTCAATGCATCTTTGAAATTTTTAGTTAAAAACATAGGGCATTGAACATCCTAAAAATTATAAGCCTTTGTATGAAATATTTCAAATATTATATACCTTCCAAAAAATACTCAAATTTATTTAGAAGCTAGGTTATAATCCATGGGTTCCAAATTTGCAAGTGTAGGTGTTGTAGGATGGCTATCAGAAGTTCAGATCTATATCAACACACTTACTCTTTTATTTTTAGGTGCACATAAATGCTATTTATCTCTATATTTATATTGTTTATAGCATTACAAGTTCATAATTAGCAAATTTTTATAGTATCTTTATTTCTCTTTCTTTATTCCAACTAGCAAAAGAACTAAGATCTCAAAAGGGCAGATATTATATTGGAATCTCTTCTATAAAAGGTGATTTCAATCATAGTCATCCTGAAGAGGTTTCATAATCCATATGTTCAATAGGAGATTGGATTGATCTCCCTTGATCACCATTAAATGTATATGTATATATGTGTGTGTGTGTGTGTGTGTGTTTCTATATATATAACCTTATTTGGCTATTTATTTTTTTATCCCTCTCCACATCTCTATATTTCCCTAATTCTACATGTGTCCCTCTTCCACATTCTATGTTGGAAACTCTCTCATTGGAATCTCCATCTCTCTATCTCCCTCTCCAAAATATTTCTCCTCATCTCTCCCTACCTATTCCCCTTATCATCTATTTATCTTCAGATCTCTTTCCCTTTCTCATCTTCTATACCTCTATATCTCTTTCTTTCTCTTTCAATATATGTATACATCTCTCTCTATCGTCATTACTTATCTCCCCCTCTCTATCTCTATTTTCCTATCCCCTAGTTCTCTCGACTTGTGTGTCTCTTTATCTTTCTCCCTCTTCCCCGTCATTATATCTCATCTATATCTCTAACTCTATATCACTCTATCTCACCATATATAGATATATATATTTATCTATCTTCTTTTTTACATATGGGTAAGTGCACCAAGTTGTGGTGCTAAAAGGGGAGGGGGGTATAAGTGGTCATTTTAATTTTTTCTTTCCCTTTTTTTTTCTAAAATCAACAATTTCTGAACTTTGACAAGAATTTGAAGATAGTTATGCTAAAAATTATAAGATATGAAAAAAAAAAGTAGTAGTCCTTTGAATCTAGTTTCTAAACTACTAACTTTTTTTTTAAAAATGGTTTAATTTTAGGTCCTCAAAAAAGGGGGACACAGAAAGTTGTACTATTATTTTTCAGAAAAACATAACATAGTGCAAAGTGTGCCCCCTCTAAAATTTTAACTTTTTTTTGAAATTCTTTAATCTCTCATATCAAAAGTTACCTAACACCGTGTAGTTTATCCCAAAATTTTTGGGTAATTTTATAATGTGTATTTTTTTAATGAATTTCGTAATTGGACACATTGATGAAGAGCACTCCCATTAATACCATAAACCCATAACAAAAACAAAGAAACAATAGAAAATGTGAGAACAAAATATGGAGTTATTATTATCGCCACAAATGCAAAATTAAAAATGTCACAAGTACAATATGCTAACCCACATGGGTGCCTTCATTACAATAATCTACAAGACTTAGCTGTGAACTACAACCAAAGTTGTTTTAGACAATGTTCAAGCCTTTCTTAAATAAGCAATTGTATGCTGCCCAAGAAGGTTCTAGACATTCAATCTTAATACCTAGGGCCAACAGACCCTAACAATACATATAAAATCAGCCAAATACATCTTTGACAATTAGAAATTTTGGGTAGCCCAACTTTGGAAGTCCATAACTATCAAACCATTTCTCCAATTGGCTATTATAACCACTTTTCAAAAACTCTAGCTCTTGATCTATAGACACAAAATGGTGCAAGTGCCCTTCTATCAATTTTTAGATCTCATTCGGGCACTCTAAGGTCTCCAATGATGAGCCTAACGATTTTTCTCCTAAATCTTCCACCGAAAATCCATAATAACTTCTCCAATACTTAAGTTGGAGAAAAGATATTTTTATGGTAGGCTTATAACTCTAAAATGAACCTTCATGTAAAAAATGAGAGCATTTTGAGTTCATATGGAAAATTTACTAAAAATAGCAAGTTCTTAGAAATAGCAACCCCCTATCTACTAGTCCTTATTAAAATAGAAAAGACTAAAAAGAAAATATTTTTGGGTGATGCAAGATTTCTCTTACACCCAAGATGCTCCTACATCAAACACACAAGGTAATTTGAGAAGTGACTCCGTCATGTCTCAAGTGTTTAGAGGAAAACCAAGATAGTTACCCTCATCCCTTGGTAGCCATGATGAATTCTCTACTAGCCTCCCTTTTCATTTGACTAGGTATTCCTCATAAGTTTTTTTCCTTGTACTTTTTCAAACATGACTATCCAGTATCTCCTCAATCTCCTTCATAGCTAAACTAGTTGCTAGAATAGTCCACTGCACTTCTGCAACTTCATCTCCATCACCTCCTTCATAATACTCTATCAAATCTAAAATATTAAATAGTGATGAAATATTCAATTCAGTAGGCAACTCCTCTTCATAAAAATTTCTAGAATCATGCCTTTTTCACTATCTTGTATGGTCCAAACTTCTTCATCTTTAGCTTATTATATGTACCCACTAGAAAATGATCCTTTCTTAAATAAACCGTGACTTTATCTCCAATCCAAAATTCCTATATCTCCTTTTCACATTTTCCTTAGCTTTGTATTATGTATTCATTTTTATGATGTGCTTCCTCACCTCCTCATGGATATTCTTCAAATGTTCAACAAATTCTTCTGCTTCAACACTACTTATCTCTCCTTTATCCAACCACCATAATTCAAAAGCATTTCTTGGACTACTCCCATATACAATCTAGAATGGTGATTTACCAATACTCCTATGACAAAATTTTTATATACAAATTCTGCCTATGGTAAAATTAAATCCCATCCTTTTGGCTTGTCTCCAACCAGTGATGAATTGACCTTCAAATCTATTTTAAACTTGTTCCACAATGTATGCTAGAAATACCCAACAAATTTGGTATCTTGATATGAAACTATAATCTTTGGCAAACCATGTAGTCTCACCACTTCTCTAAAAAATAACTCTACCACATAAACAACATCACTAGTCTTCTTGCAAGGAATAAAATGTGCCATCTTTGAAAACCTATCAACCACCAAAAAAATAGAATCATGCTCATGCTGCATCCTTGGTAATCAAGAACAAGATCCATGATGACATCCTCTCACAAATTCTCTAGTACAGTGATGGCTGATATAGTCTTGTATTCTATTTCACTCCTTTTTTCATCTGACATACTTTGTAGCTCTATACAAACTTCTTTAGATCTTGCTGCAACTATGGCTAGTAATAATTCTCAGCAACCAAAGAAATGGTCTTATCTCTACTGAAATGTCCAACCAATCTTCCACTATGCTTCTCCTTCATGAGATTCTCATCCATTGAACTTCTAGGAATACACAACTGGCTTCCTTTAAACAACATACTATCTTGGATCATGAAATCCAATGACTTTGTCCTATCAAGTGTAACAGGTTATGTACACGCCTTCCACTCTTCACCAAAATTAGGATCATCCAGATACAATGTATTGAGTTCCTTGAACCCAACCACCTTGATCTGCATTTTTTTCTAGCCAAAGTTGTCTCCTACTAAGAGCATCTACAACTCTATTAGACTTTCCACTCCTATGTTTCAAAATAAATGTACAACTTTGCAAAAACTCAACTCACTTCAAATGCCTTTGGTTTAATTTTTCTTGACTATTCAAATATTGCAAAACTTCATGATGAGTATACAAAACAAACTCCTTAGGAAGAAGATAGTGTCTCCACTTCTTCAATGCTTGAACTATAGCATAAAATTCTTGATCATAAACAAAATATTTTCTTTTTGCATCATTCAACTTCTCACTAAAATAAGCAATAAGTCTACCTTCATGGCTCAAAATAAATCCTATTATAGTACCACTAGCATCAAAATCTACTTGAAACACCTCATTAAAATCAGGAAGTGCTAAAATAGGTTGCTCAGTAACTTTCTATTTTGATAGATTGAAACTCTTATATGCTCTTAAAGTCCACTTAAATTCTTTCCTATCCCCTCATTATTTCAGTTAGGGGTCCACAAATACTATTAAAACCTCTTATGAACTATCTATAAAAAATAAATAGTCCATGAAAAGGTCTTACCTTTGTCGCACTCTTTGGAGTGGGCCATTCAAGGATAGCCTTCACTTTTTTGGGTCCATTTTCAAACCTTCTATTGAGAAAACAAATGCTAGGTACACCAACTCCTTTAGAAAATTGCACTTCTTCAAGTTTATCAATGATTTTTCTTCCCTCAACTTATCAAACACCTTGTGAATATGAATCAAATGTTCCTCTAATGTCTTACTAAAGATCAAAATATCATCTTGGTAAATAATGACAAACTTACCCAAAAACTCCTTCATTACCTCATTCATGAGCCTCATGAAAGGGCTAGGTGCATTGGTTAGCCCAAAAAGCATGACTAACCATTCATACAATCCTTTTTTCTTAAAAGTAATCTTCCACTCATCACTTTCTCTAATATGAATCTGATGTTACCCACTCTTTTGATCTATCTTTGTGAAATACTTAGATCCACTCAAACAATCCATAATATCCTCCATCGTTGGCAATAGAAATCTATACTTTATTGTGATCTTGTTGATAGTGCAAGAATCTGTACACATCCTCCATTCTTCTTTGGTGCTAATATGAATGGTACAATATATGGACTGAGGCTCTCTTGAATCAACCCCTTCTGCAACAACTCATGAACTTGTCTATTCAACTCTTTACTTTCTACTGGTGTCATTCTATGTGTTTCCTTATTTGGCAGGCTGGCTCCTGGAACCAAGTCTATTTGGTGACTAATCTTCCTCATTGGGGATAATCCATTAGGTGCATTATCTAATCTAATATTAGAAAAATCTCCCAACATATCTGCAACTTCTATAGGTACCTCCTCTACTTGTTCTTTACTATGATTTGGAATTATAGAAAAACACATATACTCACACTTCATACCTTTGAGTAACTCTTTTCCATCAACAAAACATATTTTCATAGCCCTACATACCTTTTATTCTTTCTCCTTCAATGAATTTAAATTATGTTTCACTCCATCCTTGGTTAGAGTGTAGGTATTTTCTTTCCCATCATGTATAACATGCCTATAAAAATACCATGGCCTACAAAACAACATATGCCATATGTCCATAGGTATGATATCACAAAGTACCTCATCCTAGTAGCTTCCAATATTGAACTTCACTAAGCACTTCTCATTGACCATGACCTTGTGGTCATTTTGCACCCAAGCAATATGCTATAGACATGGGTGTTTCTATCTCTTTAGCTTCAACTTTGTGACCATTATTTCACACTAGATTGTCTATACTTCCACCATCAATGACCACATCACAACACTTATCTTCATATTGTCACCTTGTGTGAAACAAGCTCCTTCTTTGATCAGGTTCATTCTCACCACTTAGTAGGTCTCTTCTATTAACTATGACTTATCCTCTTTTAGCATCTTTAGAATGTGATGACCTAACATCTTCATCAACATGTGCAACTCTAGCCTAGCCTTTTGTTCTTCAATTTGTCTTTCCTTGGTGGTGGAAACATTCAAAACCTCTATGCCCTTCTTCTCCCTACTGAAAATATTTCCCACAAAAGCCTCCTCTTCTAGATCCTTGGCTTTTGCCCCTTTCTCTCTGATCTCTATTGTTCTGATCATGGAAACAATTGGAATTGTATCCCCTCTAGATTTGACTACTACTTCCAGCCTCATCCTTGTTCTTCTTATCACCATTATGACCACCATAAGATCATCTACCAGATCTTCCACCATGACCTGTTCCACTAATCTTGTTGTTGAACTTCTTGCTTAGTTTCTCCTCAACTCTTAGGGAAAAATAATATGCCTCTTCAATACTACTCATTCAAACTAGACTTAGCTCATCCTGAATACTTGGCCTTAACCAATTAAGATAATGAGTCACTTTCTCCTTATTAGCTTCTACATGGCTAGTTCTAATGAGAACATAGTAGAACTCTTCAGTATACTCTTGAAAAAAATTTCCCACTTGCTTCAACCCTTGCATTTTCTTCAACATATCAAGCCTATAATTCATAGGAATAACTTGTTGCTTTAGTTTATCTATCATCTAATCTCATTTGGTGATTTTTTCCTTTCCTTTTCTATTTTTCTCCAACTAGCCTCCTACCACCAGATCTTTGCATGTCCCTTTAGTTTCACCTTTGTAAACTTGACCCAATTAGGATCCTCAACATCTTCAAAGTACTCCTCTAATTCATTGATCCAATTGATCAGCTACTTTGGGTTAAGATTTCTTGAAAATGTGAGAACCTCAAACTTAGGTCTTTTTCCAATCCTGGAGATAGCCTTAAAAAGCCTCCCTTCCTTTGGGTTTAGAACTAACTCTACTTCAACATTTTCTTCTACTTCATCCTCATCCTTTCTTTTATATCTTACGAGAAGACTTATTCCTTTGCACATTTTTTTTTCCAATGCTTGCATTTGTCTTTGGAGGGCTCTAAAATCCTTAAGTGTAACACCTACAACTCTTCCACCATGCTCTCTTCATGGAGGCATTTTTGCACTTTCGCTAAAACCCTAGTGCAAACTACCTCAAAATTGGTGATTTGTCTACAGGGTCAATCCAAACTATGGTCCTAGTGCAAATTTCTTAGTGATTTTTCCACACACTCAAGAACTCTAGCTTTGATACCACTTGATGAAGGGTACTCCCCTTAATACCATAAACCCATAACAAAAACAAAGAAACAACAAAAAATGCGAGAACACAATATGGAATTCTTATTATCACTGCAAATGTGGAATTATAGAATTCACAAGTACAATATGCTAACCCACAAGGGTACCTTCATTATAGTAATCTACAAGACTAAGTTGCGAAATACACCTAGAGTTGTTCTAGACAATGTTCAGGCCTTTCTTAAATAGATAGTTTTATGCCACCTAGGAAGGTTCCAAACATTTAAACTTAATACCTAGGGTTGAAAAACCCTAACAATACATATAGATTTGGCCAAATATATCTTTGACAATTATTTTAGAAATTTTAGGTAGCCCAACTTTGGAAGGCCATAATTCTTAAATTGTTGCTCTGATTAGCTATTATAACCACTTTTTCTAATTGCCAGCTTTTGATCTATAGTCATGGTACCACACAAGTGCCCTTCCCTCAAGTTTTTTGACCTCATCCAAGCACTCTAAGGCCTCCAACGATGAGCTTGAAGATTTGTCTCGTAAATTTTCCACCAAAAATTTGCAATAACTTCTCTGATACTTAAGCTGGAGCAATGAGATTTTTATGGTAGGCTTATAGGTCTAAAATGAATCTTCATGTAGAAAATGAGAACATTGTGAGCTTATATGAAAAACTTACTAAAAATAGAAAGTTCCCAAAAATAGCAACCCCCTGCCTACTAGTCCTTATTAAAATAGAAAAGGCTGAAAATAAAATATTTTTGGGTGATGCAAGATTGCTCTTACAACCAGGATGCTCTTGCATCACACATCCTAAAAATGTGAAATATCTATGTGATCCCCATAGAAATGATTGAAAACTAATCCAAAATTAAAAATTCTTTTTTTTCAAAGTGTATAGAATGGAGTCTAGTTTCTAAAAAACCAAGTTGTTGTGAAATTTGATGAATGAGCTAAAATCTACACACTAATTAGTACATGTTGGTTTTTGAGATAAAATAGACATACATTCAAATAAATTTATAGTTGAAAGGCTTGAAATAGTATGAATTTAAAAGAAATTATATGGCTATATAGCTAGCACAGAGATCTACATTATCATGTAACCTGATTTTATCGATACTCAACCATGAGAAAACTTGAAGGAGAGCACACAAAAAAAATTAATCATTTTTGGTATGCTTGCTACAAAACACATCTTAGACCAATTTAAAGACTCCAAATCTTTGGGTTGCATCCCCAAGGAAAATCCAAGCCTTAGGCTTGGTGGTATCCAATAGTTTATATAGCATGTATGCACCATAGTGCATACATGCTATAGTGTGTGTGTGTTATTTAAAATAATTTCAAATTCAATACTTAAATAGCACACACACACTATAGTTAACATTCATTTTTTAATCCTTGTACTTCAATAGAGAGAATGGATAGGGAGAGAGGGAAGGAGAGAGGAAGAGAGAGTAAAGAGTGAGAGAGAGAGAGTAGAGGATGGGGAGAGAGTAAGGGATGGGAGAGAGAGAGAGAGAGAGAGAGAGAGAGAGAGAGAGAGAGAGAGTAGGGGATGGGAGAGAGGGAGAGAGATAGAGATGTGCATGAGAAATATATAGTAAAAGAGAGGAGCTAGTGAGAGATATAGGTAGAGAAATATGGAGATGAAGAGAGGAAGAGAGAGAGAGAGAGAGAGAGAGAGAGAGAGAGAGAGAGTGTTTTCACATAGTGTGTATGCACTATGTGAAAACACCAAAAACAATTATAAGGAAAGTTTGGGTCCCTAATAACCCATATTCTCATTTTTGTCTATTGTGTTGTTCTGATAGAAAACATAGGTTTCATGGTATTGGAAGCTCGCAAACACAAAATTCAATCATTGGATACACTATTTAAAGAGTTTTTGAATATTCTTTGTATAGAAAAGGTTAGTGCAATCCCTTTTAAATGTGAATTCATTGAAATTTTCATGTTTGAATTAAAGGTGCAACATCAACATATCAAGTAGGTGATATTTCATCTTTTGCAGCTTATTGCCAAGGCACATCATCTTTGGTTCAAGATATGCAAATCACTCAAACTTATGTTGATGTTCAAAATATTGAGGGGATGGAACAACTTATAAAACCTTCTAGAATTTGTTTTAGAAGACCAATTTTTTTTATTGATTTTGATACTAACTTTTTGAAATTAATTCCTAATAAGATTAGCAAGTGTACTCATCAAAGAAAAGTTAATCATATGTGGAGATTATTCTTTGAAGAATTAAATATGACAATTCAATGTCAATTATTTATTGAAATGATGAATAATTTGAAATTTAGGCCCATCATGAAGATTCTTGGGCTAAGAACGATTGATGAACAAATTAAAAAAAGCATTGTAAAGAATCTAATGAGTGCATATGACAAAGTGTGTTCTAAATCACAAACCAAAGATAGTAATATCACAAGACATGTACTTACATAAACAATAGTAAGTACCCAAATGAAGAGAGCTTGACTCATGGGAAAGACAAGAAAAATATTGAAATTTGGCAAAGGTACTCTACAGAGAGCCATGGTAAGGTGCGAGAGAGTGGAGGATCCAAAAAAAAGAGAGTTATGAACATTTAGCAATAGAATACCATGAAAGGATAAAGAAATTATTAAAGCTTTGAAATCATTGATTGAAGATTTTTGGACAAATAAAACGTGTGTTTCCCTTAATCAAAGAGATGATGTAAGAAGCAGGACTAGTAGCTAAAATCATGATCCATATGAAAAATATTTTTTGGACTCAACTCAGACATAATTATTTACAAAATTTATTGGTATGTATCCTAAAATTTGAATAAGTCATAGATTTTTTGAGATGGGTAAACCTTTTTATGTGTTTTTTTGCATTCTAATGACATGAATTAGCCACCTAGATCTTCAAGGGAATTCATATCAAAAAAAAAATGTGAAATAGGGGATGGTCAACAATTTTACAAGATATCATGCTTCGATGGTGTATGCTTATTTCGTAGTTCTTTGTAGCTTTTATCAACTTGTGAACATATGGATAGTACACATGCAATTGGAAATCAAATAGTAGATTACATAAAACATAAGATAGTGACATATACTCTAAAAGATGGGAAATAGGGTAAAAGATGTGATTTAGTCATTGAAAAGATTCTAGTATATGAGTTCATGAAAGATTATTTACGAGTATGCAAGGCATACACATATAGCTCGATGGTTGGATTTTTAATTCAAGTTGTGTAAGGATAAATTTCCATTCGATATCATTGTTTTAGTTGTAGACTTCCTAGAGAAATACACACTACAACCACAAAATGAGGTGCAAAAAAAGTATTATACTTCTCAACAACTTTCTATATTTGTTCACATAACATTCATGCATTTGCCTACAAGTACAAAGGATGACAAGAAGATATTGAGGGAGTACCATTTTTACATTAGTGATGATTGATCATATTCTACATAGTTTGTACATGGTTGTTTTTGTAGACACCTAAATCTAATTAGACCATTAGATAATCTTATTTAGTCACCTTCTATGACATTATTGATTAAATATATATTAATTAATTAATTAATTAATTAATTGTTATCCCCTAGTTAATTAATTAATTTAGTTAACTATAGTCCAATTGATAAAATCAAATGATAACCCAAAATCAATTTATCAATTAAAACTCTATTCCTCTATTAAATTAAATAAATGCCAAAATTTATTTGATTTAATTTCTCAAACCCCCTTTTATTAAATTAATCATTTTATAAATCATCTTAAACCCTTAAAACTATCCCTAAAACCTATCTCTACCCCTAATCCAACCCATTCACCCATACTAACCTCACTTAGCCACCTAACTAACCTATACCATCAAAGCTAAGCCACTTAACTCCTAACCCCCTTTCTAAACTGAGCCTAATCTCCCTCCCAAATATGTGCACAATTTTAAGAAAGGATTAAGACTTGCTAACCAAAACCAAATTCCTCTTCCATCCCTATCCAAGAACATTAATGACTCTTACATCCCTCTTACACACTCTTCCTCTCTCATTACTCCCTTTGACCATCCATTTCTCCCATCCCCTTACACTCATCCTCCTTATGACAAGTGTCACTCCCTGATTGGCTACGAACAAGAATAATCCATGTGCTCCCCTTTCAAAGCATTGTATCCCTCCCTCACCATTATTCCATCCTTGCATACTAACACTCCATCTCACTACCCCTTAGCCTATAAATTGATCCCTTCCCCTCTCACAATCTATAATCTACCAATGAAAACTTATAATGCCTCACTAACTACTACAGTATAACAATTTTACACCATTGACATGTCAAAACCCACCTACACATCCATTTTTAAATCCTCCATTCATCCCCATGCTTGATAACAACCCATCACTTGAAGCTTGAGCACAACCAAGCACACATCCCCTATCAATCTGGACATATCTACGTCATCACAGGTCACACCCAAGAGGTTACAATTTTTGGTTTTCCTTCCTTAATGGTGTTCACCTCATCTTATCATAAGTGTTGCTATTATTTAGTTTCATAAATGTTAAATTTGTTATTAATGTTTGTAGCATGCTAGGGTTTTAGCATTACATTTTGGCACACCCAGTCAGACTTTGCATTTGGGTCATTCTAATCATATTTTGCACTTACTTTATTAACTAACCAAATAGACATATTGTGCTTTCTTTTGTATGTATTGATTTTTTTAACGTTGTTTGTAGGTGCTAAAATATCCAACTAGGAAGCATGCTCCTAGCCACCTAATCAATTTTTTGTTAAGCCCTCTTTAAAACATGTAATATTTGTGAACCCATAGTTGCGAGTTTGTAGAGACAAATCAATAGAATTATGAACCTGCAAAGGTAGAAATGCATTCCAAATGAATGCTTAGTACCACATGGTAGTAAAAACCCTCCCCATCATTCCCACTGACAATTCCTCCCATGGGAATGCAAGTATTTACTAGCGAGATTGTTGGAAAAAACCTATGAAAATGCTTGACCAAAATAGTCAAGCCCAAAAATCCAATTTTTATTTTCACCATCAAACTTGTGGATACACCTATCAGTAGTAATTCCTTCCATAAACCTATGGGATCTCTCTTTTGTGGTATTTCACTGTAAGTATTTTTCGTGCGGCCCACTTTTTCTTTGTTTTCACCAGTTTTGGGTACCACTATCCCATTTTGTTTGTTTGTGGGATCGTTGTTTTGTAGGATATGGACTATTCTGAGTTGATTTACATATGAAAAAATAACTAAAAAAGTTAAAATAAATTTTTTCTTGGTTAAATATTCATTTTGGAGATTTTTGGGTGACTAATCAAGCTAATTTTTGGCAGCATTGCAGATTGGAGCATCTAGAAACACCTAACAATGTTTCTTGTAGGTTTTTCTTAAGAATGACCTTGAATGCCTAAACACTTTCCTTTGAATGCATGTTGCATTTAATTGGAGAAATCAAACACATTCTTGAATACTAAAGTTAAAATAAACCAAATCCAATCTTGAGCACCTAAATCAATTGAACAAATCTTTCATTGAATGAATGTTGCTAAACTCAATCCTGAATGTCATGGACTAAAATCTAAAGTTTTCATGGAATGCATGCTTAAAACAATAAACACAATCTCGAATTCCAAGGATCAAAGAATCATTACTCTAACTCACACTTTGAATTTCGGCATAAAATACTTTAACTCAATATTGAATACCTAAAAATCATTGAACATTGCAAATTGACACACTTTAACTTTGGGGCTTAAAAAGAATTCATTCAATCTCAAATGCTCTAAAAAAGTAAAACATTCTTATTCATTCCTTTTCAAAGTTTTAACATGTGATTTTCTTATGTTGATGTTGATTGATTTATTTTTGTTGATGAACCCTTAGCTTATTATATCAATGACATTGTCACATTGGTAATATCTATGCATGCTTAAACATGAGTGTCTTCAAGAGTAGATAGAAAATCTAAAGCTTTAATTGGAAAAGAAAAACTGTTGTCTTGTTTCAATTTTTAGGAGGCCTTCTTGGGAATTTCATCACCCCTTGGGATGACCTCAACTACCACATTTTGGCGGAGTATAAATATTAGGACATGAATTGAAAGAAACCTCTCTTGAAAGAAAAATCTTATCACTCTTGGCTAAGCCACAAAGAACTTTATACTTTTGAGAAATGAAGGTGGAGATTTGTGTTACATTCTCCTCTTGGCTGTGTGGCATTACTTTCTTTCATCTATAGATTTGGGCCTCGTGTACCTTGCCTATATTGAGGACACCCCTAGTTGAGATTGTATATCTTAGACAAAACCTTATAGGATTATTGGTGGGTTTGATGTGCTTAAGGATTCAAAATTCCCCTAATGTTTCAAAAAAATCCAAAAAAATCATATAAACATACATATTGGTTACTTTCAAATCCTTTTGCTAAAAGAGATCACTTGTCTGCCTCTCTCAAAGTTGCTTTGTCCTTTGAGAGATTTTTTTCTCACAATACACAATATCTATTTACAAAAGATTTGTATCCTTTTTGTTTCCAAAATAGTTGTTAGAAAGTCCATTCAAAACAACCCATAGTCTACTTTGCTCCACTTTATATTTTGTATTATCCATTGCTAAATCATTCAACCCAAATGAAAGGCATACTTAGCATAGCCACTGCCTCATCAGATATTCATCCAAGCTTCCAAAATATTGTCATCCTAATCACACCCATTCTATTATCCTATGTTTCTTTCCTCTAGTATCATCATTTCTAAGGTATTCCATTAAATCCTCATTTTCTCTCCATATTCTAACTAGCATAACTATATCCCTACCCAACTCACCATCAAAACGTGATGTCATAGTACTATTATGATGAGTTTGTTCATCTCACCTATTCTCCCATTCTATCATATTCCAATGATGAAGGTATTGTTGACTATGATGGGTATATTGAAAGCCTTAGAGATCTTCCTCCAAACATCATCCAAAATCCAAAAACTCCTCCAAACATCATCCAAAATCCACACATTTCTCCAAACTACTTCATCATTCCTCCATGCATACCTGATAGTACTCCTTATCATACCTTTGACAAGGGAATCCATTATTATCCTCATCCACATCTCCTTCATATACTATGCCCACATATTCCCCTCATACATTAGTCATGTCTCCATATTCCTCCACTTGTATATCCCAATCTCCACCCTTTCACAACAATGCTACCAACTCAATCATTAGTCCAAGCCTACCATCCCAATATACTTCAAACCCATTTCAAAATCCTCTAAATGATCCCAATTATACAATGCATCACCCTAATTCTCTTCCTCCTCCCACACATGCCTCTCCAAGGAGTTTTACAAGGAAACCAAAAGAAAATCCATCTCCCACACCCATCATTCATCTTACATCATTATATTGATATCATCCCTATTATCGATCCCCTTATATCTCCTACCTCCCATTCATTCAATCCCTCCAAATCCCATCCACATCTCCTCCTCATAGTACTGCCCAAATCCCATGTAATGACCCTAATGAGTCCATCTCCCATCAACTCATTCCCATTAAAGAACCTTCCACCCATCCATCTATTTTAGTAAAAGAAACCATCCATACATCTCCTATCACACCACCCACTCCAATCTAATCCTATCAAGATCTTGTCCAAAAGCATGTTAAAATATCCCATGGCACAAAAGACAATCTCACCATCCCACTTGTTCCCCTACATGATCCACTTTTACCCTTCACTCCATCCAAAGAGTAGTCACTATCCCATCCATATCCAAATCCTACCATTATACATACTCCATTTCAAGAGCTATTATCCTCCCTCTATCCAAATCAAGATCCTATCCTTCCATCCCCTCTACTTCATGATCATACATACCCTATAATCCATGATGATATATCCATAGAAGAAGAACTAACTATCATATATGAAGCTTCAACTCCTTTAGCTAGTAATGAACTCACATCTCATGTTCCAAATAATGAACATCATATTGAAGAAAAAAATAAAAGTGTATCTCTAGATGTTGGTATCCCTTCTATCCTTGCATGGTCCCAAGTCCTTCCATATTCACCCCAAAGTTCCCATCCATCTTTTTCTACATCTACTTTGGGCCCTTATCCTACTACTTATTTCCAACCCTCCATTTTGGGTCGCTATATTCCTTACCTAAATCCTCCACCCTTTCCATCCATTTTTGGTCATTATATGCCTAATTTTAATCCCTTATCTCCTCCATCTATCTTGGGACTTTCTCTATCCTCATTTCCATCTATTTTAGGTTCTTATCCTTCATCCCCTCCATCCATTTTGAGAAATTATATGCATCCATATCTTGTAATACAATCCATTACTACATCTCTTCAAATCCCCAAGCTAGATCATTGAAAGAACTCACCCTTGAATCCCTTCTAACCTTCAAACTCTATCATTACATCCATAATCTCCCCATATCCCTCATGCTCTTGTTTCCATACCATGGCTAATATTAGAAAGTTGGATGCCAAAATTAAAAATCATAAATCCAAAAATCCACAAAAATCCAAGTATAGACATGTCCCTTCTAAAATACATGTTCTAGAAGAGAAATGTTTTATCCAAATCAAAGAAAAAGTCAAAAATCATGTGGGTACCCAGGATGATTCATAGAAGAAATATGTCTCAAAGAAAAATCCCAATTGGCATCCATTCCCGCTACTAAAAAAGCCTTATTTGTTCATATTTCATCCAAATCCCCATATATACATCCTTCAACCCCCCAATCCACTTTTAGTCCCTATGGTTCTTATCCTACATTTCCAATCCTCCATCTTCCAACTTTACTTTTGATCCTTATATTTCTCCTACTCAATTTTCTCCTTAATCTCATTCAAAACCATCTTTCTTGCTACTTCATCACCTTTCAAGGTGTGTTCCAATGATGATCTTTCCATTTTTCTCATCCATTTACCCACATGTCTTATGTGTTTCCATCCATTATATGTCAACTCCCATCCTTCCTACCAACATCTAGGAGTAAAAGTAAAAAAAGAAAATAGAAATGTCCACTTGTGAAAACTTGGAAATTCAAGTACTGTGGACAAGTACCATGATGGAAACTTGGAAAAAAAGCATCATGTGTAATCCCTCCATCCAAATGCTTCGCACACTTGGGGGAAAGTTCCATCACCCACCATATTCATCTCATCCCACCATACTAACCACATCTTATCCTCTTCACTCACCATCCTCCTTCGGATCTTGATAAAAATAAAAGCCACCACAAGATGCATGATTTTGGTCATCCTTTTGACATCCATTTCCCATCAAAGTTTGTCTCCACCTATCCTTTATCCATCCAATCTTTCTTCCATATAATACCTGAATCTATTCATCTACCACTCCCTAGCTTTTTTGCATTCCTCTATCGAACCTTCTACCAGTCATACCCTTTTCTTCTGTCCTTACACTTTTCACCATTTCTCCATCTTTCTATCACCTAGTACATCCCTTTTCATTGGTATCTAGCTCTAGGATATCCCCATATACCCCAATGTCAACCATTTATATCTTAATGCTCCTAGAAATCTACCATCAACTACACCATCCCATTGCACATCTTTCAACTCTTCCAATCACATTCTTACTCTTCTACCCAACCTCATAACAAGCCTTGGTCACACCCTAGTCATCATAATTGGGATGCATCCTTCCCACTCCTTTTCTTTAGGTATATCATTCCCTTATCTACATCACCCTATCCACCCTCAATCTACTATCTCCTCATCCCAAGATTTTCATCTACTATCTTGAGCCTTTTCTCTATTATCTCCTCATCTCAAGATTTTTATCCGCTAATATTCTCATCCCAAACCCTTTCATCCACTATCTTCTCATATTTATCTTTCCTGTTGCTATTCTATCATGTTTAGATTTTGTATGGTACTCCGTTATAAATACTTTACTTTGTTAGCTATATATTCCTTGTGCATTAGTCCTTAGCTTGGTACCATTGTATATCTCTCATCTCTTCATGCCAGTTCATGTTTGATCATAAATTGTAATTATCTTGGTTAGGTGCTCTAGTGAATCCTCATGCAAGATCTCTTGTCATCAAAATGTTGTCCTAAATTTTTTTGATTGCTTATCTCATCCTAGTCCTTGATATTACTGATAGATCCTTGTAGGATGCATCCTTCCTCTTTTCTAATCTTGGTCCATCAATATCTAGTCCTACCAATCTCTTTGGCAATAGGTTAACTTTTTTGTGGATCTACATTTTCTTTCAATTTATTTTCTTTTTGAGATTTCAAGTTTGGTTCTTAAAGTATCTCTTCCAATTGATTTGGGTTGTTCCCTCCTCAAAGTTGCCATGATATTTTATATCATGGTGTGCTTTGAATGGGGTAATTTGAGAGAAAGGTCTTGATTAAGTCTTTCATATTTTCTTTTCTACTTGTGAGTTAAATGGATATGACCCTTACATAGTTCCAAACATGTGATCACATGTGGTTACATGGTGCACTCGGGAAATATAATTTTCCTGTGGGTTACCCAGTGTTGTTTCCACTTTTATTCTTGTGAGATTCATGTGTGATGTTGGGGCAATCCTTGTGTTTTTTTTTTTGAGTCAATCCTATCTAATTAAACAAGCCTTGATGTTCTTAGGAACCTTGGCATATCCCCAATATTCCTATATCAAAATAATTCCTCAACTAGATGGTGGTGCTTCCCTTTGGAACACCCCTCTGCTCAAGCTTCAATAGATTCCTTCACACCTCACTTCCACAAAAACATAACCCATTTTTCCACATCCTATCCAAGCATCCCATCCAATCATTCCTACAATAATTATTGAGCTAATCTATAAATCCTATAGTATCCAATCCTACATCAATCATAATCATAGCTCCTACATCAATCAAAATCTTAGTCATCACCAATCATAATCCTAGAATCATAATCTCCCCAAGATAACCAATCACCCCTTTGCTTGCCCCTATAACCAATATTCTTAACCATTGGTTACCCTTGCATACCAAATCTTCCTTTGTATCATTCTCCCATAGTGAGAGTATGAGCTTCCATAAAACCCCCTCTCTTAGCTACTCTAAGTCCTCCTGCTCACTCCATATTCTTATACTTTTCAATAAGTCATTAAGTTTCATTTTCTCTCCCCACCACCTTCTTCAGGGGGCATCATCTAGTCCTTTCTATCCTCTTCTACTTGAGATTGGTGCAACCATGTTGCTTTAAAAATCTTCTTCACATTGTTTATATCTAAACTTCTTTGAAATAGTGTTGTCCCAACACTATGTCAAAGAGGGGCAAAATGTAGACACCTAAATCTGATTACACCATTAGGTAATCTTGTTTAGTCATCTTTTAGGATAGCATTGATTAAATATTTATTATTTAATTAATTAATGATCATCCCCTAATTATTTAATTAACTATAGTCCATCCAATTGATAAAATCAAATGATAATCAAAAATCAATTTATCAATTAAAACCCTATTCCTCTATTAAATTAAATAAATGCCAAAATATATTTGATTTAATTTCTCAAGCCCCCTTTTATTTAATAAATCATTTAATAAATCATCCCAAACCCCAAAAACCAATCCTAAAACCTATCTCTACCCCTATTCCAACCCATTCACCCATACTAGCCTCACTTAGCCACCTAACTAACCTATCCCATCAACGCTAAGCTAGTTACCTCCTAACTCACTTTCTAAGCTAAGCCTAATTCCCCTTCCTAAACATGTGCACAACTTTAAGAAAGGGTTAAGACTTGCTAATCCAAACCAAAGTCAATGGTCTCTCTTGTAATCTTTCATCCCTATCTAAGAGCATTAAAGACTCTTACATGTCATTAATGCCTCTTACATCCCTCTTACACACTCTTCCTCCCTCTTTACTCCCTTTGACCATCCATTTCTCCCATCCCCTCATAGTCATCCTCCTTGTGACAAGTATCATTCCCTAATTATCTCCAAACAAGCACAATTCATGTGCTCCCCTTTCAAAGCATCATAGCCCTCCCTGACCATTATTCAATCTTTGCATATTGACCCTCCATCTCACTACTTGTTAGCCTATAAATTGATCCCTTCCCCTCTCACAATCTATTCTACCAATGAAAACTTATAATGCCCCACTAACTACTACAGCATAGCCATTTTACATCATTTACATGTCAAAACCCACCTACACATCCTTTTTTGAATCCTCCATTCATCCCCATGCTTGATAACAACCCATCACTTGAAGCTTGAACACAATTGAGCACACATCCCTTATCTATCTAGACACATCTATGTCATCACAAGTCACACCTAAGGAGCTTACCATTTTTTATTTTCCTTCCTTCATGGTTTTCACCTCATCTTATCATAAGTGTTGCTATTATTTAGTTTTATAAATGTTAAATTTGTTATTAATTTTTGTAGCATGCTATGTTTTTAGCATTACAATTTTCAACTATTTTTTGGAGATTTGGCTAATAGGGATATACCATATTGCTAGAACATTATTTGGTTAGAAAATTTCACATCTCAATTCAAGAATGTATAGATGTCCTATTGGTGGAGCAAGATGCAAAGGTTGTCTAGAATACAATAAATGTGGAATTTCATAGAGGCTATTCATGGAAAGGGAGAGCGCAATGGTGTAGGTGCATGCATCAAAATAGCCTTGGGTTGTGAAGAATTAAAGTACACAAATGGAGTAACATTGATAGATGTAAAATGAATCATCTAGTAATGCAATGCTACAATGGGTTTAGGTAAGAAAGGTGAGTCTATGGTTTCTAAAAAAATTTTAGTTGATAGATAATATTAACATTGCACAATACGAGGATTGTTTCACACTAATAGGATCAAGTGAGTTGCACTCTTTTAGAAGCCTTGATGCAAGTTCATGGAGTATCCTGACATAAAAAATGAAATTATTTTGTATTATCATGAATGCTAATGATACTACTCTAGGGAAGTATCCTGAGCATTGGAGAACATTGACACGTTGCATTCATGACTGCGTTTTTCATTGATGACAACATAATATGGTTTATGTAGAGATTGGAAGAATAATAGTTAGAGATCTTATGTTACTTAGTAACTAAGTAAGGGTTAAGTAATGTGAACTTAAGGACATGTTCCTGAGAGTGTCCTAAGGATGTGGCTAAGAGGATGAAGTCTGTGTTGAAGATGTACGACAATTGTATTTGATTTACTATGAGTAGCACAAAAACAAAACATCTATTTGATAGTTTGTGATGTTTGCATTATATCTTTTAGCCAAGATATATTGAGGTGATGCACAGTAAACTAGTGATAGAGGATAGCTAGGTGGTGACATTAGTGAGTGCACAAGACCTAGAGTTGCATGTGTAAAGTATTGTATAGATTGTGAGCCAACATTGCCATTGTAATTGTAATTAATTATATATCTTATTCTAATTAATGGGTAAAACCTTAAAGCCAACTCAAGAAATTATTATGAAGATATGGTATAAAGGAAAGATGTTTTCCTTGATTTTAAAGTGTATCAAGTATCTATTATGCATTGTATTTTTGAAGTGTAAAAAGGAGTAGAGTGTTGATTGAACACATGTAAGCAATCCAAGGAATTATTGGATGCACAGCTTGTGATCTAATTACAAGATCAGAAGGAGAAGAAGTCTAATTGACATGATAAAGAAAAAGGAAGGAAGTACAATTTAGTTCTATTATTCTACAAGGAATAATATAGATATCATTTGGATAGTGGGTTCATTGGTCTTAACCTTGAAGCTATTTGGGCAGTGGGTCTAGTTGTCTTCCACAACTCCTAATTGGGTTGGTACAACTCCTAACAGAGATTCAAAGTCTCCTAATAGGGTCTTTCCTCTAATAAGGAATACTTATATTAGCACATCATCTTGTGTGTATCAACCCCACTGAGGTTTTCCCTCTAATAAAGGGTTTCCCTAGTTAACATATTTGGTGTTATTGTGTATGAGTATCTTTTTTTGGTTTTAGTTTACATTATTCATATGATTAAGATTGTTTAAAGTTGGTATTTGTGATATTAGTTGGATAACTAATTCATCCCCCCCCCCCCCCCCCCCCCCACTCTTAGTTATATCAGTGGACTATATATTCTAACAATTGCTATTAGAGTCTCAAGTATTTGAAGGATAAGCTTAACAACTTTGGAAGATCAATGGAAAATCTTTTCAAAAAGGATAGTCCTAGATTTGAATGGACCAACTATGAAACTATGATAGTTGGAAGGAGAATATGAAGACTCATCTATTGTGCATGGGTCTAGGATATTGTTTCTTGACAAAAGGTTAGAAGACAATCATTAAAGAAGAAAACCTTAAAGGTTGTAGTGAAGAAGAGAGAGATTTCTTCATGTGTAACATGAAAGCAAGATAAGCCCTACTAATAGCTCTTCTAGAGAATGATTAAATTTAGGTAAAGTCATTTGCAACATCTCATGAAATTTTGAAAGCATTAGAATCTACTTTTGAAGGTGATGATTATGCAAAAAAAAATGAGATTACAAAATTGGATATGCGCATTTCAAGATGCTAGAATGATGGAAGATGAATCTATAAGAAGTTATATTCACAGAATATCATAAATGGTTACAGGTATTTAGTCCTATGGTGGAACCAAGGAATATGATAAAGTCATTTGGAAGATCTTGAAAATTTTGACACCACCATTCAAGCCAATAGCACAGATGATTCAGCTGGTGATGCCTTTAACTAAGGATTTCACTAAGGAAACATTACTTGGAAGATTAGAATCAATAGAAGCAAATCTAAGATAGTCTAGTGAACTTGCAAGAGTTGAAATAACCTTTAGTGCCCTAAAAATTTGACCTAATTTGACAAGGAGTGGAAGCATCCATGGAGATTTTGCTGGGAGTAGCAAAGCTAATGAGGACAAGAAGATTGAGGAAGGAATGGCCCTTTTGGTGAGAAAAGAGAAAGATGATAAGAAAATCTTTAAATTTTGGACTTGTAATGAATTTGGTCATTATGCATCTAAATGTCCTAAAAGAGAAAAGAACTATAAGGGAAGGTTTAACCCTAGAAGAGATAGAGATAGAAATTGTTTGTATGCAAATGAAGATGAAGAATATTATGAGAAAGGTCAAAATGAAAGGGATGATGAATTAGGATTTGTGGCTATCAAAGAAGATGAACTTGATAGAGAAATTAGAGAAGAAAGAGCTCTAGTTACCCAAGTAGAAAAGAAATATGATTGGATAATTGATAGTAGTTGTTCTCATCACATGACTGGTGATATGAATAAGTTTGTTAAGTTCAAGAATAATGATGTAGGAATTGTTAGAGTTGGTAATACTGCAACCTGTCATATAACATGAATTGGATCCATTACTCTTGATGGTAAAACTAACATTGATAACATCTATTTTTTTGATGGATTGAAGTATGAATTTTTGAGTGTTGGATAGTTGGTGGACAAAGGTTATCAGTTACATTCTACTGTGAAGACCTACACTACCAGAGATAGAGATGGTAAGATGATTTGACAACCAATCTTTCTCACAAACCATAAGATCTCTAGGGTCTTCTTAGCTCTTCCACCTAATAAAATAGGCTTCTTTCACACCATATGCCTCTAAGGATTCTATCAAAGAGATCCCACTTCTTCAATTGGTACACCTCAACATGTTAGGACAAGATTACTCAACCTCTCACAAACACACAAATAACCCCAATGCTCCTTGGACCTTCCCATTTGGTCAAATGAATATGTAGGAATTCCTTAGGTTACTAATCAACATACTATACACAAAACAAGTGCAAAATCCTATTCAAATTGTAATCCACAGGTCAATTTGTGCTTAGGTGCTTCGAAAAAGGCTACAAGAATTAGCCCTCTAAATGCACTAAAATTGAGATCTTTTGAAAAATATCTTTAAAATGGCAAAAAAAAATCACCATTCTAGATACCCTTTTCAGAGTACTTGAATATTTTGTAACTCTTAAGCCTCCAAATTGTCTATACATCCCAAGCATAATTTTAGGCTTAATTTGAGGGTTTTAAGGGTTTTGGTGTTGTTCAAGTTTTAAACCTCCTAAAACTCCTTACCAAGACTCCTCCTCTATATTGGATTTATCCCTCACCATATACATACTCATCATATTCTTGGATTGAATCAAACCTTTCAATTCACTCCAAATGCTCTTTTTCATATTTTTGATCCCTAAAAAAAAAATGGTTTTCTTACCTAGGACATCACACTAAAATGCTTTCCATGCCTCCCATGGGATCTTCTTTAATGTACTTAATGTACAAGGAGTCTAGTTCCAAATTTGAAGAGGCTGTAGTTTTATACGGTGGGAAATGGCCCTAAGACTCCATTTTGCACTAGCTGCCCAATTTAGAACAACAACTTTGTAACTTATAAAATAATTTATTTGAACATATAAAACTCTTTGTAACAACACAAAAAGATAAAAAATAAATGAAGGACAACCACCACTAACACTTCCAACCTGTAAAACCCTAAATCTGATCTATACAAAGCATAAAAAAACACTCAAAGCAAGAAACTACTGTAATAAATAAAATGTTGATTACAATCCATACATTATCATTTCTCCTTCTTCCAACCTCTTGAAAAGGTTGAATTTGACCTTATATAGGCTTGGAATGGATGTTTCCAACTAATTTTATTGGTTTAAGGGCTCCCACAAAGAAGTTTCTTTTTTTGCATAAAATTTACAAAAGTTGTCAATGATAGCTTTGCAAGAAATGAGCAATTTTTGCAATTTTGAAAATTATCTACCCAAACTTGCTCTAATGGCTACCAAACCTTACAAAAAACCTAATATGGATCCAAAATAGCTAATAAGGACTCTAAAACACTTGATTACCATATTTGGCCCTAAAAACTCAAAAATGCTCTATTGAGCCAAATGAGTAATTTTGAGTAATTAGGAGCAATATTGCATTATGGGGCTCTTCTAACCTATCTAGCCTCACCTTAGGATAGATTTGATACTATTATTACTCTATTAATGTGGATAGCATCAATACAAGCCAAAAACACCAAAGAAGCCCTAGGCCTACCCTTTTTCCTACCTAGGTGCTCCTGCACCATACTCCCCCCATCAAAAAAAACTGTGTCCCACCTAATGGCAACATGTCTAAGGCTATTCCAACCTTCTTGAACTCTATTTCAGCAACCCAAGTAGCCTTTGAAGTTAGCTTGACCTTCCATCAAATGAGATGTTCCATATACACCTTATGCTTTCTAGACTTCTTCATGCTTGAGTCTAACACTTTCTTTACTTCCAACTTGTTGATATTAGGTGTTGTAGGAGGTTCAAGGTCATCATGAAAATCTAGACAAATCTAAGCTAAGGTACCTTTGTATGCCACCAAGTCTTGCACATTGAAAATAGGGGATTTAGCTAAATTTGAAGGTAAGTCTACTTTATAGGCATTTTCTCCATACTTTGCCAAGATTTTGCAAGGCCCTACCCTCTTCATCTTTATCTTGGTAGGAACACCATTTTAAAGCCTTACTTTATTAAAATGGACCATTAAATAGTCACCAACAACAAACTCAATGTTTGTCCTCTTTTCATCCACTTTGTCCTTGAGTTTTTGAGTGTTATCATGGATGGTCTTCTTAAATTCCTCTTGAATCTCCTTAATAGTTTGAAGAATGGCTTTAATTTGTGCACTTCTCTGATCCATATCACCAAGATATCTTAGTTCACATACACCCCTTGGATGCATTCCATAAACTATCTCAAAAGGACTCTTTCCAGTGGTCCTATTCGTGCTATCATTATAGGCATACTCTACTTGTGAAATGCTATCATCCCAACTTTGACCATATTCCTTAGTTAGGCACCTTAGAAGGTTCCCTAAGGTCCTATTAACCACTTTAGTTTGACCATCAGTTTGGGGATGGTAAGCTGAACCAAATGACATGTTTGTACCAAGATTTTTCCACAATGTTTTCCAAAAATGACTCATAAATTTAACATCCCTATCTGATACAATACTTAATGGGAGTCCATGAATCCATACAACCTCCTTGAAAAATAAGTGAGCAATGTGACTAGCATCATTAGTTGTCCTACATGGAATGAAATGCCCCATTTTGTTGAATCTATCAACAACAACATAAATGCTATCATACCCTTGCTTGGTTTTTGGTAAACCTAAAAAAAAGTCCATACTTATACAATCCCATGGCCTATTTGGAATTGGTAAAGGCTGATATAAACCTACATTTCTGATTCCTCCTTTAGCTTTCATGCACACCATGCACTACTCCACATACTTGGTTACATCCCTTGCAAGTTTTGGCCAATAGTAGAACCTTTGCACTAGTTCTATTATTTTTCTTATACCAAAATGACCACTTAGGCTACCATTATGCTTCTCTTATATTAGGTTCTCTCTCATGGAACCCCTTGGTACATAGAACTGATTACCTTTGAATAACAAGCCATTTTGCGAGGTATATTCTAAAAATTCACTATGAAAATTATTCTCAAAATCCATGCATGCCTTGTAGGCTTCATCAAAGTCCTCATCTTCTTTATAGAGATTCTAAAAACTCTCTTTCCCAATGCTTTGGAGCTAAATCTCTTGGATTGTCATAATCCTCCTACTTAGTGCATCTACCACTTTGTTCAATTGTCCCTTCTTATGCTTGATTGTGAAGGTAAAGGATTGAAAATACTCTATCCACTTCAAGTGTCCATTTCTAAACTTCTCTTGAGTGTTGATGTAGCTAAGAGCTCAATTATCTATAAACACAATAAATTCCTTTGGTAATAAATATTGTCTCCACTTCCTAAGACATTGAACTAAGGCATAGAGCTCTAATTCATAGGATCAATACTTCTTCTTGGCCTCATTAAGCTTCTCACTATAAAAAGCCACCAGTTTACTTTCTTGACTCAAAACACCACCTACTGCTAAGCTACTTGCATCACATTCTAAGGTGAACAATTTCTCAAAACTAGGCAATTGTAGGATAAGTTGAGTAGCTACTTGTTTCTTCAACATTTCAAATGAATTTTTAGCTTCTAAAGTCCACTTAAAATTAGAATTTACTCTACCCTTTATGGTATCCAACAAAGGTGCACAAATACCATTGAAATTTCTAATGAATTTCCTATAGAATTGAGGAAAACCATGGAAAATTCTTATCTTAGTAGATGTGGTAGGTGTTGGCCAATATAGCATAATAGAAACCTTCCCCCTATCCATATTATATGTACCTTAAGACACCACAAAGCCTAGGTACATAAGTTCTTCCTTGAAGAACTCACACTTCTCAAGATTTATGGCTAGCTTCTCCTCATGAAGCCTCTTCAAAAATGCCTCAACATTCTTGATATGCTCTTCTCTAGTCTTGTTGAAAATAAGTATATCATCTAGATATACAACTAAAAATATACCTACAAAATCTTTGAGCACTTCATTCATGAGCCTCGTGAATGTGCTAGGAGCATTGGAAAGACCAAATGGCATTACAAGCTATTCATAAATACCATCAGTAGTCTTAAATTTTTTTTTCCATTCATCTCCCTCCTTTATCCTTATTTGGTGATAACCACTCTTCAAATCTAGCTTAGTGAAGTATTTAGTGCCTCCAAGAAAATCCATAAGCTCTTCAATCGTAGGTTTAGGAAACCTATACCTAATTACAATCCTATTGATGGCTCTTGAACCTATACATAATCTCCATTTGACTCCTTTTTTAGATGCCAACACAACATGAACTACACAATGTGCACATGGGCTTATGCTCTTTTGTATCAAGCCTTGATCCATCAATTCTTGGACTTGTCTTGCCACTTCTAAGTTTTGATATGGAGTCAACTTGTATGCTGCTTTATTAGGCAAGCAATCACTTGGAATAAAGTCAACTTGATAAATAATAACTCTCCTAGGAGGTAGAGTAGCTAGAGTACCATCACTCACTATGTCCTTGTACTTTTCAAGAAAAGTTTAGAATTTAATTGGTAAGGGGTCCTTGGATGCATTCTCCTTTGCTTTAGACTTTAGCACTACTACAAAACTTTAACATTCCTCATCCTTGAGATCTTTAACAAACTCTTTCAAACTACAAAATACTACACTAGGCACTTTTGTTTGTGTTTCCTTCTCTTCCAATAAGGACTAAATTTTGAAGGTCTTTCCTCCTTTCTTAAAGGTTATTGAATTTTCCCTACCATCATACACAACTTTCCTATCAAATTTCCAAGTCCTACCTAGCAAAAGATGACAAGAATCCATAGGAAAATAATCACACAACAATTTATCCTTGTGTCCTGCTATGGAGAATTCCACCCAAGCTTGCTCATTCAACAAGATGCTTTTTCCCTTGTTAATCCAAGAAACCTTGTAAGGGTTTTCATGAGGTATATTTTTCTATTTCAACTTAGTAACAACATCCTCTGATATGACATTATCATTAGAACCAAAATCTACCACCACTTTGCATACTTTTCATAGGATTTTGCATTTTATCCTAAACAATGACCTTCTATGTTTAGGTTCATTAGGAGCTTGTTGTTTTATCAACACTCTTTTAAAAATGAGGTTCTCAGCTTTTTTATACTCAATGTGGTCTAGATTAGATTCTTTTCTAGAATCCTCTTGCACATATGCCATTCTTTTGTCCTGATTTGAGAAAGAACGCTTCTCTAGGCATCTATAGGCTGGATGATCCAAGTGACCACAATTGTAACATTTCATACTTGCAAAGTATGAATTGGATATACCTAATCCTCTCCCTCTACTTGATCCTCCTTGGTTGCCTCTCCCTCTATTATAACTACATGAGGAGTTATCACTAGCTTTCTCTGTGAACTTTCTTTCACCTTGATTCTTTTGCTCACTAACTCTACCCTAGTAGCCTCCTCTTTTACCTCTTTGATTTTTTCCATTGCCTCTATCATTGAAGTTAGAGTCTCCTTTACTTTTTTTCTTTTCCTCTACTTTTAGAGCTAGCTAATGGTGTTGTTGAATTTTGGTAGGTGCCCACAAACTGATCTCCTCTTTGATATTCCAATTCAATCTACCTAGATATCTTGCCACTTTGATTGGTTCATCTTCTTGCTACTTGGATATAAGATATAACCTTCAAAATTATTCAATATAAGAGGTCTCATCTAGATCTTTTTTCTTCAATCCTTGCCTTTTCTTGTGGAGCTAAATTTCAAAGTCTTTAGGTAGGAATTTCTCCTTCACTTTAGTGACCATAGCCTTCTAGTTAGCTATAGGAGTCATACCCATGATGATTCTTTCATCTTGTACATATTTACACCATGTTAGAGCTAAGACCCTAAGCCTTGACTTAGAAACTTTAACCTTTTGTGCCTTTGATACCCCCTCATACTCAAAATGGTTCTTCATGCCATCTATCCAATCCATGACTACATCTATGTCCATCTTTCCACTGAAAAGTGGTACACCTTCCAAACATTTTCCTCCTAGGGCTTTGATAGCCTTCAAGAAGGGCTCTTCATTCAAGATAGGATTAGGTTCACAGACTGCATCCTCCTCTGCTACCTCTTTACCCCTTTTAGATTCTTATTCTTCTTTTCTCCTAGTTGCTTTAGAAAATACATCTAGTTTCATCTTCACCTCTACTAGGAACTCTTCAAGAATTCTATTCTTCTCCATTTTTTCATAAACTTACTTGATTAGTTGTACATTTGTCACCATGCTAGTTTCACCCACACTAAATCTCTAGTAGCTACAAATACCCACCAACTATTCCAAAATCTTTAACTTGCTCTAATACCACTCTGATGTGACAAATAATCTTTCTCATAAACCCTAATCTCTCTAGGGTCTTCCTAGCTCTTCCACCTAATCAAGTAGGGCTTCTTTCTTAGCCTATGCCTCTAAGGATTATATCAAAGAGATCCCACTTCTTCAACTGCTGCACATCAATAGGTTAGGACAAGATTTCTCAAACTCACACAAACACACAAATAACCCCAATGTTCCTTGGACCTTTCCATTTGGTCAAATGAATAACTAGAAATTCTTTAGGTTACCCATCAACATACTACACCCAAAAAAAGTGCAAAATCCTATTCAAGTTGTAATCCACATGTCAATTTGTGCTTAGGTGCTTGTAAAATGGATACAAGAATTAGCCCTCCAAATGCACTAAAATTGAGATATTTTGAAAAATATCTTAACAATGGCAAAAAAATCACCTTTTTGGATACCCTTTTTGGAGTATTTGAATATTTCATAACTCTTAAGCCCCCAACTTGTCTATACAATTGAAGCACAATTTTAGACTTAATTTGAGGGTTTCAAGGGTTTTGGTGCTGTTGGAGATTTAAACATCCTAAAACTCTTTACCAAGACTCCTCCTTTGGATTTTAGGTAGTCCTCACAATCTAATTACTCACAACATTCTTGGATTGAAGAATTAGACCTTTCAAACCACTCCAAATGCTCTCTTTCAAATTATTGATCCCTAACCAAACATGGTTTTCTTGGCTAGGGCATTACACTAAAAATTCTTCCCATGCTTCCCATGGGCTCTCATTTTTTTATATAATTTACAAGGAATATAGCTCCAAATCCCAAGAGACCATACATTTTATATGGTGGGAAATGTCCCTAAGACTCCATTTTGCGCTAGCTACCCAGTTCAAAACAACAACCTGCTAACTTACAAAATAATTTATTTGAACACACAAAACTCTTTGTAACAACATAAAAAATTAAAAAATTAATGAAGGAAAACCACCACTAAAACTTCCAACCTAGAAAATCCTAACTCTAATCCATACAAAGCATGGAAAAACACTCAAAACAAGAAACTATTGTAATAAATAAAATGTTGATTACAATCCATACATTGTCATTTCTCCTTCTTCCAACCTCTTGAAAAGGTTGAGTTTGAACTTATATAGGATTTTAATGGAAGTTCTTAACTAATTTTAGTGGTTTAATGGATCCCACAAAGAATTTTCTCTTTTTGCATAAAAGTTGCAAAAGTTGTCAATGACAACATTGCAAGAAATGAGCAATTTTTGCAATTTTGCAAATTATCTACCCAAACTTGCTCTACTTGCTACCAAAATTTTTAGAAGGCATAATATGGATCCAAAACACCTAATAAAGACTATAAAACACTTTATTACCCTATTTGGCCCTCGAAACCCAAAAATGCTCTATTGAGCCAAATGAGCAATTTTGAGCAATTAGGAGCAATATTGCATTATGGGTCTCTTCTAACCTATCTAGACTCACCTTAGGACCAAGTTGATAATATTATTACTCTAGTTATGTGGCTAGAATCACTACAAGCCAAAAACACCAAAGAAGCCCTAGGTCTACCCTTTTACCTACCTAGGTGCTCTTGCACCATAAGATGATGGGAATTGACACTAGATGCAAAGGTGTTGTATTTCAGTTAAATCATACTGAGATGACATGTTTGGTAGAAAAATTTGATAATATTTTGTTGTGACATAGAGTATTTTGTCATAAAACTTTGATAATATTATGAAGGTTAGTATTACATTCGTAGTGAAAGATTTGCCTAAGATTGTTAAGCCTACTAATATTGTATGCAAGGAATGTATTTTGACTAAGCAAAGGAAAGTGTCCTTTCCTAGAAAGAAGTTCTATACTATAGAGAAATTAGAGATGATTCAAACATATTTGAGTGGTCCCACAAGAACCAAAGAACTCTATGGTAGAAGGTATTTTATGTTTTTTGTTGATTATTTCACTAGAATGATGTCAGTAGCGTTTCTTATAGAGAAATGTGAATCTTTTGAGAATTTTAAAATATTTAAGAATAGAGTTGAGAATGAATCTAGTGTTAAAATTAAGTGCTTGAGATCTAATAGAGGAAGGTAATTCACCTCTAGAGAATTCAATATATTCTATGAAGAAAATGGAATCAAAAGATAGCTTTTTACACCTAGAATACCTAAACAAAATGGGATTACTTAGAGAAGAAACAAAGCTATAGTAGAAGTACCTAGACCAATGTTATTTGAGAATGATATTTCTAAGACATTTTGGAGAGAAGCAGTAAACACAATAGTATATACTCTAAATAGAGTACAGATTAGAAAAGATATGGACAAGATACCTTATGAGCTGTGGTTTGGACATTCACCATCAGTCAAATATTTCAAAATATTTGGGAGAAAATGTTATGTTAAGAGAGATGATGACATTGGTAAGTTTGATCCAAGAAGTGGTGAAGGCATTTTTATTTGCTACTCTTTGAAAAGTAAGGCTTATAGATGTTTCAACTATATAACTAAGAAAATAGTTGAATGCAAAAATGTAAGGATTGATGAGAAGTTTAGAACCAAAGAAAATATGGTAGATTATAATTTAGATGAAGAAGAGGATAACTCTAGAATTTTTAGATAAAAAATGCTAAAGTTTTGTTTAAGAATAACAATGACTTGCAAAAATATGTGCTACCTTTTGAGCATAGAGGAGAATAGAGCTCTGAACCTAGAGAAGAGATAAGAGTTGAAATGTTAACTCCTAACCCTAATAGAAATCTAATAAGGAATCACCCACCTGAGCATATAATTGGAAGTAAAGACAAAGGTGTTATGAAAAGGAACAAAATAAATGAGGAGATATGTTTGATATCTCAAGTTGAACCCAAGTGCCCAAAAAAAGTAGTCAAAGATAATCATTGGATTAGATAATAAAGAATGATACATGGGAATTGGTTCCTAGACAAAAAGACAAGAATGTGATAGGAACTAAATGGGTGTTCAAGAATAAAATGAACAAGCAAGGGGAAGTTGTAAGAAAAAAGGCCAAACTTGTTTGTAAGGCTTATTCATAATAAGAAGGCATTGATTATGAGAAAAAATATGCACCTATAGCAAGAATGAAAGTAGTAAGGATGTTCCTAGCTTATGCAATGAACAAGAAATTTAATGTTTATCATATGGATTTTAAATCAAGATTTCTAAATGGATAATTAGAAGAGGAGGTTTATATTGAGCAACCTAAAGGATTTCCCTTATTAGAAGATAAAGACATGGTACGCAGATTGAAGAAATCCCTTAATGGTCTGAAGTAAGCACCAAGAACCTAGTATGGAAGGTTGGATAGTTACTTGGCAAAGCCTGGATTTGCTAAAGGTATGACATACAGTAACTTATATCTAAAATAAATTGAAGATGGTTTATTGATCATTGTAACATTTGTTGATGACATCATTTTTGGAGGCAATGATGAAGCTAGTGACAAATTTGTTGAAGAGACGAAGAATGAATTTTAAATGAGCATGATAGGAGAAATGAAGTTTTTCTTAGGATTGTAGATTGTGTAGAATAATGATATTATATTCATTTCACAAAATAAGTACCTAAAAAGATTTGTTAAAAATGTTTGTTTTGGAAATTTGAAAACTTTTTGGCACACCTATGATAACTGGTCATAGATTACCTAACAAAGATGAGACACTTGCAGTAGAGAAGAAGAAGTATAGATCACTGATTGGAGGTTTGTAGTATCTAACTCACACTAGACCAGATATAGAAAATGTAGTTGGGATTGTAGCTAGATTCCAAGATGATCATAATGAATATCATTTTGCAGCAGTTAAGAGAATATTTAGATATCTGAAAGGGACATCTGACTATGGAATTTGGTATGATAGATCAAATGATTTGATTTTGTCCACATATACTAATGTTGATTGGGTAGGTAGTATAGATGATAGAAAGAGAACCAATGGTGGAGCATTGTTTCTTGGAGGAAGATTGGTTTCTTGGTTAAATAAGAAGCAAGATTGTATTTCACAGAGCACTGCTGAGGCAGAGTATGTTGTAGTAGCAAACAACTATAATCAGGTTATGTGGATGAAGAAAATGTTGAGGGAAATCAAAATTAAGGTTGAAGAACCTATTATCATTTAGTATGATAGCACAAGTAAAGCAAGTATGTCTAAGAATCTTGTATTACATTCTAAGACTAAGCATATATTTATTAAGTATCATGTGCTGAGAGAGAAAGCAATAGAAAAGGAGATAAGATTAGAGTATGTAAGTACTAAGGATCATATTGTAGATATATTTACAAAGCCTTTTCCTTTATATACATTTGAGTACTTGAGACGTATGCTTGGGGTTATGCCCCTACCTACTTCTAAACAATAGATGCAAAGAGTGCATCAGTCTAGTAGCATAGAACACTATTATTTGACTAAACTAAATTATGATTCTTCCTGTATGGGGGAGTATTTGGTATGTACTAATTCATTGAGGACTCTTGGTATTTGGTATTTGGTATTGAACAGTATCTTTGGACACTTGAGCTAGCTAATGACATGGAGAAACTAGTTAGCAATTGGTGTCTAAAAATTGGCATTTAGTTTGACACCTTTGACATTAATTTCAATGGGGGAGAGAATGTACATGAAAAACATATCCTAAGAAATGGGGAGAGAAGCACTATTGAGATAGCAATGGGGGAGAGATTTAAAAAGATTCATATAAGTGTGCATAAGGAAGTGTAAGTGCACAATAAGATACCTTATGGGAGAGATATGAAGCCAAAAAGTATTGTAAGTTGTTCACTGTAAACAACTATTGTTGATCCTAAAGAAGACGAGAAGCAACAACAACAAAGTTCAGTTTGGTATCCTTGGAACTTAGATGTTTTTCATCTATGTTGCCATCACTGCCAAAGGGGAGATTGTTAGCATGAATTCTAATGATACTACTTTGGGGCAGTATCCCAAGCATTGGAGAACATTAACATGTTGCATTCATGACTATGTTTGTCATTGATGACAACATCATATGGTTTTTGTAGAGGTTGGAAGAATAGAAGTCAGAGATCTTATGTTACATAGTAATTGAGTAAGGGTTAAGTAATGTGTAGTTAAGGACATGTTCCTAAGAGTTTCCTGATGATGTGGTTAAGAAGACAAAGCCTAAGTTGAAGATGTACAATAGTTGTATTTGATTTACTATGAGTATCACATAAATAGAGCATATGTTTGGTAGTTTCTAATGTTTGCATTATATCTTTTAGCCAAGATATAATGAGGTAATTTGAAGTCAACTAGTGACAAAGGACAATTAGGTGGTGATGTTAGCAAGTGTGCAAGACCTAGAGTTATGTGTGTAAATTTTTGTATAGATTGTGAGCCAACAATTCTATTGTAATTGTAATTAATTATATATCTTATTTTAATTAATTGGGAAAGCCTTAAGGCTAACTCAAGGAATTATTATGAAGATATGGTATAAAGGAAAGATGTTTTCCTTGATTGTAAAGTGTATCAAGTATCTATTGTGCATTGTATTTGTGAAGTGCTAAAATGAGCAGAGTGTTGATTGAATGCATGTAAGAAATCCAAGGGATTATTGGATGTGTAATTCATGATATGGTTACAATATTAGAAGGAGAAGAAGTCCAGTTGGTAGGACAAACATAGAGGAAGGAAGTACAATTCAATTTTATTATTCTATAAGGAATAATATATAGATCATTTGGATAGTGGGTTCATTGGTCTTAACCTTGACATTTTTTGGGCAGTGGGTCCAACCGTCTTCCAAAATTCCTAATAGGGTTGGAATCTCCTAACATGGATTCAAAGTCTTCTAACAAGGACTCATATGCACTGAATGTTTTAATGGACTCCTAACATGGTCTATCTTCTAACAGGGAATATTCATATTAGTACATTGTCTTGTGGGTATCATCTCCATTGGGGTTTATTCTCTGATCAAGGGATTCCCTATCTAACATATTTGGTGTTATTGTGTATGAGTATCTTATTGTGGTTTTAGTTTACATTAATCATATGGTTAATATTGTTTAAAGTTGTTATTTGTGATATTAGTTGGATAACTAATTCACCCCCCACCCCCCTCTCAGTTATATTAGTGGACTATATATTCTAACATATTGTCCATCATCTACAAAGGAAAATTGGGATGAGTATGAATCAACTAAATTGGTGGACAAATGAGATATACGAGTTTTGGACCCAACTGAAACGTATCAACTCCCACAAGCACTAGAAATGGTAGAGATGGATTCATCCATTGACTTTGACTGCTTGTCTAATCTAGTGCAACCTAGTAATACATATATCTATAAATTCAATATGTAAGTTTATAACTTTTACATAAGTATTTTCTGAATTAATGACTACATTATGTACATTTATCAATGCAGGACATGTTTTTGCTATTATTACACCTAAAGACAATGAAGAAGGGATAGATTATTGTTTGTGTCATTGTGTGCAGGCCAAAAAAAAATGGATCACTCGATTATAGATGGTGAAGCTTTAGAATACCATATAGGTGTGGTGGTTGTAATTGGTACATGGCTTAGATGATATTCTATAAATAACCCTAGCTTGTGGTTATTTGAGGATTGGAAAACATGGAGGAAGATTCTTCATTATTTGAACCTTGTTGTCATTTCAAATATCTACTTGATAAAATATGGAAGAAAACCATATAATAAGACTCTTTGGAAGGTTCGTGAGTCAAACCATGAGGCAATACTTAAGACATCAAAATATAGAGAAAATCCAACTGGTTCATTAGATTGAATATAATTACAACAATATTTGATGTAACATTTATATACTTGAGACCTTCAAAGTCACTAAATGCCATAGGGAAGAAAAAGTTGACAAGGCATATCTCAGAGCTTATGTGTGGTATGGTGTTGGGTACTAAAAAATTGTGTTGTCAACACCTACAATAACCTCTCTCTCTTTTTGGAGATTGGATTTCATTTTGATTTTGTGGCCTCACCTTGGGTGATGCTGAAACTTGTAGTGTTGGTCAGGACAAATTTGCCAACTGGTGAATCTCTCTAACTATTCATTGTGGGACCAAACTGTCTACTTTGTTAGCTCTAAGTGGCAGGGTAAACCCTAGTCCCAAGCTTGTCCCATCCCAGTAACCATTCAAATGTTCTCAGGCATGCTGAATGAAATTGACCCTGAGAGTCACTAAATGCCATAGGGAAGAAAAATTTTATGGGGCGTATCTCAAATCTCATGCAAGACATGGATGCAATCCTAAGTGCTATAGGGTTGTGTTGTCGACACCTACAATAACCTCTCTCTCTTTTGGGAGATTGGATTTAATTTTGATTTTGTGGCCCCATCTTGGGTGATGCTAAGACTTATAGTGTTAGCCAATACAAAGTTGCCAATTGGTTCATCTCTCTAACCATTTTCCATGGGACCAAATTGTTTACTCCATTATCTCTTAGTGGCTAGGTCATTCCTAATCCCAAGCTCCTCCTATCCTAATTAACACTTGAACATTCTCAAGCATGCCAAATAGAATTGACCGTGAGAATCACCAAATGCCATAGGGTAGTGAACTTTGATTGGGCATATCTTAGAGCTCATGTGAGGTATGGATGCACTATTGTGTGCTACATGATTATGTTGTCGATACCTACAATAATCTCTCTCTCTCTCTCTCTCTAGATATTAGATTCCATTTTGATTTCATGGCCCCATCTTGGGTGATGCTAAAACTTGTAGTGTTGGCTAGTACAAAGTTGCCAATTGGTGAATGCCTCTAATTATTTGTTATGGGACTAAACTGCCTACTCTGTTAGCTTTGAGTGTCTAGGTAAACCCTAGTCCCAAGCTCATCCTATCCTGTTAACCACTCAAATGTTATCGAGAACAATGAATGTAATTGACCCTAAGAGCCACTAAGGGGAAGAAAACTTTGATGGGGTGTATCTTAGACCTTATACAAGGTATGGATGCAATGCTAAGTGTTATAGGATCATGTTGTTGATACCTACAATAACATCTCTTCCTTTTTGGAGATTAGATTCCATTTTGATTTTGTGGCCCCATGTCAGGTGATGCTAAAACTTGTAGTTTTGGCTAGTACAAAGTCACTAACTGGTGAATCTATCTAACCATTCATCATGGGACTAAATTGTCTACTATGTTAGCTTTGAGTGGCTGAGTAAACCCTAGTCCTAAGATCATCCCATCCTGTTGACTACTTGAACATTCTTGGGCATGCCAAACAAAATTAACCCTGAGAGTTAGTAAATGCCATAGGGCAATGAACTTTGACAAGGCATATCTCAAATTTCATGTGAGGTATGGATGCAATGCTGGGTGCTATAGGATTGTGTTGTTGATACCTACAATAACTTCTCCCACTTTTTGGATATTGGATTTTTAAAAATTTTTTTTGTAGCTCCATATTAGGTGATGTTGAAACTTGTAGTGTTGGCCAATACAAAGTCACCAACTGGAGAATCTACTAGTAAATTTTTACCCATTTTTCAAGGTGTGGGTGGTCAAAACTTTCACACTTAAATTTCAAAAGTCAAGGTTGCTAGAATTGCATCAAAAGTTTAACACACCATGATTGTCGATTTATCAATAAGCCACTCTATCAAAAATCATTCCCATCTATGTCACATCATGGTGTTAGACAACTAATCCAAAACATCAAACTATCAACACTAGCTAGAGATGATTCAGTGGATTTTTTATTCTATCAATGATGAACCTCATTGAAAGATTGATGCCAACATGATGATTTGATGGGTTTGTCATAACATTGATGTTAGTCCATGTCAAAATATTGAGGACATCCAAAGATGATTCGACAGGCATATCATACCAAAGATGTTAGGCCACATCAAAATATCAACAACAACTAAAGTTTAAAAAATAAAATGAAATAGTCTCACTATATATCAGGCTATAACATCATTACTAGAGATTTTTTATTGTTTACTCTTTTTTCAGTTTTTGATAGATTATTCTTGTGCTGAAATGGTACTAGTGCTATTATTATACTATTAATATGTCAATAATCTATTCCATGAACCAACACCCTCTTACTCTTTTTAATGATAACAAAACATAACTTGACTCCTATCAAATATTAGTAATTTTATTGAATTTTGAACTCTATTATTTCTTAAGTTAAAAGTGGTTGGAACATATTTTTATTAAGTGACACACAAATTTGATGATCTCAAAAAATTAATGATATGACTATACTTTGGAATCTCAAAGAAATTGAAGAAAAAGTGATTGGTGTGATCAAGTATTCCTCTCATTGTGCTCATAATACTTTCACATCCTTTATATAATTACTTTGTCAAATGTAGGATAACCAATGAAACCAAATTATAAAAAAGTGATGGATGAATTTGTTTTGGGCCAAATCTTATGTTGCAAATCATTGTATCAACACAGAGAACAATGTAGGTTTACAATTTTAAAATATGGTACATGAGGTATTAGAAAATTCAGTGGTAAGTAATTTTTTTTTCATACCACACAATCTCCTTTGCTATTTTGAGGCTAGAGATTAAAATAATAATCTATGCATCAAAATGGATAGTGATGACTTTGATTTGGATAAAATGCTTATAGTGATGTAACATACAAATTACATAATACAATTAAATGAGGTCCTGCAATCAAATTATGAATGCTTGAACATAAATGTAACATGCCATATACAAATATAAGAAAAGTTCCAAAACATTGCTGCAGTTATAAATACTAAATTGCTAATTGCTAATATCAATACCAAAAGCAATAATACCTTCATTAAGTAAGTTGATAAATAAAGGGTTTGTAGATTAAATGCTAGGATTGTAGAGGGAGAGAATCAAATGGGTTCCTATTACACAAATTGAGAAGGAATCAGAGAGAAAATTATGAAAAGAATAATGTAGACAAAGATTCCCTTTCAAGGTAATTGGAATAACAACACCTCTCATTTTTACCACTTTTTGAAGCTCATATTGTGTTACACATATGTGAGGTGGATGATTGTATTTGAATATAGCATGCAACTTCAATCTTTAGTAAAAATATCAATCCCTACAAATGAACATCCCAATAGCTTTAATGTTAAGGCCATTTAAAGGCATTCACCTAAAATTAGGTCTCTTTTAGGCCTAAAGTGTAGAGTTCAAATCTTGGAGGAAGAATAGGTTTGGGAACCTTGGTAGTTTGCATCCAAATGACTATGAATGGGAGCTTTAGGGTCTACCCATGCTTGAAGTACTAAATTCTTGTTTTACCACTTAGTAGAGAGGAGTATACACTCAATAGATAATTATCTTTGGATCTTGTCACACAAATAGTTAAGGGGTTGAACTTTAAGTCTTGTAGTATGAAAGAGGGCTCTGTAAAGTTGTTTTCATCTGAATTGGCTTTGAGAACAGTTGGGTTTTGAGTTACCATATCAAGGGGTATGAACCTAGTTTCCTATTTAAGCATGTTTGAGGACCCATTACTGAAGTGCACATAATCAAATTTTATTATCTCTTCATCACTACAAATAGGAGCACATCATTTTGACTATAGAATAATATAAATAAGGTAAGGATAGGCTATGTTTAGGCATGATGTGGCTATATAGCCTAAGATAGAGCTTCCCATTGGCTATGGATAAAAATTCTACCATAAACCAAGTATGAATTTGGCCACATCAGTAAAACCACCAAATAGACATTTAGTGAGGTTTTTTATAGGACTATTGATAGATCCATTCAAAAGGAATTCATGGTCACAAATCTGTAAAACATGGTGCATGAAATATTAACATAGCCTTACTAGATATAAATATTAAAAAATCTTTACTAGGAAAAAAAGCATAAATATAATCAAATTCCTATTACTATGCAAGAAAAAAAAGTTGTCATATAGTGCATATCTCCAAATTAAAATAACAATCCACATAATTAGATTATACCAAAAATGAAGGGAAGAGAAGACAATTAACCTCTTTTGTATCGATTATAATTCAACCCAAATTTCAAGCAACCTTAATGATGAGATCTCTCTAGAATTGAAACCTAGCTTCTTAATCTAACCTTTTCCTACTGAACACCTGAAACCTTGCACTTGTTATCACATCATCATCCCAATTAGCTACTTGAATTTTTTTAAACTCACCCATTGCAGTCCCCATTAATGCTAGTAAGGATAAAACAATTCAATCTTTGTTTTGTTGATATTTTTATACCTAATAACTAAAATTCACTCCAAAATCCTTTCTTCTTAAGGTAAAGAAAATTGAGAGATGAATATATTGATCAGAGCACAAGTTAACTAGAGAGATTATGAACACTTGTCTTCACAATTTTGTTTCTTATCCTTCTTTGTTGGCTTTGCAACCTTTACTTAATTGAGAAAATCAACAAACTAGTAAGTATCTCCCAAACAATAATTGAACAACTACATAACTATATCAGTGAATGAAGATAATAAGAATTCTAACAAACTTTATAATATATATTTTGATATCATGTCAACACTACAAACATGGGAGCTTTAACATAGAAACAAAACTACCATGTACAACTAATAAAATTGATATTCAATGGAAGGGTGGAACAGAAAAAAATTATTTGAATGATAATTGTAAAAATAACTTGTATATTGAACTTAGGACCTTTATTAGGACCATCAATAGTTTTTCCTTCAAGTTCTTTGATTACTTTATCAAGGTCATGTTACAAAATGTTGGAAATATAAGAGGAGTAACTGAGAGGGGAAGGGTGAATTAGTTACAACTAAAATAAATCCCAGATCTCTTAGATGTTAGTACATAAATGAAAACTTAAAACTAAATACTGCTGAAGCTCAGTAAACACACATAAAATGTTGTAACTTGATAATAATTGAATTGGCTTGGTAAATGGTTAACATATAAACTTTTAGACATTGTCTATGATTATCATTACTTTAACTGAGTTGCAAGCATATAAAAGAAAATAACATGAACACATTTGACACCAAGATTTAAAGTGGAAACCCAATTTGGGAAAAACCACCAATTGCAACTAGTTATTGTTTTCACTCTTCTAAAGTGAGCCTTGTTAGGATCCAACACTATTAAAGGTTACAAAACACACTATTAGGTGTGCCCCTATTAGAGGATTTAATCACCTTGTTAGGAGTGGCCTTGTTAGAGGTCTTTGAGACAATTCAATAGAACTACCACCTTGTTAGAGGATTTGAAAATAGCTATTAAGCCAAATCTATTAAAAGATTTAGATCACTGCTACAATGGTTAGAGAGTAACAATGAGATGACCTGATTTGAATGCAACTAAATTTTTGATTATAGATCTTTGTTCTGGCTTGTACTTGATCAAATATAGCTTTGCTGATCCACAAGGATATTTTTCTTATCCTTCAAATTCACTTCCTCTTCTCATCATTGAATCTTCAATAACATCTTCATGTATTTCACACATACACCATACATTGAAATCACAAACTTGACCTTATGCTTATATCTTCCACTTTGTCAAGTTGGCTCAAGTACAACTTAGAATAATTAATATTCATCATCTTAGTTGGATGGAGTCAATGGATAAATCAATCAACCTTAATATGCCAAAATAAGAAAATCCTTCATTATCTGACCCAATTCAACTAACTTAGAAATGATTTCTTTTGTTAACCAACTGAAGCTTGATTAACACTGTAAACTCACAAAATTCCTTTGGCAACCGAGTGAGCTTGGTTAGCACTGGTTCCATCCAACTTTCCTTTATTAACCAAGTGAGCTCAGTTAATACTCACTTTCTACATCATTTTCTTTGACGTCCAAGTGAACTCAGTAGACACTACCTTCTAAACTAGGCAAACATAAGAATGCTCAGTAGACATAGAAAATTGTCTTCACTGCTTAAGTGAGGTCAGCCTATACTGACTGATAATGATTATGACATTTTTGTAACATCAAAGACAACACACAATTAATTAATTATATATAACAATCTCCCTCTTTGGCATTGATGGCAACACAACATGTCATAGCACAATAAAATTTTGGATTTAGACTTGAGAACTCCCTCTGTTAGTATGAGCTCTTCCTTTCATTGGATTTTGTCTACAACAACTGTTACCAAGTTCATTCAAAACTTTCTCCCTCTTTTAACAAACTTCTTCTTTGGAAAACTTCTTCCTCTTTGGTTCCTTACTTTACTCAAGTTTCAAAAATTTCTCAGATATTTGACAGTAAATTTCTCCCTCTTTGACAAAACATGCCAAAGACAATAATTCTATAAATACCACTGTACCTTAAGTACTAATTCATTTGCAATGTGCCCTTTGCTAATCCTACACCAACTAATTGATTTTCAATAGGTTCTTGTTGATGCATCACTAAACTTTATTTGGTGAATTTTAGATAGGGGAATGACCCCTAGCTTACCTCTTAGATACTGAAATACATACTTAGGTAATGGCTTGGTGAATATGTCTACAATCTATTCCTTTGTATTCACATATTCCAATCTAACTTCTTTATCCTACACTAATTCTCTTAAGAAGTGATTTTTAAAGCAATGTGCTTTATTTTGAAATTCATTATTGGATTCTTTGATATATTGATTGCATTGGTGTTATCACAATATATGACTCCTAGATCTTTGATCTCTACCTTCTTTCCTTCCAACATTTTTTTGAACCAAATGATGTTAGAACAATTGACTCCTTCTACCATATATGTTTCCTCTACTATGGATTGAGACATATAATTTTGTTTCTTACTTGTCCAAGATACCAATCTTTTACCAAGAAAGAATGCTCCTCCACTAGTGCATTTTCTATCGTCAAGACTTCTTTCCCAATTAGCATTAGTAAATCATTTTAAGTCTAGATTTCCTCCAAGTTTGTAACATAAACCATAGTCTTCAATACCTTTCAAATATTTCATAATTCTTTTGATTGCCATAATATGGTTTTCTCTGGGATTTGCTGAAAATCTTGCCACTATTCCAACTACTAAGGCAATGTCAAGCCTTGTATGCACCACATATTGTAGTTTTCCAATCATTGATCTATATAAGGTCTAATCTAATTTTTTTGATTCATTAATTTTGGAGAGCTTATGTCTAGTAGACATAGGGGTTCACACTAGTTTTCAATCTTCCATTCCAAATTTTTCTAGTATCTCCTGGATATACTTAAATTGAGTGATGTAGATACTATTTGTTTTCTATTGTATCTACAATCCAACAAAGAATTTTATTTCACCAAACATGGACATCTCAAATTCTTTACTCATTTCTTCTGAAAATGCTTTACAAAAGTCATAATTTCTTGTAAATAGAGTATCATCAACAAATATTTCTACCACCACAATCTTTTTGTCTAGTCCTTCCTTGATATACAGACTATTGTTGTCATTTGTCCTTTGAAATCCAATCTATACCAAGTAATTATGAAGTCTTTCATACCAAGATCTAGGAGCTTGCTTGAGACCATATAATGCTTTATGTAATTTGCAAACCATGTCCCTTTTGTTAGGATCTATGAAACCTTTTGGTTGTTCAATGTAGACTTCTTCATCAAGAATTCCATTCAAGAATGTAGATTTGACATCCATTTGATATACTTTAAATCCTTTATGTGTTGCATATGCTAGAAAAGTCCTAACACCTTCTAGTCTTGCCACAGGAGAAAAAGTCTCACCATAGTCAATACCTTCTCCTTGAGAATAACCTTTGTGCACCAATCTTGCTTTGTTTCTTGAAACTTTTCCATCTTTATTCAACTTATTTCTAAATACCCATTTTGTACCAATTACATTTTTATCCTTGAGGAACAAGAGTCCAAGTTTTTTTCTTTTCTATCTATTCTATCTCTTCATTCATTGCTTCTATCCAACTTTCTTTTTCTAAAGCATCTTTAACACTTCTAGGTTCAAATTCAACAAGTAAACATGTACCTTTTAATTTCCTCTTATCATTATTCCATTTGATTTGTCTCTGATGATTTGATTAGGTGCGTGATATCTTCTAAAATATCTTGCTAACACATGTTGTTTAGGATTTGAATGAGCTCCACCATCTTTATTTTGAGTTTTAGTTTCAAGCTTGGGTCCTTTTTCTTGTGACTCAGGTCCATCGGGATCAGTTTGAACTAGCTCGGTAGACTCTAATTGTGACTTGGGTTGCATTGTCTACAACTCAATAACTATTGTGGATTTTGGGGACTCAAGAGATGAAGCTTCCTTTCTTTCAAATATATTTGGTAGGGTATCAGGTTCATAGTAAAAAAATCTTCTATAATATCTGGTTCCTTGTTGCTTTTTCTTCACTCTTTTTTGTAAACTCATCAATTCTAACATGTGCACTTTCTATTATCTTATGAGTAAGCAAATTCAAACATCTGTATGCTTTACTTTTATAGGAGTATCCTAGAAATATGCCTTAATCACCTTTTACATCAAATTTTCCTTTTCTAGATTCTTTCAATAAATAACATTTGCTACCAAATACTTTCAAGTAACTTACATTAGGTTTGTAGCCATACTATAGCTGATAAGGTGTTTTTATTTGAATCTTTTTTCAATTGTACTCTATTCAAGGTATGAACTACAATGTTGATAGCTTCCTTATAGTATTTGAGAGTAACCTTCTTTTCAATCATCAGGGTTCTTGCACAATCCATGATAGATCTATTTCTTCTTTCAGCTATACCATTGTGGTGTACTAGGAGTTGATACTTGTCTTTTGGTTCCTCTTTCAATGCATAAATTATTTAATTCATTGGAGATGAATTTACCACCTCTATCTTATCTTAAGCATTTCAACCTCTTTCTAGTCTCCTTTTCTACTCTGGCCAGATACCACTTGAATTTTTGAAAGGCTTTTGATTTTTCTTTTAGATACATTACTATCATCATTCTAGAATAGTCATCAACAAAAAGAATGAAAAACTTTTCTCCACTATAGCTTTCTATTCCAATAGGTCCACATAAATCTATATGAACAATTTACAAGAATTCTTCTAACTAATAGTTTTTTCTTTTGAAGCTAGTCTTTCCCATCTTGCCAATTTGGCAATTCTTGAATAGATCCATTTCAAGCTTCTTCAAACTGGGAGTACCTCTTACTCTTCTATGTTTTCTTATCTTAACCAAATTATCAAAGTTCACATGACATTGTTTTTTGTGCCATAACCAACTTTCTTATACTTGAGCAATAAAACATGAACAATCACTGAGATCAAGATAAAATAGATTACATTTTGTTATCTTGCTAGATCCAACCAAATTTCCTTTTCCATCTAGTAGTTTGGCTTGTCCATTCATGAATTCTACCTTGAATCCAATGTTATTCAACTATGCCACACTCAGTAGATTATGCTTTAGTCATTCAATCCAATAAGTATTGTCACATAAAAGTTCTTTAGTCAATGAAATACATCCTTTTCCTTTTATGTTACAAGGTTTATTGTTTTCAAATCTCACACTACCTCCATCATAATATTCCATGTGTTCAAATTTTTTTATATTTCCAGTCATATGATGTGAACAACCACTATCAATAATCCATATATCATTTTTGTTAACATTAGAAATAAGTAACATCTTATCCCCATCATCATATTCATCTTCACTATTATTAGAATCTTTAGCTATAAAACAAGATTTCTTACCTTTGTCCTTGTAGTTCTTGGAGTCCTTCTTGCCTTTGTACTTATTTCTTTTCTTCTCATCCTTGATTTCCTTATTTGGATACCTAGCAGCAATGTAACCAAGTTCTTCACAAGAAAAGTAGATTAGAGGAACTTTACCTTTTTACTTTCCTCTTCCTTTGGAATACTTCCTTGCAAGTAGGGTTTCAAAAAATTCAAGATCACTATTTGAACTTTCTTCTAATGTTCCTTCTTCTTCACTTCTTGATTTAATGGAATTTAATTTCTTACTCTTATCTTTTAGTGAGAGTTTAGCTTTAAATATAGATTCAATATTCTTTGAAGCAAGAACATAGTTATCATAGTTGTCTAGTTCAAAAGTTGTTAGTCTTCCTACTAGAGCATCCAGGCCTAGTTTATTATTTGGATCACATCTCATTTTTTGAATAGAAGACACTCTAATTGCATAAATAAGAAGAAGAGTTCTGAGCACTTTACTTACAATAGTTTCCTCCTTAATATCTCCTCCATATGCTTTGATTTCACTTACACTAGCCTTGATTCTTTTCACATATTTTGCAATGTTTTCATCTTCTCTCATTCTCATTTGATCAAATTGTCCTCTAAAATTTTTTTCTTTGGCTCTTCTTACATTTTCATCTCCTCCATAGATATCTTTCAGTTTGGTCCACATTGCATGAACAGTTTTTCAATCCTTTACCTCATCAAATTCAACATAACTGAGAGTGGATGCAATATAAATCATTATGATATTATGATTCTTCTTTTTAGCAATATCTTCAACTGATAATGTTCCAATGGGGGTTTTTTATTCAACATCAAGATATTTGCAACCTAAATCATTGATGGTAGCTAGATGTAATCTCATAAGTCCTTGCCATGCTCCAAAATTGTCTTTGTTCAGCTTGGGAATCTCTCTTTTGTAAGACATCTTGATCTTTAGCTTAGGTCCTTGAAATCTTCTCTACAAGTAGCAAAAGATCTAATACCAATTGTTGGAAATATAAAAGGAGTAACTAAGAGTGGAGGGGTGAATCAGTTACTACAAAAATAAATCCTAGATCTCTTAGATGTTAGTACAAAAATACAAACTAAAAACTAAATATTGTTGAAGCTCGATAAACACACATAAAGTGTTGTAGCTTGGTAATAATTGAATTAACTTGGTAAATACTTAACATATAAAATTTTAGATATTGTCTATAATTATCATTACTTTAACTAAGTTGCAAACATATAAATAAAATAATATGAACACATTTGACACTAGGATTTAACATGGAAACCCAATTTGAGAAAACCACCAATTGCAACTAGTTACTATTTTCACTCTTTTGAAGTGAGCCCTACTAGGAGCAAACCCTGTTAAAGGTTACAAAACACACTGTTAGGTGTGACCCTATTAGAGGATTTAATCACCCTATTAGGAGTGGCCTTGTTAGATTTCTTTGAGACAATTCAATAAAATTGCCACCTTGTTAGAGGATTTGCAAATAATTGTCAAGCCAACTCTGTTAAGAGATTTAGATCACTACTACAATGGTTAGAGAGTAACAATGATATGACCTAATTTGAATGCAACTAATTTTATGATTACAAATCTTTGTTCTGGCTTGTACTTGATTGAATATAGCTTTTCTACTCCACAAGGATATTTTTCTTATCCTTCAAATTTGCTTCCTCTTCTCATCATTGAATCTTCAATAACATCCTCATGTATTGCACACACACCTCATACATTAAAATCACAAACTTGACTTTATACTTATATCTTCCACTTTGTTAAGTTGGCTCAAATACAACTTAGAATAATTAATATTCATCATCTTAGTTGGATGGAATTAATAGATAAATCAATTAAGCTTAATATACCAAAATAAGAAAATCCTTCATTGGCCAACCCATCTCGGTAGAAACTAACTCAAAAACAATTTCCTTTGTTAACCAACTAAAGCTCAGTTAATATTACAAACTTGCTAAAATCCTTTGGTAATCAAATGAGCTTGGTTAGCACTGGGTCTTCCAAATTTCCTTCATTAACTGAGTGAGCTCAGTTAACACTCACTTTCTGCATCATTTCCTTTGACGCTTGAGTGAACTCAGTAGACACTACCTTATGAGCTAGGCAAACACAAGAATGCTCGGTAGACATAGAAAATTGTCTTCACTACTTGAGTGAGCTTGACCTATACTAACTGATAATGATTATGAAATTTGTGTAACATCAAAGACAACACAAAATTAATCAATTGTATCCAACAACAAAATAAATGATACCCATTCAACAACAAACCACAAAATATGCACCATCTGCACTCAACAAAGAAACCAAGCATAACAACCATTATAAAATGTGAAAAAATAAGTCAAAACAATACACCAGACCTCAAATGTGTTAAAAAATGTTGTAATTTTATATCTGTAGATACTTAAAATCATCCCAAATACTATATTAATTTATTTAATATTTCTCTTGACATTATAATTAATCAATTATATTTGTCATATTCTTCTACTTATTTAATTAAATAGTTTCACTTCCCTAATGCATTTAAATTTAATTTGAATACTTCCCCTCTAATGTGTTAAATTTATTTAATGCATAGTGCTTCATAAATCCACTTTTAAATAGATTTCAATTTATTTAATTCCCTCCACTTTGTTAAATTTTATAATCTTGTGATTAAGTTAAATCTTATTTAATATATCCTAATCCCACCTAAAACTTAGTCTACCACCCATCACTCTTATCCTATTAAGCCTACTCACTAGTTAATCCCACTTAATTATCCTAAACACCTTTTAGCCCCTAAGTGGTTGCTCACACATGTGTAAGCAACTCAAAATCCAAGAAAGCCTCCCTTTTATTATTTTATCCAAAAAGTCTTACACTCTTATACACTTGTCCCCTTTCCTTTCTCCAAGGTTGCTCACACATGTGTGAGCAAACCTTGAGCCATCTCTATCACAAAAAGGCTTATGTTGACCTTTGCATGGCTTGTCTCCTTAGCACATGTTTCTCCACCTCCCAAAGGCCTCTCTAAAGCCTATAAATAGAGCCCTTGTCTCAAGCATTTCTCATCTCATCCATTTCATTTTTATCATGCTAGTTTGATTTTAGAGCTTTTAGAGATTTTTAAATGCTTAGAGCTAACCTTTGATAGTTGTTTACATTCTAGTCTTAAATATTGCATTCTCATTCTAGATTTGCATTGTTAGTTTGATTACTTGCATCCATCTTCATATCCTTTGAATTATTTCAAGTATGGTTGCTTCCATAGCCATTTCTTAAAGTGTTCTCCATTTATCTTAGCATAGTTTCATATCATTGATCATTCATCAAATCATGGGATTCATCCATAGTGGTTTTTGAGGAGAGCACATCCACATCCCTCATTTTGAGAACACCAACAAGGCCTCTTTTGGGCACCCTTGTTGAGCTTCTTTGAGGTTGCATGAGGACTTTTCCTTTTGGTTGTACTAAGTTTTAAACCTCAAGTAGAATTAGTTGTATTTCAATCTTATTTGAATCTTTGATATACATGTGCAACTAACATTTGCTTCTTTATTCGTGCTCCCAACAGGTTAGGTTTTCTTGTATACAATATCAATCAAACCATGGTATCAAAAAAGAATAAAGTATGCTTATGAAAAATTATTATTGTGACATCTAATTTTATACTTACAACATGTGTCAAGAAGTGAATAAAACCAACAAGCACATTACTCTTTCTAGATATAGTGCAACTCTTTCTAACTACAACCACACACAAATATCTCAACAACCAGCTAAGAAAATTGACCATTGTCAAATTTTCATTTTATAATAAAGATTGAAGGGAAAAATATACCTTCCCAAAAGGTTCAAACAACTTTCTTAAAAAGTCTTCATTAGCATTATTTGGAAAATTTCTAACAAAAACAATTTTAACCTAAATTTCAAAAAACAAATCATATCAAATCAAAAACACATGATAATTGATACAAAATTATTTGTCTCAATCATGTATGAAAAGCATATAACCTAATATGAGGCAGGGTCTGCCTCTAGTTCACTTTTAGCCTAGTCCACTATAGGACGCCATTTGCCTCCAAGCTAAAAGTCTTGTTTTCTCCCAACTCAATAGATTTAGTTGGACTTTCCCTTGATTTCAAGAATCGTTTCATATTCTCTACTTAACAAGGCCAACCACATGAAGGTGGAATCTCATTTAGTTTCCACCTCCATGTCACACCTCCATGTTCCACCTCCATGTTCCACTAGTTCAAAATCCACATTCATCAAAGGATAAAAATCCTTTCCCCCTTTAATGTGATCATGTTTCCTAGAATGTCACTGAGCTATTGCAATTAGAATTCTTTGATTCTTCAAGCCCTTGCCATTTTTGCAAGGACAATAAAATTTTCTATCACAATTTATTTTGAACTGAGATCACAATCTAGCAATTGTGACCTTATTTTGTTATAGGTTCATATTATTAGGCGTGGACTTTCTTCACAAGAAAATATTTGAGCTATAAAATTATATGAAATATAAACATATGAGCATTAGTAGTATCTTGCATATAATTGACAATAATAAAATAATAAAATATTACTATCTCTTCAATAAAGATGGCATCTAAACAAATCAAATGAATCATATGATATAAATATTGGCATTGCTTTTGAACAATATGTTGGAATGTTCAAATGGGAAGTGTGCTTCTAAGAGAGGGGTGAATCAGAAGTACCCAATTTTTATTTTCAACCCCTTAACAAAATTTAGTTGAAATAAACATTCATGCAAGTAAATAAACATAAAATAAGATCATGCATCAACACATAATACAAGTGATTTTGGTGACCCAGAAACCCTCCAAGAATAAGAAGGTAAAAACTAGGGTGGGAATGATACCCACACAAATTTACTACAGCAATGAGTTCAATCACTTCTAATGGTTTACCCTATTAAAGACCTGCCCTGTAAAAGGCTTTACACTATGTTAATAGCGATCTGTTGAAAGGATTTACAAACACTTTACAAGAAGTGTGACCCTATTAAAGGATTTACATAAAGGTTGTTAAACCCACCTAATACATAGGATTTTCTTGACCTTCTCCAAATGCTCTCCTACCTAGTTGTTAAGCTAACCTATCACGATAAATTTTTATCCTCGAATACAATTGTGAAAGAGTATTAGAACATTTAACCTAATTGAATGTAATCTTGAATTGCTTGTTTTAGGCACTTGATCTACTCTTTCTCTTCTGATCTCTACTAGATCTTATCTTTGAGTATGTCCCTTATTCTATTCTAATTAACTGGATATATAAATGTTATCCCTTTCACTAAGTCTTTTCTCTTCACACTAAAATTCCACTATAGTCTCCCCTTTTTCTGCTTTTCTCTCTTTACAATGGTCCATTCATTCCCCTTATAAAGAATGTGAAGACTTAGGATTAGGTATGGATCTATGATTCAAATTGAATCTCAAATTCTCGCTCATACTTTGTATTTTTCTTATTGGTTGCATGCCTTCACCATTTTTCTAATTGGTTGCATGCATATTTCATTGGGAATGCAAATGACTTGTCCTTATCCTTTTTTCTCCTCTAAAATTTCTCTAAGTCAGCTCCAAAAATGGTTTACATCTTAGTTTGTGCAAGTACAAACTCTTATTCTAATTCTGCATTGCTCGACACATAGAGTATTGTTGATGCTCGGCACACACTATTTCTAGATTTCTCAGCATCAACTATGTTTCTTGGTTTGCTCGGCATCAACTATGTTTCCTGGTTTGCTCGGCACCTGAATGATTATGTTACTTGGCATATGAATAATTCCTGGATCACTTGGCACGTACTATACTATAATCTACTTGACACTAACTGTAACTCGACCACCTATCAAAATTATGGCTCAGCATCTATTGTGTACTTGGCATGTATGATGAAAATGGTTAAGTGTGTTGACACTCATTTTTCAATACCTTTTTTTACTTGACCAACAATCACCCCCTTTTACACGAGTGTTAAAAACACTTAACCAAGAATTTAAGAACTTAATCTAATTGAGTACATTCTTTACTTGCTCATCTTACATGCAAAATTTCAAAAATTGTGAGTAGCAATATACCTTGTAACTCCCCTATGTTGATTATGCCTTTGAAATTAAAATTTTGTGCCATTTTCTGCCAATGTACCTGATCCTCTCTATCCTTTGACATGTTTCCACATTCTTACCCTGTATACTGTATCTGATTTGTGTGATGTGCCTATATTGCATGTGATTACCACAAGTTTACATCTCTTCTTCACTTCTTTATTCCTTGTCTCCCCTTTTTGCCTATGTAATGAGTGAAAGAATGTAATCATAATGATCGAAATTTGTCAAAATTTGGTAATTCACCCATAGTATCTACATATCTCCTCCTTTGCTCATTACTCCGCCAATAATATATCTCCCCATTTTTGACACTAATGTCAAAGGGTTTTATGGAGTAATACCATGTTTGGCCAAAAATGAGTTGTTGACTTCAAGGAGTATCTTTAGAGTTGAATCCCAATTGTTTAATGCAATATCCATTGACTTGTGTTGGATTGCAAGCTCTACTACTAGGTCTACAAGTCCTTCATGTGTAGAAAGATTGGGATATTTCTTTAGGATGGTCTCTGCATACATTTGCTTCTTGTGAAGTACTTCTAAGTGAGGGGTGATGGAGGATTGAATTTGCATTAACTTAGCTTTTATATTAGCCTCCTCTGCTAATAATACAACTAGTTCCCTTTGAGTATGAAGCATCTAAGAAAAATGCTTCTCACTCTGAGCTGGATTGATTTGGAGTTGTGTACTATAAATCTTTAGATTTCTCTCCAAGCTCATTATTTTCTAGCTAGTCTCATGTGTGAAGTTTGAAAAATCACACAGTTTATTGTAAAGGGAGAATATATTCCCTAATACAATTTTAACCCTATCTATTTTCTTACCCATATCAACTTGTCCCAGTATGATAATATTTTCTATCTTCTCATTTACCTTTCCTTGGAATTTCTTTTCTAACCATTCCATTAGTTTGGCATTGGTGTCATGGTCCTCATTTGTTACCTGATCAACTATTTTTTATTGTTGTTCTATAATTGGTCTTGATTCATTTGGAACTATAGATTGAAGGCATCCATGAATATGTCCTTGATTTCAGTCAATGCTTGCTTATATTTGTAATCCTTTCTAAGTGCCTCTTGTCTCCTTCTTCTATCCAATGCACTCTAAATTTCATTCATCTTTTCCTCAGTGAGAGTGCTAGATTCATAATAGGGTATCTTTATTTCTTCATCAAGCTCAATAATTCCATAATGAATTGTCCTAGCTACCGTAGTGGAGCTTGAGCCTAGCGTTCTAATTTGCAATTCTAATTTTCCAATGCTTGGCTACTGAAGAGTTTTTGTTGGAGTACCTATTTTTGGTAGTTCAACCAAAGTTTGTATTGTAGATTCCTCCTTATTTCTTGTCTCTTCTTTTTCTTCAATTTTTTTCTCTTTTTCTACCATTTTGGTTGGGGGTGTACTTGTTGACTATACTAATTTGTCTTTATCATCCCCTACTACTGCACTGGGCTACTAAAGTGCAACTATTACTTCTTTTGGTGGAGATGGTGGTGGAAGAAGTAAAAGTCTAGTAGATTGTCTGGTGGTTCTTGTGTTTGCACCTTATTTTCTTTTAATTTAGCTACTGCCTTTTGGAGTTCATCAACACTGACCAATATTGGGCTTGAACATAGCCTAGCCGCTTGTGTTGATTGGTCAAGGATCTTTTCTAGATACTCTATTCTTAATGGATTGATGTTTTGACTAGAAGTGTCAATGACATCTTTTATCTTGATTGTCTCTGTAGGTGTGATGGTAAAACAAGGAGAGCTAGGAGGTGGTAGTTGTGTGTCTTGTACACTTTGTTCCTATTGCTCACCTATCCCCTTTTCTTCTTCTTTACTAATTTCCTCCTTCTTTTCTTCCTCTATTTCCTTCTCCTCTACCTTCTTTCTTCTTGCTTCTTTTATTTCCTTTTCTTTGGCACTTTCTTCTGCCTTGCATTCTTCATCAAACATGTCATCAATTTTCTTGTAAATAATTTTCTATACTTTTGTGGTTTTTCTCACAACTTCTTCAATTTTATTCTGTAAAATACTAAATGCCCTATATTTGGGAGTAAATCTACTATTGTGCCTTTTGACTGCAATTATTATTTGACTTTTAGTCAAATCAAGCAACATCCTTGCTAAGGTAGACTCCCTTATTTATTTCTTAGTTTGCAAAAAAAAATGTCATTTTTCCTCTACAATCTTATATAATTCCTTTGGCAATGAACTATCCAGTTCAAGAGATGTATGTTTATATTTTGCCATCATATTATAGACAGATATCTCTATTTTATTTTGCTCATCTTTTGTGAGCTTATTAAAATTTACATTCTTCAAATCATTTAAGTCTCCATTCCTAATCTTAGCACATAATTTATCAATGGAAGACTTTGGGGAATGACTCACCACTTTAAATTGACTGTGATCTTTTGATTCCATCTTTTCTTTCTCTAAATCAGGTTGTGCCACAAATTTTCTTCTTTGCTTTAGCTCATCTTCAGTCTTCTTGGAAAATTCCTTCCTCTTAGCTGCCTCTTCCTTTTCCTTTTGTGTAGTAGCCCTTGTAGTAGCTCTAGTTGTAGGCTTTTTGGGTGTAGGCTTCTTTGGCTTGGGCTAAGGAGTAGGTGGTGCTTTTGCTTTTCTCTTGGTGGCCTTGGTTTTGATGGGTGTTTCCTTAGCTTCTTCTTTCTCTAAATATTCCTCTTCATCTTCTCCTAATCCTTGAGTCAATTGTAGAGAATCTTGTTTAGGCTTGTCTCCTTCATTGTCATCTTCTTCTTTGTCATCACTTATTTCTTCTACTTCTTCTGCAGTACCTATCTCTCCAATCTCTGCCCCAAATTTCTTTTTGATCTTCTTAGTCATTTTATCTTTCTTCTTTACTACTATGGCTATTTTGAGGTCTGTTATCACCCTTGATCTAACAACATCATGGGTTCCAAAGTGCTTTGCATTTTTATCATTTTTTTCTACAAGAAATGTTGTAATAGCTGCTGATGCCTAATCCACATCAAGTTCGTAGCCCAGTGGTCTAAGCCATTTGACTCTAGGGATGACTGTTTGTATGTATATATAATCAATATCTACTAGAAAATAAATATCTTTTTCATGTTTCTCCACTAATGAGATTGGAATTCTTACTCTCTATTTCATGGATTGTTTGAAATCCTCAAAATAGCTAGTCATTTGGGCATCAAAATTTTCACCCATTTGATTGATGAAACCATTTATCTGATAAAAAATTGTCTTATTTGGATCCCATTTCAACTTCCCTATTGAGGGGAATTCTTTCATAATGTAGAAAAACATGCAAATCAATACTACACCAAATTTGCCTTAAGCCCCTTTGGATTTCCTTATGGCTCCCAAGTTCTCATTTATTTGTTGCGTCATCAATTTTGCAAGATCATAAGTGTGATCCTTTTTTACTAGCTTGTAGGGAACATCTAAATCTATCTAGGGTACATTGTTTAACCTACTAGATTGATAAAATTTGTGAGATATAATCCTCACAGCAAAATCTAGTAGGCTGTCTTTGATGGTGTCAATTGTCATACCCCTGTTGTTCTACTTGGCACCAATGTTTTTCTCAATTGCCTCCCTCTTATCACTCCTTAGGGTTTTGGGCCGATCTAGGGTTGGAATACCAGTAAGCTTATGTACATTCTTCTTTGTGAACCTTACTAGCCCAGTTCCTAACCAAAAAGCTCCATCATGGATTCTGCTCAACAAAATGCGTATCCATTCTATTTTAAAGACAATGGGGAAAACTAGGGTTTTGGTTAGACCCTTCTTCTCAACTATGGAGAATTTTACCCTAAATATCCCATTTTCACAAAGTTTATCAAATGCATTAAAAATCTCCAAATCTCCTATTGCACCTATCTTATAGTTATAGCATTTTGCATACATCCTAAACCATTACCACTTTATCAGGAATCACGAATAGGGCACCAACGCAATTGTTTTTGTAAGAAACTTTAGGGATGGGTCTGAACTCTAGTTGTTTAACTTCATTACTAACTAGTTGGATTTCCAGTCCTTCCTTTTCCTTTGCAAATTTAGAAGCAAATGCTATCTTTAAAAGAACTAGGGTTTACTATTTAAACTAACTTTTCAAACTGCGTAACTCGACTCTTGAATGAAATACTTGGTAAATTGATAAAACTGAGTTGGGTTACTATTGAATTTCTATAAATTGCTTTATGATTACTAGGAGATCACTTAATTGCTCTGCTCATCTTTGTTCTTTGTCCGTATGATAAAAAATAAATAATTTTTTACCTTTTATTAGGCTTAAAACCTAGCATTTATTGATTTTTCCAACTTGGCTTCAACTATATTTCATTCATTCGATAGCTACTATCTCATTTCACTCAGTAGCCACTAGCAAGTCTTATTTGACAACTACTAGACTGTTCAGTTCGGCATGTATTGTACTAGGCAACAAAAGGCAACTCGACATCATCTTTCAACTTTTATCATGACATCTTTACTTATACAAATGTATTCTTTGTAGTGTTCCTATGTTCTTTTTGGGCTGATTTATGATACATCTTTTCATGTATCAGTCCCATATGCCTTTCTAGTGCTTAGTTTGTTGAGGTGTGATCACTCAACCTCTTGGATGAAGTGATCTCTCCATTTGATGTGCTAGATTCACCTTTCTTCTGCTATGTCTTCTTCATATCTTTCCTGATGTGTTCCACATCAACTTTTTCTTTTCGTTTGTTAACCTCAATCTTGGGTTCCTTGGCCTTTGTTGGACAGTTCTTGCTAACATGTCCAATCTTTAAGCAACTAAAAAAAGTAATTTGACTCAACCATCTACTATATTTTCCCTTGAAGTGTGTTCTTATGGAATTTTGAGGCACATGACCATATTCCTGATAGTAGTGGCAACTTTGCCTTGTATTATAGTCCTAATTATAGTGATGTGCATAGTTGTTTTTCCTTGTAGGTAGATTAGGTGTCCACATAGGCTTTGATCTACATTCAAATGCTCTATGTCCATATTTTTTGTAGTTGTAGTAGTGACCCTCAAATCTTGGTGTTCTCGTGGTCTTGGTTCTGTAGTCTTGTGCTAAGTGTCTTTGTTTTTTGCACTTGTGACCGAAATTTGTATCTATAGGCTTATCATGTTGATGACTATTCTTACTTCTACACACATTAGAGGTATGTCCCTTTTTACCATAGAAATGACAAGTAGTTTTAGTGTTCTTACCTTTGTTGCTTCTTTTTTCTACAGCCTTAGATGGTTCTCCTTGTTCAGTGCTGATGTAGCCAAATCCTATAGTGTCCTTACTAGCCCTTGGTGATTTCAGCAATTGCTCAAAGTACTTGATGGCCTTATTGGGTTTGTTGTAACTTTTTGTTATTTCCTTTTCTTTGTTCAATTCATTCTATAATTTTTCATTCTGTATCTTCAAGGTGGAGATCTCAATATCTTTCATTTTTAGCTCATGATGAGCATTCATCATCTAATTTGAGGTGTCTAACTGCATGTTTAAAATCTTTTCAAATTCAATTTTCTTCTCTTCTAGCTTATTGATGAGATTTTCTTGTCATATTCTACAATGGCCTTATCTTCAATAGCTCTTTTCTTTTGTTCAGTCACTTGATAAAGCAATGTGGCTTGTGATTCTTGTTCAAGCTTTAGTAATCTGATTTCTTTAGCTTGTGCTCTATTTTTCTCCATTAATTCTGATATTGCTGCATCAAATTCCTAGGAATCTTCCTTGGAAAATATGTGTGTGGTGTCAATCTCCTTGTAGTGTATGTCATTTTCAGCTATGGCTATCTCCTTTCTTCTTTTCAAAGATTTTCTTAGTTCCTCCCTAGCTTCGTCTACTTTGTGTAGAGCTAGTTACACATCAATCACCTGATTGTCAATGATCTTTCCAAGTTTGAAAACTTCCATATTCTGACCTTTTTCTCCAAGTTGTTAGGCTTCTCCTTTTGAGAACTAGATGCTCTGATACCAATTGTTGGAATGTTCAAATGGGAAGTGTCCTTCTGAGAGGGGAGGTGAATCAGAAGTACCCAATTTTTATTTTCAACCCCTTAACAAAATTTAGCTGAAATAAACATTCATGCAAGTAAATAAACATAAAATAAGAACATGCATCAACACATAATACAAGTAATTTTGGTGACCCAGAAACCCTCCAAGAATAAGAAGGTAAAAACTAGGGTGGGAATGACACCCACAAAAATTTACTACAACAATGAGTTCAACCACTTCTGATGGTTTGCCCTATTAAAGGCCTACCCTATAAAAGGCTTTACACTATGTTAATAGTGACCTGTTGAAAGGATTTACAAACACTTTACAAGAAGTGTTACCCTATTAAAGGATTTACGTAAAGGCTATTAAGCCCACCTAATACATAGGATTTTTTTGATGTTCTCCAAAGGCTCTCCTACCTAGTTGTTAAGCTAACCTATCACCATAAATTTTTATCCTCTAATACAATTGTGAAAGAGTATTAGAACATTTAACCTGATTGAATGCAATCTTGAATTGTTGGTTTTAGGTACTTGATCTACTCTTTCTCTTCTGATCTCTACTAGATCTGATCTCTAAGTATGTCCCCTATTCTATCCTAATCTGGATATATAAATGCTATCCCTTTCACTAAGTCTTTTCTCTTCACACTAAAATTCCACTATAGTCTCCCCTTTTTCTTCTTTTCTCTCTTTACAATGGTGTATTCATTCTCCTTATAAAGAATACAAAGACTTTATTTTCCCACTCATACTTTATTTTTTTCTTATTGGCTGCATGACTTCACCATTTTTCTAATTGGTTGCATGCAGATTTCATAGGGAATGCAAACGACTCATACTTATCCTTTTTTCTCTAAAATTTTTCCAAGTTAGCTCCAAAAATGGTTTACATCTTAGTTTGTGCAAGTACAAACTCTTATGTTGATTCTGCGTTGCTCAGCAGATGGAGTATTGCTGATGCTTGGCACACACTATTTCTAGATTGCTCAGCATCAACTATGTTTCCTGGTTTGCTCGCGATCAACTATGTTTCCTAGTTTTCTCAACACATGAATTATTCTATTACTTGGCATATGAATAATTCCTAGACCACTCAACACGTACTATACTGTAATCTACTTGACACAAACTGTGACTCGACACCTATCAAAATTTTGGCTTAGCATCTATTGTGTACTCAGCATGTATGATGAAAATTGTTAAGTGTGTTGACACTCATTTGTGAATACATTTTTTTACTTGACCAACACAATATTATATATTTCCATTGATTTTGAAAAAAAAAAAATTATTTATGTATGTTGCCACTTGAAATATGTTGCTACAACAAATGTGAGTGAAGGTATGGATGGTTTTGGCAAGATCAGGTTAGGATCAAGAAACATTGTGGGGTAGGGGTGAAGGGGTGTGAATAAGTGTTGTAGCACTTTCAAACCAATCAATAATTTTTTAACTTAACCATAAATATCCACATAAAATTATATCAAAAAATAAATGATAGAACAGTAAAGAACTCATAACACAATGATTTATTTTCAAGGAAACCCTAGCTAAGTGAAAACCTATTGCAAGGGCCCAAGGTCCTAAACTAGGTGGTCAAACCTCAAATTTGGAGTTAATAATTGTCCAAGTTGACACAAGGCAATAAGTGAATCTCAAGCATCCCTAGAATGTATTTAGGTAATTTGCATGCATATTGTAATAAGGCATATGGGCAAGTTATAGGTCAGTCAATGTTGGTCAACGCTATGAGTTGACCAAAAGTCTTCAATTTTATGTTTTTTAGAGTTCTTGCATGATTTATCAAGTTTTGGTAGGCATTGGAAGGCATTTGATTAGAAATATAAAAAATTTGCAAAAATTGACAAAAAGTTGTCATGCAACAAATATTGTTGCTGAGCAATTTTTTTTACAAATTTGGAAGGTCAACATTCAGAGTGTTTTTTAATCGAACAATTAGGAATGAATATTTAATGTCAAGAGATATAGCCTATAAATGAATTTTCTTCAACCTAGGAAAGGGTTGGAGTTGATATGTATGGATTTGAATCAATAAGAAAACAATTTTGGTGGGAAAATATGTGTAGACAACAAGTACAATTTTAAGATCTCCTTGCAGTTTATAGTAGGTACATGCTTATATTATGAGAAGACATGTTTTTGATTCCTAGAAAAGGTTCTAATTAGTTTGAGCCATGGAGGTTAAGCTTGAAGTACATTTGATTTATTTTTTGTTTGTTGGTTACCCTAATCTATATGTAGGGTTTTAATTGAAATGTAGTCTCCTTCCTAATCCCCATGACAGAAAACCCTAATTTTTGTTGTGTAGAAGGGGTATAGGATAGAGATGGATGTTTTAATTTTTATTTTTGGAACACCCAACTACTTGGAGTGCCTAGTTTGAGGGAAAGCAAGTATAGATAGTGCAAGAGATGAAGCCACCTAAGATGTTTTAAAATGCTAACTTGCAAAGAATTATAGTTCCCTATAGTCAAAGTTCTTATGAAACGATGAAGTGCAAAACCCATTAGTTACAATGATAGATTCCTTATATAATAATTATAAATGAAAACATGTAAAAATTTGGAATTCTTTAGAATAACTTAGAGGAGTAGGTGAATCAATTATCTAAGGTCTAGATGTACAAATAAAACTGTTCACAACTTAGTGAACCCATATCCCTAAAACATATTCATTATGCATGCATCCATTAGATCATACAATTACTTAAACTTGTAGGTTACTATCAAATCAACTTTATAGAAATGTAAGCATGAAACATATTAGATTCAATAACACATTTGACACAATGATTTTACATGGAAACCCAATTTGTGAAAACCACCTGTAACATGCTACTGATTCTCACTCTTGTAAAGTGATGTCTTGTGAAAGGCCAACCCTATTAAAGGTTACAATGCACACTCTTAAATGTGACCTAGTTAGAGGATTTCAATCACATTGTTAGGAGTGAGCCTTGTTAGAGGACTTTAGATCATTCACTTGGAATGTCACCTAGTTAAAAGATTTACAAATGATTATTAGGTCAACCTTAATCCAAAATATTTACCCTAGACTAATACAATGATTAGAAAGTAACAATAGGGCTTGATGTGATAAAAACTAACAAATCCAATTTACAGATTATAGATCTCTATTTCAGTCCTCCATTTTGTTTGGCTTTCACACACTTCAAATTTGATAGATTGTCCACCCTTCAAGTCTCCATACCCTTAAGCCTTCTTGTTTTTCTTTCCAATAGTAGTCTCTTCTCTTAGGTTACTAAATGAAGCAATACCTTAGTGATGGAGACAATAACCCAAGAACAGAATGGACACAATAGAAAAGGGAAATTATATTAACTGAGAAAATAAGCTAGTACAAATAGTATAGAGAAAATAAACTTCAAAACATGCCCTAAGGGCTTACAATAGCATAAATCTGGAGAATATTTCTCCTTTTAGCACCTCCTCTTAAACTCCACTCCGAACTGCCTTTTACAATGCCAAAAATATCCTTAAATAGACCCCAGAGGGTTAAGGACTAGGAGTACATTCTAGAAAGTGCTAGTAGGCATCCACCAACAAAATAGAAGGTTCCTAAAAGCTGCATTAGAAGTCGGTGCAAATCTAGAAGAATTCAGAAATGGTAACCGAACTTCCGGGAGGCATAACTTTTGAACTGTAGCTCCGATTGACGAACCATTCACATTTTTGAAAAGCTCTCGAAGCGCTCTATAGCCTTATGGATGAGCTTTGCTCATCCCCCATTTTTTGACCCTTTTTGAGGTCATTTAATGCCCCAAACCTGACTTTGAAGCATTCTTAGGAGGTCTCCAAAATCTGAAAAATTGCAATAACTTTCAAACCGTGGGGCCTATTGACTTGATTCTTTTTCTGGAATGCTCTAAATCATGATTACATTCATCTAGCCAATTCACACCTTCTAGATTACCAAAATGATGGCCCAAATACATGCTCCTATTTTTTCAAGATTTTCAAACGCACTGATAGTTGAACTATGAGAGTTGGAACCTTTATTTGAGCCAAATGGGTATCAAAAAATGTAAAGACATGAAAAATAAACTAAGTCTAAGTACATTTTTTTGGGTGACACAGGATTTCCCTTATACCTCTGGATGCTCCTGCATTAGACACCCAGGGTAGATTGAAAAGTGACCTTGTCACTTTATGGATGGTAGAGGAAATCCCAAATGGGAAACCTTAGTTGTTGAAATCCAAGTTGAGTCCTCAATCGACCGTCCTTTCCATTTGACCAAATACTCTTCATACTGCCTGTTTCTGGTACTCCTACCCACATGATGATCTAGAATGTCTTCTATTTCCTCCTTCTTAGAAGCAAGAATTGGACATGGCTCTAAAACCAGCTCCTTATCTGCACCATCATCATGATACTCTGTTAAATCTACAATGTTGAAAATGGGAGAAATGTGAATACCATATGGCAGCTCCACCTCATATGCATTTCCTGAGTCATGTTTCTTCAAAACTTTGTAGGGATCAAATTTCTTCATTTTCAGCTTGTTGTAAGTATCGACTAGAAATATTTCTTTTCATAAGTGTACCATGACTAAATCTCCTACTTGGAATTCCTTATGTCTTCTCCTTTGATCAGCCCTAGCTTTATACTCTTGATTCATCTTGGTTATGTGTGCCTGAACCTCCTCATGTAGACGCTTGATATGTTCAGCAAATTCCTCAGCTTCAGCACTTGTCCTCTCCACTTGTTCTATCTTCCTTAGCTCTGGTGTAGTCCTTGGGCTATTCCCATATACAATTTGGAATGGTGATTTTTCAGTACTCCTATTTACAGAGTTATTATAAGCAAACTCTGCTTGTGGTAGAATCAAATCCCATCCCTTGGGCTTATCCCCAACTAAACATCTCAGCAAATTGCCCAAACTTCTATTTACCACTTCTGTTTGACCATCAGTCTGTGGGTGATGCGTGGAACTGAATTTTAGGTCTGTTCTCAACTTCTTCCACAATGTACTCCAGAAATACCCCACAAATTTAGTATCTCTGTCAGAAACTATACTCCTTGGAAGACCATGTAGTCTTACCACCTCTTTGAAAAACAAGTCTGCAATATGGACAACATCATGACTTTTGTGGCATGGAATAAAATGTGCCATTTTGGAGAACCTATCAACCACCACGAATACTGAGTCATTACCCCTTTGTGTCCTTGGCAATCCAAGAAAAAAATCCATACTTATGTCCTCCCATGGCCTTGATGGAACAGGCAATGGCTGATATAGGCCAGTATTTTGACTAAACCCCTTGGCAACTTGACAAACCTGGCAACTCTGTACAAACTTCTTCACATCCTATGTAATTTGAGGCCAAAAATAATGTTCTCTAAGAATGGAAATGGTCTTATCCTAACAAAAATATCCTACCATCCCTCCACTATGTTTCTCCTTAATCAAATTTTCCCTCATGGAACTCCTTGGAATGCACAATTGACTACCTTTGAACAACATGCCATCCTGAATCAAATAGTCTAAACACTTGGTTCTATCTATAGCAACAGGTTCTTTACAAGCTTTCCATGCTTCAGAAAAATCAGGATCCTCGGGGTACAAATTCTTGAGTTCATCAAACCCAACTACTTCAACCTGCATTGTTGTAAGCAACAACTGTCTCCTACTTAATGCATCTGCAACCCTGTTAGATTTTCCACTTCTATGCTTCAACACAAATGTATAACTCTGCAAGAATTCTACCCACTTCATATGCCTCTAATTCAATTTACCTTGGCTATTTGGGTACTGTAATGCCTGATGATTAGTATACAAAACAAATTCCTTTGGCAATAAATAATGCCTCCATTTCTTTAAGGCCTGAACTATTGCATAGAATTCTTGATCATAAACAGAATACTTCTTCTTTGCATCATTCATTTTTTCACTAAAATATGCAATAGGCTTACCTTCTTGGCTTAATACAGCCCCAATAGCGCTGCCACTAGCATCACAATCCACCTGGAACACTTTTCTAAAATCTGGAAGTGCCAACACAGGCTATTTTGTCACCTTCTTCTTCAGCAATTCAAAACTTCTCATAGTTGCTACAGTCCATTTGAACTCTTTTATATCCCCTCTTAATGTATCAGTTAGGGGTGCACATATGCCACTGAAATTCTTAATAAACTTCCTGTAAAAACTAACCAGACCATGAAATGATCTTACCTCAGTAGCAAACCTTGGAGTAGGCCATTCCAAGATGGCTTTTACCTTCTCTGGATCCATTTTGAGACCTTCAGGTGATACAAAAAATCCCAAATAGACTAACTCCCTTTTTGCAAAGACACACTTCTTTAGATTAATTAACAGTTTCTCTTCCCTTAGCCTTTCAAGGACACTATGAATATGTAGTAAATGTTCTTCCAAAGTCTTGCTGAAAATTAAAATATCATCCAAATAGACGATAACAAATTTTCCCAAGAACTTCTTAAGTACCTCATTCATGAGCCACATGAAGGTGCTTGGGGCGTTCGTCAATCCAAAGGGCATGACTAACCACTCATAAAGACCCTCCTTGGTCTTGAAGGTTGTTTTCCACTCATCTCCTTCTCGAATTCGTATCTAATGATAGCCACTCTTTAGATCTATCTTTGTGAAGTACTGAGCTCCACTCAAGCAGTCCATAAGATCATCCATCCTTGGTAAAGGAAACCGGTACTTGATGGTTATCCTATTTATAGCTCAAGAATCTGTACACATCCTCCACTCTCCATCCTTCTTTGGTGCAAGTACTACAGGTACTGCACATGGACTCAGGCTCTCTCGAATCAAGCCCTTCCTCAATAGCTCCTGAACCTATCTATTTAGCTCCTCTGTTTCAATAGGAGTCATCCTGTGAGCAGCCTTGTTAGGCAAACTAGCTCCTAGAATTAGATCTATCTGATGACTGATTTTCCTTACTGGTGGCAATCCATCTGGAACATTATAAGAGATAATATCTCCAAATTCCCCTAGTAAATCTGAAACTTCAAATGGTATTTCACTACTACCTTCTTTATCTTTCCTAGGAATCAAAGCATAGCACATATGTTGATGTTTCATGCCATCTAAAAACTTCCTTCCATCAACAAGAGAAATCCTAGCACTGCTACATACCTTTTCACCTTCCTTTTTCATGGGCTTCAATTTGTGGCCAACTCCATCCTTTGTCAGAGAGTATGTGTTTGCATGTCCATCATGTATTGCATGTCTATCAAACTGCCATGGTCTATCCAACAATAGATGGCAAACATCCATCAAAATAACATCACAGAGAACTTCATCATGGTAACTCCCAATTTTGAATTTTACTAAACATTGTTCACTTATCAGGACCTTATGATCATCTTTTACCCAAGAAATCCGATAGGGTTGGGGATGTTTCTCCCTCTTGAGCTTTAGCTTAGAGACCATCTCTTCTGATACCAGGTTATCAGTGCTACCACCATCAATGATCACGTCACAACATTTATCCTCACACTTGCATCTAGTACGAAACAAACTCCTTCGTTGTCCTGGTTCATTCTCACCACTTAGTAGGACTCTTTCATTTACCAAGGTCTCTCCTCTTTCTGCATCCTCTGAATGTGATGATTGTGCATCCTCATCCACATGAGCAACCCTAGCTTGGCCCTCGGCTCTCCTATCTGTCCTTCCTTGTCATTGAGGGAATTCAAAGGCACGATGACCTTCTTCATTGCAATGGAAAAAGGTACCACGGAAGCCTCCTCTTCCTTGTCCATGTCCTCTACCTCTTCCTCTTTGATTTCCAAAGTCTTGATCATGGGAGTGGTTGAAACCCTCATTCCTCTGGTTTCTACTAGTACCCACATCTTCATTTTTATTTTGGGTTTCATTGCGGCCTCCAGATGATCTACCACTTCCCCTTCCTCCTTGACTGCACCATCTTTTTCTTCCTTCAAACCTTTTATTCAGCTTCTCTTCAACTCGTAGGGCAAACTGGTATGCCTCTTCAATGCTGGTCATTCTTACCAGACTTAATTCCTCCTGGATGCTAGGTCGCAACCCACTAATATAACGAGCAACCTTCTCCTTATTTTCTTCTGCATGCCCCACTCTAATCAAGAGTCAATAAAACTCCTCTGTATATTCTTGGACTAATCTTCCTGCTTGCTTTAACCCATGCATCTTCTTAAACAGATCAAGCTCATAGTCCACAGGAATGAACTGCTTCTTCAATTTGTCCACCATGTGATCCCATCTTGTGATCTTCTCCTTTCCTCTTCTAAGTCTTTCCAGTTGAAGCTCTTGCCACCAGATTTTGGCATGGCCTTTCAGTTTGGCCTTTGCAAACTTAACCCTATCTGGGTCCCTTATATCCTCATACTCAAAGTATTCTTCCAGTTCATTGATCCAATCGATCAACTCATCTGGTTTCAGATTTCCTAAAAATATACCCACTTCAATTGTAGGTCTTTTCCCAAACTTAGTAATGGCCCTGAAAAGCCTTTCCTCTACAGGATTCAGAACTTCCCCATCAACTTCCTCTTCTGGTCCCATTACTTCCTCTTCATTGTCATCCTCACTATTGTCACCTGTGGCAACATTTGCTCCTCTATGAAGCTCCTCTTGCAATGCTTGTACCTACCTCTAGAGGGCGCTAACCTCCTCAAGATCAATAGCTCTAGCCCTTCCGCCATGCTCTCTTCGTGGAGGCATCTTCTAACTTGAACCCACAATCACATAGTCCTGATGCAAACTACCTCACAGTTGGCGCTCTGTCTACACACTTAGGAAAACCCGCTCTGATACCACTTGATGGAGACAATAACCCAAGAAAAGAATGGACACAACAGAAAAGAGAAATTATATTAATTGAGAAAATAAGCTAGTAAAAATAGTATAGAGAAAATAAATTTCAGAACATGCCCTAAGGGCTTATAATAGCATAAATCTGGAGAATATTTGTCCTTTTAGCACCTCCTCTCAAATTCCACTCCAAACTGCCTTTTACAATGCCAGAAATCTCCTTAAATAGACCTCAGAGGGTTAAGGACTAGGAGTACATTCTAGAAAGTGCTAGTAGGCATCCATCGACGAAATAGAAGGTTCCGGAAGCTGCGTTAGAAGTCGGTGCAAATCTAGAAGAATCCAGAAACGGTAACCGAACTTTCGGGACGCATAACTTTTGAACCATAGCTCCGATTGACGAACCGTTTACATTTTTGAAAAGATCTCAAAGTGCTCTATAGCCCTATGGACAAGCTTAGCTTGTCCCCCATTTTTTGATCCTTTTTGAGGTCATTTAATGCCCCAAACCTGACTTTGAAGCATTCTTAGGAGGTCTCCAAAACTCGAAAAACTGTAATAACTTTCAAACCGTGGGGCCTATTGACTTGATTCTTTTTTTGGAATGCTCTAAATCATGATTACATTCATCTAGCCAATTCACACATTCTAGTTTACCGAAATGATGGCCCAAATACATGCTCCTATTTTTTTGGGATTTTCAAACGCACTGATAGTTGAACTATGAGAGTTGGAACCTTTATTTGAGCCAAATGGGTATCCAAAAATGTAAAGACATGAAATAGAAACTAAGTCTAAGTACATTTTTTTGGGTGACACAGGATTGCCCTTATACCTCTGGATGCTCCTGCATCACTTAGACTCCTTGTCTTCCTTAGGTTCTCTCACATGACAACCTTTGATTCTGACCAACCATCTCTATAAATAGAAAATTTAGATATTTTGTCATTCATCCTCTACCATCCATTTTAGGGTTAAGTAGGATTAGGTAGGATTCAATGAATCTACCCATCTCTTCATTTTATTCCTTTCTAGAAACTTCTCCTTCAATCCTCTTTGAATTTTCCTCAAAATAGTTCATCTTGAATTTTGTGCCACCAGATCATCAAGCTTATCTTCAACAAGGTTCACACAATCTAAGAAATCAAACTTGTCAACACAGATTCATCGGATTCACGATCTTTCTCATAATGTTGTCACTCAACATTAACTTACTTCTTTTGCCTAACACATACTACATTGCTTGACATCCACTATCAAATCACTCAGCACAAAATAAAATCTATTGGTCCTCAACATCAAATAAACTTTACTAGGCTAATATTGTATCACCTGGCATACACTAAAATTTGACTTTGCTCGACTCCAACTAATTTTCTACTTGGCTTACACTAAATTGCTTGGCACCTACTATGGAAATTGTTAAGCTTGGTAGAAACAATTCATTTTACTTGTTCTTTTGAAGTTAATTAGTGTATCCATCCTTTGCAACCTTAAGTAGATAATCAATGCACTATAATATCACTCTCTTAACTGATCTTTGTACTCCTTTTCCATGTCATAACTCAACCTTTCCTCTAGGTTCTATTATTACCACATTTGATAAAATCCTCTTCATCAATCAAAAAAATGATAGTACTCAAATCATCTAAGAAATTTTCTTAACGGCAAGTAGCAGGTTTGACATCAATGACAAAACAATGATTGAAACACATTCTGATACTTGTATCAATCTATTTTAAACATAAAATTTGAACCCCTATAGTGTAAAAGTGGGCCCATATTTTGCAAAATGCCCAAAGTAGAATTCAAAACAAAAAAAAAAACTTTAAATTAAACTAATATGGTTGTGTAATGCGTGGAATTAGCTTTCCAATGCTTGCAAATATGGAAAAATACAATGTTGTATATGCAAGATATGGCTCAATTGAGGTGACTCGAGATTTTATCTATGGTAACCAATATGAGAAGATAGCATTAATCATGCATGTAGGGAAACAACCAAGAGTAATTAGGGGCTTCAATCAACCTATGCAAAAAATATCACCTACCCATAAAATCTCAAACTAATGTCAAGATAGCATAATAATTACACCTGCCAATGGAATATGTTAATTAAAATGCCAATTATAGGGATCTAACATTGTGAATGTAAAGTTTACAATCTATAAAAATCCATTTAGGTTTATACATTTTGATAAGTTAACTCTCCAAATCCTCACAAATATGGCAAATGTATTGTCTAGCTTATTGCATCTTTCCTTGATCTCTTGTAAGTGTTGTCTTTCTTGGGCAATAAATAGATTGGCCTTCTCAGCTTTTTGTGACCACCCATACACATATCTTGTGTGTTTTTAACATCTTTGACAATGTGATGAACAAAATCATGACCTTTATGCTAGGAGTCCACAATATATATCTCATTTACACCACTATCAACTTGATTACGAACATAGGAAGACTCAATCATGTTATCAAGCTCATGTGAAATGGATGCTACCTCATGATCATAACTATTTTTACAAAAATTAGAATAAATGTCATACCTTGGTTACATGTTTTCAACATCTGTAATGGGCTAGCCATGATTGTAATTTGATCCATTTTGTGATCAATGTGAAGTCTTAATGGAGTACTCTGTGCCTCCTCTTGATCCAAGGTTTTTTTTCTACTTTAGGGATTCCACATGATGATTGATTTTTACATTGATTTTGATGAGTTGTAGTTTAGAATTTGCAAAAAAGCAACCCTTTTCCTTTCCTTGTTTTTGCACAATTAATTCTTCACTTTTCCCAATGATTCATTACTATATTTAGATTTTTGTTTACTTTTTGCATTTGATTTGATACCCAAAAATTGGTTGAATGAAAACATGTCTTGTATCTTGTGAGGAAGGGAGTAATACTTATCATAACTAGCCACAATTTATTTATTTGTCAGTAAGACTACAAGGATTAGCTATTTTTGTAGATGGAGATGAAGCATTAGTGTGAATAATTTTCTTTACAATTCAACATGCAACATTTTACAAATGATATTGTGTTGTGGCTATTCAAAGAAGTTCTATGCTTTTTTATTGCTAAACAATCCTAATGTGGTAATCCATCTCATTTTTTAAACAAGAAACTAATTCACTAAAGTATGTACATAAGTTAAATTCACCCAATAGGGTGGCTTTGAAATGACATACCTGTTTCCTTAGGTGACCTATAAATGAGTTATTGCATAACTAATATGAATTCCACAAGTTTGGTCTAAGGTTTGTGATTGCATCAGATGAATGGAAAATGTCTAATACTCAATTTTTAGAGATAGGGGTAATTTTTCAGTCTCTCCTTTATTTCTCCAACCACTCCTAAACCTACTACATATTTCGTTTGATAAATAAGACCTATTAATGAGTGAACTATGGTTTGATTATGCCTTGTCATGTTACTTTATTGATCTTAAAACCCTAATCAATTACTGTAGGGATTTTAATGTATTTTAATAATATTTACATGCCAAAGAGATTCGATTTCATTCAAGGGTATTAGTCTTCATTAATCAAATTTCCACCTTTTAAATCAACATTAAGCATCCTAACCCCCCAAGATAGTAAACATTTTCTCTACAAGCAATTTTTCTTGAGATGATGGTGGTCCAACATTGAGTTCATTGGTCTGACATAGTGAGGCAATTAAATTGGAAGAGGGCTTGGTTACTATTAAGGGTAACATATCTAAGAAGTTTTAATCCCTCTTTTGACATGTCTCTTTGTTCCTAAAAGGGTAGGGTTAAATGTAAATCTTGATGGTTTAAGGTTGAGGGAGCTTCATTCTCCATGCTACACCTATTCTTTTGAGGTAGTTGATGGTGATTTCAAAGTAGATGAAGAGGATGGAGATGGTGTGCTTGAATTCAAATGAGTTTGGGATCCTTTTGTTGTTAGTCTATAATATAGTCAAACAAAATTAAGGACTTAGTTTCCCTTACTCCCCACTCAACACTAAAAAACATTACCTTGAATGACGCTAGAAAACTCTTCATGCCATTGGAAGCCACTTAGTTTCCTTTACTCCCCACTTAGCACTAAAAACCATTACCTTGAATGACGCTAGAAAACTCTTCATGCCATTGGAAGCCTCTTGCCTGCACTTTGCTGCATGAATGAATGAAGTTTCAATTAATTTTTTTGTTCATATCCTTGACAATGTCAAAATTTTGATGCTAAACTTGACTATCATCAAAATTTTGATGTCACCGAGATCATATTTTAAAAAAATGAATTTGACAAGCCAAATTGGCCTGTCGTCAAAATTTCAAGTAAAAAATGTAACCTAAATATACTATTGATCTCTCTAACCATTCATTGTGGGACCAAACTTTCTACTCCATTAGCTCTCAGTGGTTGGGTAAACCATAGTTCAGAGCTCATCCCATCACATTCACCACTCAAATATTCTCAAGCATGCCAAATGAAACTAACCTTGGGAGTCACTAAATGCCATAAGGAAACAAACTTTGACAAGGCGTATCTTCATGCAAGGTATGGATGCAATTCTAGGTACTATAGGGTTATTTTGTCGACACTTAAAATAACGTCTCTCTCTCTTTGGAGATTGGATTACATTTTAATTTTGTGGCCCCATCTTGAGTGATGCTAAAACTTGTAGTGTTTACCAATAAAAAGTCACCAACTGGTGAATCTCTATAACCATTCATCATGGGACCAAACTATCTTCTTTGTTAGCTCCAAGTGGCTGGGTAAACCCTACTCTAAAGCTTTTCCTATTCCATTAAGGACTTGAACATTCTTGGGAATGCTTAACAAAATTAACCTTAAGAGTCATTAAATTCCATAGGGAAGAAAAATTTAATAGGGTGTATCTCAAAGCTTGTGCTATATATGGATGCAATGATGGCTACAAGATCTCGTTGTTGACACCTACAATAATCTCTCTCACTTTTTGGAGATTGGATTTTGTTTTGATTTTGCAGCCCCATCTTGGGTGATGCTAAAACTTGTAGTGTAGTTGGAGATATGCAAGAAAAAATGACAACAACTATAGCTACAAGAATCAAAAGAAGAACATATATAATGTGTTTCCATGAATAAATCTCTTGAAGAGATGGATAAGAAAGCAATACTGATATCAAATTCCATGAATAAATTAAAAACTTTATTTCAAGTCTTCTCATGTTATGAAGATAAATCATATATAAACTCTTGACATGTTTATGATGATACTAAGATTCAAGGATAGACATTTGTAACATAATGCAACCAACTCAAGATTCAAATTTCAATGTTAATTGTATAACAATAATACGAATTCAAGTTTCACTATTCTCATCCTAATAAAAAATTCACATAAGTTACTCGTAACTTGTACAATCTAAATACAAATTAATATCATAGCCTTATTCACATGTCAAAAGATACTATCAAAGGTTATTATAATGATTCCTATCTTAATTTAGATGCAAATTACATTAAAATGAAATACATGAAATAGTTAAAATGTAAACAAGAAAAATAAGATATATATTATGATAACCAATAACATCATACATTAACAAACCAATGCATCAAATTTATAAGTCTAATAATGTCATGCATCAAGCATATATCATACATCAAATATATAATGTCATGTATACATCAAGTGTATGTCAAATATGTCCACTAATATAAAATCCAAGATATATGTCCATTAATGCATATATGTGTGTCCATCCCTATATCTTCTCTTTCCCACAAGGGGAAGGAAATAAATCCCTAGAGGTCTTTGGTCGTTCAGTGGAGGGAGATGATGGGGATGATGGGGTCTTCCTCACATGCTCACTCGTCCTCTTCTTTAGGCTCCTCTCTAACTGGAGCTGATACAAACAAAGTATATATGAATTAATAACTATTATATATTAAAATAAAATATATGTACACACAAAATTAATTTTTTTCTTATTGATAGTAACTCTGTACATCCACCTCAAAGGCTCGTAGACAATCTAGAGTAACAAGGCTCTACAACTATTCAATCAATATAATCAATCGATCATACTTATAAATACCATTTGAAATTTCAATACTAACTATTATAAATAACAACTAAAACTATGAAAACTCTTTCATACCTTAGTTAATGGCTTTGAACTAGCCATCACGACAACAACTCCACCATCGATGGATTGGCAAAGATGAGGAGGAGTCTCTAATGTCAACAACGGTAAATCACACAATACAATTTACATGATTTTTATAGAATATAATATAATCAAATGAATTAAATTAATATGAAATAAATGTACCTCTACAAAGCTTGTATCATGCCTAGGCTCATGGCAGGGCCCCTAGCTCGGTTGGCTAAATCTTCCCTATTGCAGGTGGTTGGTCACGAGTTGTAGTCTCCTCCATCCCCATGGTACCGGTGGGTGTGTCACGCCAGCACTATCGGTCATGTTAAAAAGTTTACCTGGTGCACTACCGTTTATAGGGGGGGCTGAGCTACATCTGATTCATGTAGTCTAATAAAAAAAAAAAAACATACCTAGGCTCAGAGTCCCGTATGAATGTTGATGGTCCAATAGAGAACTAATGCACATGGATACAAGTTTCTTATCAATCCTTCATATGATTAATCAATAAATATATGTATTAATTTAAATGATTAAATCAATACATATTTTTTGACTCATTGATAGGATGTAAAATGGGGTTGGGGAATCTGTACTAGGGCCATCAAAACTCTTACATGAATTTTGAACAATGTCAAGACATGCTAATTTATTAGTCATTTATTGTACATACAAAATGTGATCAAATTATTTTATTATAATTGTAATTACTCAAGTGTCAATGCCAAATTTCTCACTTAGGAAGTCATCAGTGACTAGCCCATCATCCATAGTGTCTCCAATGTGACTTCCAAATGTGCATAAGGATCCACATGACATGCACATGTGACTATGATACAAAGAAGGCTCCTCCTTAACTAATGGACTAGCATAGTGAATGAGGGTCCGTGTCAAAGCATTGATAGTCCCTAGAGTACTTGTCTCTACATGTTCCTTTACAACTAAAGGAATAATGACATGTTCACCCTATGGCTTGAAAATAGGTGCCCTAACTACATTAGGGTCACAATGTACCCCCAACCTCTCAAATGATGACCCCCCATCCCTACCCTAAGAATCTAACATGTAAAAATAATTGGAGATCTCTTTGAGGACAAATTCACAATACAATTTCCTTAAGAAATATATTGGAACCTCATGATTATTCTAGGGAGGGGCATCAAAGATCATTCACTATCTATATCAAAAGTTATTTCTATTATCATCATGGATGCACCAGTGGATGGGGAACCTTTTAGTTGTAATTTTAATAGTTTCTTGTTCTGCTAGATTTTTAAACAATGCACATATGTTACCTTTTATTATGTCCTTTTTTTAAACATCTTCATAGGTAATTTTTTTGCATAATATTTTCTTTGTTCTTCTCTCTTAATATGTCAAATATCCAATTCATCACTAAAAGAAGCTACCTGGCTCATAATGGACTCAAGGGAGGATGTCATTTGTGCTCATAGGATTAGTTTTTCCTGCAAGCTTTTAACCTACCAATGATTGCTTCTAGTTTAGTTTTACCTCTTTCTATTTCACTCATTATATTCTATTGGGTGCCAGGAGGAGGTCTTTCAATTGGTGGAGGTTGTGGAGGTTCTTGCTCTTCCTCACGAGGAATTTCATTTTGATCTTTAATTTTCATTTTGCGAAGGATTTTGTTGATCAGGTTGGGGATTCGGTGGTTGATTATTCACATTTCCATAAGACACCAATTACATTAAAAAATAAAATAAAAACTTGAAGTAAAAATTAAAAAACATACAAAAAAATGCTAAAACATACTTGAAACTATGCGAAAACAAGGCTAGAAAATATACTTGATGAACCCGATCTTGATCTCTAGCAATGAGGAGGCATTTTGAGGAGGAAAGTGAGCAAATATTTCACCTTCTACAAAATGTGTGCACATTTTTGGGGGCAAAGAAGACAACCAAAAAAAGAAAACCAAAAAATGGAATGGGCCGTGACTTGTTGTCCATAAATAGGTTTTCCAATAGTGCACAAGTGTTATGACCTAGGCTCCACAAGCCTAAGGCTTGTGAAGCCCAGGCTATAGCGTGTGCGTGCTATTGAAAATTTTTAGAAATAAAGATGCATGTCATCTTATTGGTACCACAACTTGGTGCATTCGCCCCTATATCTTCCTCTCTCATTCTCTATTTATCACTCTATATTAATCACTCTACCACTATATCTCTTACTCTATAAATTATTTTCTTCCTATCTTTATCTTTCTATATCTTCCTCTAATTTTCTCTTTTATCTATATCTTTCTCTCTCTCCTCACTCTCCCCATCTCTCCATGTCTCTCTTGTCTCCATCTTTCTCTCTCTTTTTCTATCTATATCTTGAGATATAGTCATATCTCTATCTCTATCTCTATACCCATATCTATTTTTTTGTTCCCCCACTCTATCTCTCCCTCTTTCTAGTGACATCTCTACCTCTCCCTCCCTCTTGCCCTATTGAAAAATAATGTATGCCTATTGGTAAACATGTTTATGTCTTGGACTCAAATGTTTCATTTGAGTTATGATTGGATACTTGTAAGTTGATGTAAAGTTGATATGGAAATTTTACTTTTCCACTGAGGCCTTTGTTATATAAACAACAACAAGGCCTACTTATTGTTAGGGTTTGAAAGAATATTTTTTAACAATTCTACGCAAATATAACTAATAAATTAGAGGAATAAAACACACAAAAATAGAAGAAAAAGACACAGATAATTTAACGTGGTTTACTGAACTTCAGGCTACATCCACCAAATGGGGAGTCCAATAAAATCCTCTAGTAAACCCACCTGATTATAATCTACAATCCCATGCACTTAACACTCTTGCAAGAAGCTACCATATTCTCATATGAAAAGCACTAACTCTAAGCCATTTTAACAAGACTTGTTACATTACAAAATTAAGGTTAGAATAAATTAGTCAATAGAAAAGTATCTCCCCATGTCTTTGTACAATAATATTAGTTAATTTTTTCCCTATATCCAAGGGTGCCTCTTGACCCCATCTTGAGATAGTTGCCCCCAAATCCCTATTGTGAAATCTAAAGGAAAATCACACCCAAAAAGTAAGGAAAAATTAATCATTAAATTTGATTAAGCTCTCTATAACAACACTTATTAACCTCACATATAAACACAAACCTCTTTTAAATATCCATTATACACCAAGATACAATTGCTAATACATAAACTAAAGTGAAAGAAAAACAAATATAAATTCACTAAAAAGTTTACATTGTCAAGCTTAAAGTTGTGACTAAAATAAAAAGTAACCTAGTTTCAAGTCACTTTGAATGGCAGCAAAACAACCTAGTGGTTTGAATTACCAGACTACTTGTTCTACAATTAAATCAGATCAATGTACAATTAAGCTTGCATAAAATGGTATTCCCTAAATTAAATGTCATCCTCGGAGCCAACGAGTTGAAGCAGAAAACTCCTATGATTTCTAGCCGTGGCATACTTAATTGCATTTTCCAAAGACCCTTGTTAAAGTCATCTCTTGGCTTCTCCTTCCTTCCTCAAGCCCCTTCAAACATAAATTCAAAACCTGCAACACCCATTTTCATTAATCCTCTCATAAACTAAACAAGTAACTAAATTTTTCAAAGTAAAGAAAAGAAAAGAATTACCTTATTGTGGATCTTATGACGGCCTCCATTTCTCCTGCATTCTGCCCTTTCAATCCCTGCACAGTATATCTATTTAATTCTTAGAATAATGAATTTTTTTGGTGTATGTAAAAGCATTATTTTTTTTTGTTTTAGAAAAGATGAGGGTCCTTTTATAATTCTTGCTTATCTAGTGAAAAACATTGTTTATTGATTAGATGTAATGGGTTTGTATGGTATATGTAAAAGTGTAAATTTTTGCTGTAAAAATTATTGATTATATAGTGGAAAATAGTAATCATTATTATTTATTAAGTTTGAGTAGACTAGAACTAAAGACTTCTCACATAAGAAGCTCACAATTTGTCATTGTGTTATAAGTTCTTGCCTATTGATTACATATACCTTATTGATATCATGTCCGTATAATTCTTTATAGAAATTGAAAATGATGAGATCCTCGTCAATTCCACTTGCTTTGCTTTTTCCTCCCACATGAAGTTGCTCTACTTCGAGTTTTGCAACGGTCATGTTAACCTCTGCCCCAGTGTATTGTAACCGTTGCCAATGCCACAAGAAGCTGTACAAAAGCAACACATTCTTTATTGATTCTTCATGAATCTAAAAACTTAAAATCATCCAATTTCAACTATTTTAACAATGTCATAGTTGATGCTAAAATTACAATACATATTTCAATTTTTTTCCTATTGCAATTCTGAATTGGTGCATTCAAATAGAGAATTCAAAATTTTAAAAATATGCATATGCCTATTCCACTTCTATTCCCGTCGCCAAACAGACCTCACCGATTAAAGCAGACAGACTCATGTTAGATCACTAATTAATGATGTATTTATTCCAATAGCTCTAACGGTCATTTTCATGTATACAGTATTCTTAAGATTCCTGAAAAGGACTGTGTTCTATGTTTGGAATCAAATTTGACTAATTGGACTCAAAAAAACACAATTTCTGGTATCTAGATCACAATATTCTGTATTGATATTCTGTTGTGAGAAAAAGTTCCGAAAATTTTGGTTATGAGTGGGCATCTCTTGATAAAGCATGCAAAAGATAGATATCCAATAAGGGCGTAAGGTAGACTATAATTCCAGGTTAAAGGAGAATATAACGGAACAAAATCCATGGCAAGGTAAAGAAAATTGAGTTTGTTTGGTTAAGATATTGAAGCTTTCATTATAAATTTGAGTTCAATTTGTTTTAACATAGAGAACACCCCAAATTGTTATTCTTATATATGATAACTGATTTCTACTATTATTTTTTAACAAAAATAAATTTCTAAATTATAAGTCTTAACTATATAAACAAATTTTAATATATACGAAATCTTGTTGATATTCATATGAATAAGCTTTTTATCAATTATAAACAATTCAAAATAATTATGATTTGTCTTTTGTAAGATTTTGTAATGTGGGACTTCATTTGAATAAAGTCTAAACTAGAGTTGAAATGATATAATTATATTTTTCAAAAAGAAAGACACATAGAAACACAATTTACAAACAACACATACATAAATGATCAAATCTATTGTTTGACATATTGATAAATATTTATAATTTAATAGAACAACTTTAGATTTAATCTATATTTTTCAAATAAAGATATTCTCATTTATGATGGATTCAACTATGATGAAATTTGTTCCAAGTAGAGAACTTGAACAAAACATTAAAGTTTAGTTTAACCCAAAGTACCTTTAGGGGTCCTCCATTTGTCTCCCAAGTGATATCTTCTTCTAGAGATCTATTGTAGCTGGCTTGATATGCTCTTCAAACATTAAGGAGGTCTTCTAGAGAGAGGCAAAATGATATTTCTATGATCACTCTGTAGTTTGTACTCCATGTCCTAAGTGCCTCCCTTGCAATCTGAGCATCCAATTCTACTAGATCACTCATCCACCACACCACAATTCTCTGCAATTACATGTCCATTCCATCAATAAACATCAAACAATTATTGGCCATTATAACATTCATTTCATCAATAAACATTCAACAATTTTTGGCTATTAGAAGTAATTATTGGCAAAAGAGCTTTTGAATTTGATTGTGTCTAGATTGCTATATCGATATTTTGAATCACACTTTATGATGATGATTGTTTCTAGATTTTTTATATTGATAGTTTTGAATCATGCTAAATCTTCCTTAGGTTCTCTCACATGACAACCTTTGATTCTAACCAACCATCTCTATAAATAGAAACTTTAGATCTTTTTTCGTTCATCCTCTACCATCCATTTTAGGGTTAAGTAGGATTAGGTAGGATTCAATGAATCTACCCATCTTTTCATTTTATTCCCTTCTAGAATCTTCTCCTTCAAACCTCTTTGAATTTGCCTCAAAATGGTTCATCTTGAATTTTGTGCCACCAGATCATCAAGCTTATCTTCTACAAGGTTCACACAATCCAAGAAATTGAACTTGTTGACACAGATTCATCAAATTCATGATCTTTCTCATAATGTTGTCACCAAACATTAACTTGCTTCTGATGCTCAACACATACTATGTTTCTTAACATCAACTATTAAATCACTTAGCACAAATTAAAGTTTACTGGTGCTTAGCATCAACTAAACTTTACTCAACTAACATTGTATCACTTGGTATACACTGAAATTTGACGTTTCTTAGCTCCAACTAATTTTCTGCTTGGCTTATACTAGCTTGCTCATCACCTACTATGAAAATTGTTATGTTTAGTAGACACAATTGTTTTACTTGTTCTTTGGAACTTAATCAATGTATCCATCCTATGTAACCTTAACTAGATAATCAATGCACTATAATATCACTCTCTTAACTAATCTTTGTACTCCTTTTCCATATCATAACTAAGCCTTTCCTCTAGGTGCTATTATTACCACATTTGATCAAATCCTCTTCATCAATCAAACAAATGATAGTACTCAAATCATCTAAGAAATTATCTTACCAGCAAGTAGCAGGTTTGACATCAGTGAAAAAACAATGATTGAAACACATTCTCGTACTTGTAACAATCTATTTCAACATAAAATTGGAATCCTTGTAGTGTAAAATGTTGGATACAATTAAGTAATTGTGTATTGTCTTTGATGTTACACAAATGCCATATCAGTTATCAGACAGAGTCTACCAAGTTCTGTCGGTTAGGAAAATAGTTTACAAAGTCTACCAAGCTCAGTCGGTCAGTAAAGCCTTTTGCAGTATATACCGAGCATTCCTGTATGTCACACGGTGAGTTAGTGTTAACCAAGTTCGCACAGTAAGCTAAGGAAAGTTTAGTTCTTACCGAGATCACTCGGGTATCAAAGGATTTTGTAGCGGATGGTTAGTGTTAACCAAGGAAAGCTTAGTTTTCACCGAGCTCACTCAGTAGTCGAAGACAGCTTTTACCGAGTCTAGTCGATTTCCAAAGGAAGTGGCAAGTTTACTGAATTCCCCGGTAATTGTAGTTTTTACCGAGTTCTGCTGGTTAACACAGGAAGCATTTTTTTTTTTGTTGTGTATTGACTGGGCAGCGTCGGCTAGTGAAGAATTTTGTTTTGTTTGTTAGTTCAAGCCGACTTTGGAATATGTTTTGTCAAGTTGGTTGGGCCGACCTGGTATTATGTATAGTATATAAAGAAGTGCTCAAGATGCGGAAAAGTGTGGAATAGAGAGTGTATACGGATAGTGCAAGGAAGTGCAAGGAAGAAACTTAAGTGTGTCTAAGCAGAGTTGAGCAGAGGGAAATCTTGGAACTGCAAAGATATATTTGATCAGTAAGGATCTTGTGGAGCTAAACTGAGATCTGTATTCAGCAAGATAAGTTGCATGTATTTTCAGATCATTCATTTTTGCTTTCTAACCATTGTAACAGTGATTTCAAAATCTCCTAATAGAGTTGGTTTAACAGCCATTCCATAAATCCTTTAACAAGGTGGCAATTCAGTTGAATTGTTCTAAAGACCTCTTACAAGGCACTCCTAACAAGGTGATTAAATCCTCTAACAGGGTCACACCTAACAGTGTGTTTTGTAACCTTTAACAGGGTTGGCTCCTAACAGGGCTCACTTCAGAAGAGTAAAAATTGGTGACTAGTTGCTGGTGGTTTTTCCCATATTAGGTTTCCACGTAAATCTAGTGTCTACTGTGTTCATGATTACTTTCTTTTGCATGGTCGCTTATTTCAGTAAACGCTTAATAAATTAACTAAACATCTATCAAGTTTTAAGCAGTAATTTATGTGTTTACTGAGTAGCAGCAACAACTAAGTTTAAGACATCTTTGGGACTGTTGAATTTATTTTTGTGGTAACTGATTCACCCCTCCCCTCTCAGTTACCCCATCTTCATTTTCCAACAATTGGTATCAGAGCTTTTGGTGCTTGCAGGAGGAGATTTCAAAGATCGAAGCCAAAGATCAAGATGTCTTACAAGAGGGAAATTCCAAGGCTTAACCGAAACAACTTCTCAGCATGGCAGGGATTAATGAGACTTCATCTAGCTTCCATTGGTGACACTGGTCTGAAATATCTTGATGAGAAATATGTAGAACCATCAGGTACATTATCAGTCAATGACATTGATATAAAGAAGACTCATAACATTATGATGATTGATATTGCATTTGCCTTGAGTTATGAAGAGTTTGATGATGTCAAGGACTGCACTACTGCCTATGAAATGTGGGAAAGACTGAAAGAGATCTATGGTGGAGATGACAATGTCAGAAGAGCCAAAGCTGAAAGTCTGAGAGGACAGTTCGATCAGATGAAAATGAAAGAAGATGAAAACATTGCCAAATATGTTAAAAGAATTAAACAATGTGTCAGTGCTATCAAAGCTTCTAGAGGAAGTATCAGTGAAGAGACAGTCATAAGTAAAGTTCTTAGAACTCTACTTCTAGTTTATGCCATCAGGGTATCAGCCATTCAAGAAAGAAGGTGTGAGGCCAATCACAAGATAAACCTAGAGGCCATAGTTGGAAGATTGATAGCATTTGAACTAGATAATTTTGATAATTATGTTCCAGCTGCAAAGAACATTGAGTCTGCATTTGAAGCCAAGCTTTCACTCAAGGACAAAGGCAAGAAGAAGAAAGAATCTCAGCCAGAGAGTGAAGATCAATCAGATCAGAGTTCTGACAGCGACCTTGAAGTAATTGAAGCTCTACTTGCAAGGAAATATTCAAGAGGAATAGGTAAATACAAAGGTAAAGTACCCCTAATCTGCTTTTCATGTGAAGAAGTCGGTCATATTGCTGCAAGGTGTCCAAACAAGAACGATAAAGATGAAAAGAAAGATAATAAATGGAACAGTAAGAAAGATCTCAAATCATTTAAGGATAAAAGTAAGAAATCATGTTTTATGGCTAAAGACTCTAATGATTCTAATGATGAAGAAGAGGATGAGATTTTTTACATTGCTGTAAAAGATGAATCTGACAATGAAGAAATGGCACTCATCTCTCACATAAGTAAGAATGATACATAGATCATTGATAGTGGCTGCTCACATCATATGACTGGAGATAAAACAAAGTTTGATCAATTTGAAGAGTATGATGATGGCAGTGTAAGATTTGGAAACAATGAACCTTGTTGCATCAAAGGAAAAGGAAGAATCACTCTAACCTAGGAACTTGTATGTGATAATGCTTATTGGGTAGAAGGCCTAAAGCACAATTTGTTGAGTGTGGCACAGTTACTCAACAATGGACTCAAAGTAGAATTCATCCAAGGCAAAGCAAGACTGCTGAACGGTAAAAGAAAGCTGATTGGATCTGGTACTCAAACTAAAGGTAACTTGTTCTATCTTGAACTTGGTGAAAATTCATGTTTTATTGCTCAAGTAGAAGAGAGTTGGTTATGGCATAAAAGGTTATGTCATGTGAATTTTGACAATTTGGTAAAGATAAGCAAATTCAAGAAAGTGAGAGGCATTCCTGATTTAAAGAAACTAGAGGTCGGTTTATGCAAGAATTGTCAAATTGGAAAGATGGGTAAGTCTAGTTTCAAAAGAAAAAATTATCAATCTGAAGATTTATTAGAAATTGTGCATACTGACTTATGTGGACCTATTGAAACTGAAAGCTATACTGGTGAAAAATATTTTATTTTTTTTGTTGATGATTATTCAAGAATGATGACCGTCATGTACCTAAGGAACAAATTAGAAGCATTTGAAAAGTTCAAATGGTATTTGGCAAGAGTAGAAAAAGAAACAGGGAAAAGATTGAAATGCCTAAGGTCAGACAAAGGTGGTGAATTTATTTCACATAAATTCAATAACTTTTGTATTGAAAGAGGAATCAAAAGACAGGTTTCAGCACCAGGTACTCCTGAACAAAATGGCATAGCTGAAAGAAGGAACAGATCCATCATGGATTGTGCAAGAACCTTGATGATAGAAAAGAATGTTGCTATCAAATACTAGAAGGAGGCTATCAGTATAGCAGTTCATACCTTAAACCGAGTACAGTTAAAAAAAGACTCATTCAAAACTCCCTATGAATTATGGTATGGCTATAAACCCAATGTAAGTTATCTGAAAGTATTTGGAAGCAAATGTTATACTTGAAAGAATCTAGAAAAGGTAAATTTGATGTAAAAGGTGATGAAGGTATATTTCTTGGATACTCATGCAAGAGTAAAGCATATAGATGCTTGAACTTATCTACTCACAAAGTCATAGAAAGTATACATGTGAAAGTTGATGAGTTTGCAGAAAAGACTGAAGAAAAAAATAGAAGAGAACCAGAAGATTACAAAAGATTCGTCTTCAGTGAACCGGATATAATATCAACTGCATCTGAGAATCAGAAACCTTCTTCTACCGAGTCATCACTAACCGAGTTGCAGGAAACATCTACCGAGCCAACATCCACCGAGCCAACATCTACTGAGTCAGAGAATACCGAGTTAGAGATTACCGAGCCAGAGGTAACCGAGCATGTGCATACCGAGCCAGTTGATACCAAGCCAGACCAAATCGAGCATGAAGGTGAAATACAAGAAGATAACGACAAAATTCATCCAAAAGGAAAAGAACCTGTTCTAGCCAAGTATGTCAGGAGACATCATTCAGCAGATCAGATCATTGGAAATAAATCTGAAGGAACCATCACAAGAAGTAAGTTGAAAGGTACTTGTTTACTTGCTGATTTTGAACCTAGAACTGTCAAAGATGCATTAGAAAATGATAATTGGATTGAAGCAATGAATGAAGAAATAGAACAAATAGAGAAAAACAAAACATGGACTCTTGTACCTAGGCCTAAAGACAAAAATGTAATCGGTACAAAGTGAGTTTTTAGAAATAAGTTGGATGAAAATGGCAAAGTATCAAGAAACAAAGCTAGATTAGTGTGCAAAGGATATTCTCAAGAGGAAGGCATAGATTATGGAGAAACTTTTGCTCCCGTTGCTAGATCGGAAGGTGTTAGAACCTTATTAGCATATGCTGCTTACAAAGGATTTAAAGTTTATCAGATGGATGTCAAGTCAGCATTTCTAAATGGTATACTAGATGAAGAGGTCTACATTGAACAACCTGAAGGTTTTATAGATCCAGATAAAAAGAACATGGTTTGCAAATTGCACAAGGCACTGTATGGTCTGAAACAAGCCCCTAGAGCATGGTATGAAAGATTGCATAGCTATCTTATTCAAATTGGATTTCAAAGAAATAATGATAACAGTAGTTTGTATATCAAGGAAGGACCATAAAATAAGATTGTCCTGGTAGAAATATTTGTAGATGATACTGTTTTCACAGGGAATGATGATCTTTGCAAAGAATTTTCAGAACAAATGAGCAAGGAATTTGAAATGTCAATGTTCAGTGAAATCAAATTCTTTGTTGGACTTCAAATTCAGCAGAACAAGAATGGCATCTACATCACTCAAGCAAAATACATCAAAGAGATATTGAAAAAGTTTGGTATGGAAGACTGTAAACCAGTTGGAACTCCCATGTGTATTGGACTAAAACTTACCAAAGAAGATGATTCAAAGGAAATAGATCAGACATTGTACAGATCTATGATTGGAAAGTTACAATATGTAGTTCATACTAGGCCAAATATTGCTCTTGCAGTTGGAATTGTGGCAAGATTTTCAGCCAAACCAAGAGAAAATCACATGATGGCAATCAAGAGGATAATGAGATATCTGAAAGGAACTGAAGATTATGGATTATGGTATAAATTTGGAGGAAACCTAGACCTAAAAGTGTTTACTGATGCTGATTGGGCAGGAAACCTTGACGACAGAAAAAGCACAAGTGGAGGTGCATTCTTTCTTGGAAAAAGGTTGGTTTCTTGGACAAGCAAAAAGAAAAATTGTACAGCTCAATCAACAGCAGAGGTAGAGTATGTTGCTATAGCAGTAAACTGTTCTAACATTGTTTGGTTCAAGCAATTGCTACAAGGCATGAAGATGGAAATCAAAGAACCAGTTGTCATGTTTTGTGATAATACAAGTGCAATCAACATATCTAAGAATCCAGTAATGCATTCTAAGACTAAGCACATTGCAATCAAGTATCACTTTGTCAGAGAATTGGTGCAGGACAAGCAAATCAGATTGGAATATGTCCATACAAAGGAACAGATTGCTAACATATTCACAAAGCCTTTACCTAAGGATGCATTTTTGTATCTCAGAGGTAAGTTAGGGGTCATTCCCCTATCTGAAGTTCACTAAAAATAAGTTTTAGTGATGCATCAGCTCTTACAAAATTGAACAATCATCAGTTGATGCAGCAAATCAAGAAAATATTGCATATGAATCAGTACTAAAGGTACAATGAAATTCATTGAAATTGGATTGTCTTTGGCATGTGTTGTCAAAGAGGGAGAGTTTTACTGTCATATCTTTCTGAAATTTGATTATGTAATTTCTTCACAGAGGGAGATTACTGTAAGAGGGAGAGTTCTCTATCTTAGAGGGAGAATTGTTAATTGTGTTGTGTTGCTGTAGACTTGCTTTCAAATTTCATTTCTCCTATGACATGTTGTGTTGCCATCAATGCCAAAGAGGGAGATTGTTGGATACAATTAAGTAATTGTGTATTGTCTTTGATGTTACACAAATGCCATATCAGTTATCAGACAGAGTCTACCGAGTTCTGTCGGTCAGGAAAACAGTTTACAGAGTCTACCGAGCTCAGTCAGTCAGTAAAGCCTTTTGCAGTATATACCGAGCGTTCCTGTATGTCACACGGTGAGTTAGTGTTAACCGAGTTCACACGGTAAGCTAAGGAAAGTTTAGTTCTTACCAAGATCACTCGGGTATCAAAGGATTTTGTAGTGGACGGTTAGTGTTAACCAAGGAAAGCTTAGTTTTCACCGAGCTCACTCGGTAGTCGAAGACATCTTTTACCGAGTCTAGTCGATTTCCAAAGGAAGTGGCAGGTTTACCGAATTCCCCAGTAATTGTAGTTTTTATCGAGTTCTGCTAGTTAACACAAGAAGCATTTTTTTTTTGTTGTGTATTGACTGGGCAGCATCGGCCAGTGAAGAATTTTGTTTTGTTTGTTAGTTCAAGCCGACTTTGGAATATGTTTTGTCAAGTTGGTTGGGCCGACCTGGTATTATGTATAGTATATAAAGAAGTGCTCAAGATGCGGAAAAGTGTGGAATAGAGAGTGTATACGGATAGTGCAAGGAAGAAACTTGTGTGTGCCTAAGCAGAGTTGAGCAGAGGGAAATCTTAGAGCTGCAAAGATATATTTGATCAGTAAGGATCTTGTGGAGCTAAACTGAGATCTGTATTCAGCAAGATAAGTTGCATGTATTTTCAGATCATTCATTGTTTCTTTCTAACCATTGTAACAGTGATTCCAAAATCTCCTAACAGAGTTGGTTTAACAGCCATTCCATAAATCCTTTAACAGGGTGGAAATTCAGTTGAATTGTTCTAAAGACCTCTTACAAGGCCACTCCTAACAGGGTGATTAAATCCTCTAACAGGGTCACACCTAACAGTGTCTTTTGTAACCTTTAATAGGGTTGGCTCCTAACAGGGCTCACTTCAGAAGAGTGAAAATTGGTGACTAGTTGCTGGTGGTTTTTCCCATATTGGGTTTTCACGTAAATCTGGTGTCTACTGTGTTCATGATTACTTTCTTTTGCATGGTCGCTTATTTCAGTAAACGCTTAATAAATTAACTAAACATCTATCAAGTTTTAAGCAGTAATTTATGTGTTTACTGAGTAGCAGCAGCAACTAAGTTTAAGACATCTTTGGGACTGTTGAATTTGTTTTTGTGGTAACTGATTCACCCCTCCCCTCTCAGTTACCCCATCTTCATTTTCCAACAGTAAAAGTGGGCCAATATTTTGTAAAATGTCCAAAGTAGAATTCAAAACAAAACAAAAAACTTTAAATTAAACTAATATGGTTGTGTAATGCATGGAACTAGCTTTCCAATGCCTACACATATGCAAAAATACAATGTTGTATATGCAAGATATGGCAGCAAAAAATAAATAGTTCCATTATGCATAAAAAAATCACACTACAAAACTAAGGTGGCTAGAGATCTACTCTATGGTAACCAATATGAGAAGATAGCATTAATCATGTGTGTAGGGAAATAACCAAGAGTGGTTAGGGGCTTCAACTAACCTATGCAAAAAATATCACCTACCCATAAAAGCTCAAACTAATGTCAAGATAGCACAATAATTACACTTGCCAATGGAATATGTTAATTGAAATGCCAATTGTTGGGATCTAACATTGTGAATGTAAAGTTTACAATCTATAAAAATCCATTTAGGTTTATACATTTTGATAAGTTAACTCTCCAAATCCTCACAAATATGTCCAAATGTATTGTCTAGCTAATTTCATCTTTTCTTGATCTCTTGTAAGTGTTGTCATGCTTGGGCAATAAATAGTTTGGCCTTCTTAGCTTTTTGTGACCACCCATACACATATCTTGTGTCCTTTTAACATCTTTGACAACATGATGAACAAAATCATGAACTTTATGCTAGGAGTCCACAATATATATCTCATGTGCACCACTATCAACTTGAGTATGAACATAGGAAGACTCAACCATGTTATTAAGCTCATGTGAAATGGATGCTACATCATGATCAAAACTATATTTACAAAAATCAGAATAAATGTCATACCTTGGTTACATGTTTTCAACATCTATAATGGGCTAGCCATGATTGTAATTTGATCCATTGTATGCTCAATGTGAAGTCTCAATAGTGTACTATGTGCCTCCTCTTGATCCAAGGTTTTTCTTTCTTCTTTAGGGATACCACATAATGATTGATTTTTACATTGATTTTGATGAGTTATACTTCACAATTTGTAAACAAGAAACCCTTTTCCTTTCCTTGTTCTTGGACAATTAATTCTTCACTTCTCCCAATGATTCATTAGTATATTTAGATTTTTGTTTACTTTTTACGTTAGATTTGATACCCAAAAATTGTGTGAATGAAAGCATGTCTTGTATCTTGTGAGGAAGGGATTGATACTTATCATAAGTAGCCACAATTTTTTTTTTTTTGGTAAGGCTACAAGGATTAACTATTTTTGTAGATGGAAATGAAGGATTAGTGTGAATAATTTTCTTTAAACAGAATCTTCAATGTGCAGAAATTTCCAAATGATATTGTGTTGTGGCTATTCAAAAAAGTTCTATGCTTTTTTATTGCTTAAAAATCTTGATATGGTAATCCATCTCATTTTTTAAACAAGAAACTAATTCACTAAAGTATGTACACGAATTAAATTCACCCACTAGGATGGCTTTGAAATGACACACTTATTTCTTTAGGTTACCTATAAATGAATTATTGCATAACTAATATGAATTCCACATGTTTGGTCTAAGGTTTGTGATTGTATCAAATAAATGGAAAATGTCTAATATTCAATGTTTAGACATAGGGGTAATTTTTAGTCTCTCCTTTATTTCTCCAACCACTCCTAAGACTACTACATATTTGGTTTGAGAAATAAGACTTATTTATGAGTGAACTATAGTCTAATTATGGCAGCTTATCATGTTATTTTATTAATCTCAAAACCCTAATCAATTACTATGGGGATTTTAATGTATTTTAATAATAGTTACATGTCAAAGAGATTCAATATCATTCAAGGGTATTAGTCTTCATTAATCAAATTTCTACCTTTTAAATCAACATTAAGCATCCTAACCCCCCTGAGATGGTAGACATTTTCTCTACAAGCAATTTTTCTTGAGATGATGGTGGTCCAACATTGAGTTCATTGGTTTGACATAGTGAGGCAATTAAAGTGGAAGAGGGCTCGATCACTATTAAGGGTAACATATCTAAGAAGTTTTAATCCCTCTTTTGACACATCTCTTTGTTCCCAAAAGGGTAGGGTTAAATGTAAATCTTGATGGTTTAAGGTTGAGGGAGCTTCATTCTCCATGCTACACCAATTCTTTCAAGGTGGTCAATGGTGATTTCAAAGTGAATGAAGAGGATGGAGATGGTGTTCTTGAATGCCAGTGAGTTTGGGATCCATTTGTTGTCAGTCTATAATATCATCAAACAAAATTTAAGACTTAGTTTCCCTTACTCCCCACCCAACATTAACAACCCTTACCTTGAACGACATTGAAAAACTCATCATGCCACTGGAAGTCTCCTACCTACACTTTGCCGCGTGAGTGAATGAAGTTTCAAAAAAAAAATTAATATCCTCGACAACATCAAAATTTTGACACTAAACTTGACTATCGTCAAAATTTCAACATCATCAGGATTATATTTTTAAATAATTAAAATTCGACAAGCCAAATTGGCCTACCATCAAAATTTTAGATAAAAAATGTAACCCAAATGTACTATTGATCTCTCTAACCATTCATCATGGGGCCGAACTATCTGCTCCATTAGCTCTAAGTAGTTGGGTAAACCTTAATCCCAATCAAATCCCATCCCATTCACCACTCAAATGTTCTTGGACATGCCAAACAAAATTGACCTTGAGAGTTGCTAAATGCCATAGGGAAAATTATATCTTGGATTTCATGCAAGGTATGGATGAAATTCTAGGTACTACAGGGTCATGTTTTCGACACTTAAAATAACCTCTCTCTCTTTTTGGAGATTGGATTCTATTTTGGTTTTGCAACCTCATCTCAGGTGATGCTAAAACTTGTAGTGTTTTCTAGTACAAAGTTAGCAACTGATGAATCTCTCTAACCATTCATTGTGGGACCAAAATGTCTTCTTTGTTAACTCCAAGTGGCTGGGTAAACTCTAGTCTAAAGCTTGTCCCATCCCATTGAAGGTTTTAACATTCTTGGTTACACTAAATAGAATCAACCCTAAGAGTCACTAAATGGCATAGGGAAGAAAAATTTGACAAGGCGTATCTCAAAGTTTATGCTGTGTATGGATGCAATGATGGGTGCTAAAGGATCTCGTTGTCGACACCTACAATAATCTCTCTCACTTTTTGAAGATTGAATTTTATTTTGATTTTGTGGCCCCATCTCGGGTGATGCTAAAAATTGTAGTGTAGTCAAAGATATGCAAGAAAAAATGACAACAACTATAGATACACGAATCATAAGAAGAGCATATACAATGTTTTTCCATGAATGAAGCTCTTGAAGAAATGGATAAGAAACAAATACTAATATCAAATTCCATGAATAAATTAAAAACTTTATTTCAAGTCTTCTCATGTTGTGAAGATAAAGCATATATAAACTCTTGACATGTTTATGATGACACTAAGGTTCAAGCTTAGATATTTGTAACATATTGTAGCCAACTCAAGATTCAAATTTTAATGTTAATTGTATAATAGTAGTAAGAATTCATGTTTCATTGTTCTCATCCTAACAAAAACTCCAAAGAAGTTACTCATAATCAAAAGTACTCATAACTTGTATAATCTAAATACAAATTAATATTATAGCCTTATTCACATGTCGAAAGATACTATCAAAGATTATTATTATTATTCCTATCTTATTTTGGATACAAATTACATTAAAATGAAATACATGAAATAGTTAAAGTGTAAATAAGAAAAACAAGATATATATTATGGTAACCAAAAATTTCATACATGAATAAACTAATGCATCAAAGTTGTATGTCTAATAATGTAATACATCAAAGATATATCATATCAAATATATAATGTCATATATACATCAAGTGTATGCTGAATATGTCCGCTAACATAAAATCCAAGATATATGTCCATTAGTGCCTATACATGTGTCCATACCAATATCTTCTCTTTCCCACAAGGGGAAGGAAATAAATCCTTAGAGGTCCTTGGTTGTTCAGTGGAAGGAGATGATGGGGATGATGGGGTCTTCCTCACACACTCGCTCATCCTCTTGTTTAGGCTCCTTTCTAAAAAGAACTGATACAAACAAAGTATATATGAATTAATAACTATTATTCATTGAAATAAAATATATGTACACACAACATTAATTATTTTCTTACCCCCATCAAATAGTCACTCTATACATCAACCTCAAAGACCCTACAACAATTCAATCAATATAATCAATCGATCATAGTTATAAATACCATTTGAAATTTCAATACTAACTATTATAAATAAAAACTAAAACTATGAAAACTCTTTCATACCTTATTTAATGGCTTTGAAGTAGCCATCACGGCAGAAACTCCACCATCAATGGACTGGCAAAGATGAGGAGGAGTCTCTAACATCAACAACTGTAAATCACATAATACAATTTACATGAATTTTTAAAGAATATAATATAATCAAATGAATTAAATTAATATAAAATAAATGTTCATCTAAAAAGCTTGTATCATGCCTAGGCTCAAATTCCCTTGTGAATTTTGATGATCTAGTAGAGAACTAATGCACATGGATACAACTTTTTTGTCAATCCTTCATATGATTACTTAATAAATATATGTATTAATTTAAATGATTAAATTGATACATACTTGTTAACTCATCGACGAGACATAAAATGGGGTCAAGGAAACTGTACTAGGGCCATGAAAACTCTTACCTTGAATTTTGAACAATGTCAAGACATGCTAATTTATTAGTCATTTATTGTACATACAAAATGTGATCAAGTTATTTTATTATTATTGTAAAATTACCTAAGTGTAAATGCCAAATGTCTCACTTAGGAAGTCATCAATGACTAGCCCATCATCCATAGTGTCTACAACATGACTTCCAAATGTGCATAAGGATCCACATGACATGCACATGTGACTACGACACAAAGAAGGCTCCTCCTTAACTAATGGACAGGCACAATGAATGAGGGTCTGTGTCAAATCATTGATAGTCCCTTGAGTACTTGTCTCTACATGTTCCTTCACAACTAAAAGAATAATTACATGCTCATCCTGTGGCTTGACAATAGGCACCCTAACTGTATTAAGGTTACAATGTACCCCTAACCTCTCAAATGATGACCCCCCACCTCTACCCGAGAATCTAACATGTCAAAATAATTGAAGATCTCTCCAAGGACAAATTAATAATATAGTTTTCTTAAGAAATATATTGGAACTTTGTGATTATTGTAGGGGGGGCATCAAAGATTATCCACCATCTATCTCAAAAGTTATTTTTGGTATTATCATGGAAGCACCAGTGGATGGGAAACCTTTTAGTTGTAGTTTTAATAGTTTTTATTCTCCTAAATTTTTAAACAATGCACATATGTTACCTTTTGTTATGTCCTTTTTTAAAAAATATTCATAGGTAATTTTTTTTGCATAACATCTTCTTTGTTCTTCTCTCTTAACATGTCAAATATCCAATTGATCACTAACAAAAGCTACCTGGCTAATAATGGACTCACTGGACGATATCAATTGTGCTAGGATTAGTTTTTCCACAAGATTTTAGCCTACTAATGATTGCTTCTAGTTCAATTTTCCCTCTTTCTATTTCACTCATTATATTGTGTTGGGTGCTAGGAGGAGGTCTTTCAATTGGTGGAGGTTACAAAGGTTCTTGCTCTTCCTCATAAGGGTTTTCATTTTGATCTTGTGGAGGGTTTAAATTTTCGTTTTGTGGAGGATTTTGTTGCTTAGATTGGAGATTTGGTGGTTGAATATTCTTGTTTCTTGATAAGAAACCAATTTTAATTTTTTTAACAAAAAAAAACTTGAAGAAAAACTTTAAAAATACAAAATAATGCTAAAACATACTTGAAACTATACAAAAAATAAGGTTAGAAAACATACTTGATGAACTGGATCTTGATTTCTAGTGACAAGGAGGCATTTTGAGGAGGAGAGTGAGCAAATATTTCACCTTCTAGAAAATGTGTGCATGCTATTGGGGGCAAAGAAGACAACCAAAAAAAGAAAACCAAAAAATAGAATGGGTCGTAGCTTGCTGCCCATAAATAGGTTTTCCAATAGCATACATGCACTATGGCCTAGGCTCCACAAGCCTAAGGCATGTGAAGCCTAGGCCATAGCGTGTACACGTTATTGAAAATTTTCAAAAATAAAGATGTGTGCCATATTTTTGGAACCACAACTCGGTGGATTCACCCTTATATCTTCCTCTCTTATTCTCAATTTATCGCTCTCTATCAATCGCTCTACCACTATATCTCTTCCTCTCTCTATAAATTATTTTCTTCCTATTTTTATCTTTCTATCTCTTCCTCTAATTTTCTCTCTTTTATCTATATATTTTTCTCTCTCCTCACTCTCCCCATCTCTCCATGTCTCTCTTATCTCCATCTTTCTCTCTCTTTCTCTATCAATATCTTGAGATATAGTCATATCTCTATATTGGATTAATTATTCTAAAGAACTTTTTGGGAGAGTTTAGTTGAATATTTAGCGATTCAATTTTATTGCATGTGCTAAAAAATTATTCTAAAACCTATTGAAGGCATGATTCATGTATTGGTGAGTCAAGATGAATCTTTGGACCATGTAAGGGAGAAATCAAAATTTGGGTTTCCTAGCATTTCTAGAAAACACTCTTATTTCTATAATTTTCCATAAACCATCATGCATAGAGGTTAGATATCTATTTCTTCAAGGCAATTTTTAGTCATAATTAGCATAACCATGTTGATTTTATTTATGTAATTACATCACTATATGAAATTAAATGTCACTTTGGGAAGTGCACTCAACAAAATATGACATGCATTCAAATAAATTTCATATTTAAACAAGATACAATGTGAGATTTGTTAGAGAAAAGGGTTAATTTAGTTTCATTAATTAAATTACATTTTCTCCCTTCTTAAGATTTCACTTTATGCATCTTTTGCGTCCTCTATTTAATAAGTAATTAGTAATTATTAAATAGCTTTTACCTTTTATGTTACCCTTTGTATCTTAATGCTCCTACAAGAAGCTACCACAATTGTCATATTGAAAGCCCTAAATCTAAGCCATTTTAACAAGACTTATTACATTACAAAATTAAGGTTAGAATAGATTAGTCAATAGAAAAGTATCTTTGGATGCCTTTGTACAATTATTTAAGTTATTTTTTTTCCCTATATCCAAGGGTGCCTCTTGACCCCATCTTGAGATCATTGCCCCAAATCCCTATTGTGAAATCTAAAGGAAAATTGCACCCAAAAAGTAAGGGAAAATTAATCTTTGAATTTGATTAAGCTATGTATAACAACCCTTATTAACCTCACATATAAACACAAACCTTTTCTAGATATCCATTATACACCAAGATACAATTGCTAATATATAAACTAGCTATATATACCTCTATATATATTACGTCGAGGGTAATCGTTCTCGAGGCGCCTATTTTTATTTAATCCCAAAGTTATTTTAATCGAAGTTGGGATTAATGAAAATAAAAATAGGTGCCTCGAGAACGATTACTCTCGGCATAATATATATAGAGGTATATATAGCTAGTTGCAGTCGCGGTGCAACCAAAAAAGTAATTTTAACTTTTTCTATTTTTTATAAGGTTAGTAGTGATTGTTTTATTTCTTTTTAAATATAGTTGTATAAACTTACTATAAAATAGTAGTAGTATAAAATTATTGAACATTTTTTTAAAAATCCTTATTAGTTTAATTGAGTTTAATTTTAAGGATATTGTTAGGTAAATTGTTATATTGAAGAGTAGAGTTAGGGTTAGGGTTAGGGTTATTGTTAGGGTTAGGGTTAGGATTTTAAATAGAGTTAGGGTTAGGGTTAGGGTTATAATTAGAGGTAGAGTTAGATTAGGATTAGAGTTACAATTAGAGTTACAGTTAGGGTTAGGGCTAGGGCAAGGGCTATTTTAGGATTACAACTATTCTTAGGGTTAGAGTTAGGGTTAGGTTTAGAATTAGAGTGTGTTAGTGTTAGGGTTAGGGAAAGGACAATGGTAAGAATTAGGGTTTAGGTTAGTATTATTGTTAGGTTTAGGGTTAGAATTAGAGTTAGGGTTGAGGTAGAGTTAGAGTTAGAGTTAAAATAAGGGTTAGGTTTTTAGTGAAGATTTAAGTAAGGGTTAAGGTTTGGGTTAGAGTTTTGAATCAGGGTTGAGGTTAGAGTTAGGGTTAGGATTTTAGTGAAGATTAAAGTAAGGGTTAAGGTTAGGGTTAGAGTTTTGAGTTGGGTTAAGGATAGAGTTAGGGTTAGGGTTTTAGTCAAGAGTAAACTAAGGGATATAGTTAGGATTGGAGTCTAATTATGGTAAAGTTAGATTTATAGTTAGAGTTAGAGTTAGGGTTAGAGTTATGGGTATGGTTGGGGTAAGGTTTAGGGTTAGTGTTAGGGTTAGAATTAGAGTTAGGGTCAGGGTTAGAGATAGGTGTATTGAAAGGTTTAGAGTTAGGGTTAGGATTTTAGTGAAGATTAAAGTAAGGGTTAAGGTTAGGGTTAGAGTTTTGAGTTGGGGTTAAGGATAGAGTTATTGTTAGGGTTTTGGTGAAGATTAAAGTAAGGGATACAATTAGGATTAGAGTCTAATTATGGTAGAGTTAGATTTATAGTTAGAGTTAGAGTTTGGGTTAGAGTTATGGGTATGGTTGGGGTAAGGTTTAGGGTTAGTGTTAGGGTTAGAATTAGAGTTAGGGTCAGGGTTAGAGATAGGTGTATAGAAAGGGTTAGAGTTAGGGTTAGCTTTAGGGTTAAAATAATTGTTAGGGTTAGAGTTAAAGTCCATTTATGGTAGAGTTAGATTTAGGCCTACAATTAGAGGTAGGGGTAGGGTTATAGTCATGGTTAGGGTTAGGGTTGGAGTTAAAATAATTGTTAGGGTTAAAGTCCAATTATGGTAGAGTTAGATTCAAGGCTGCAATTAGAGGTAGGGGTAAGGTTACAATCAGGGTTAGGGTTAGGGTTAGAGATAGAGAAAGGGTTAGGCATAAGGTTGTTGTTAGGGTTATGTTTATATAGAGATAGTGTTATATATAGAGGTAGCATTAGGGTCAAAGTTAGCGTAAGGGTTTGAGTTAGGGTCAAGGTCAGAGTTAGGGTTAGGATTAGGGTTAAAGTGTAGATATGGTAGAGTTAGATTTACAGTTAGAGGTAGGGGTAGGAGTAAGGTTAAGGTTAGTGATAGGCTTAGAGTTACGGTTAAGGTTAGGATTAGAGCTAGGGTTAGGGTTAGGGTAATAGATAGGGGTAGAGAAAGGGTTAGTATTAGGGTTAGGGTTATGGTTGAGGATAGGGTCACGTTACGGGTTAGAGCATGAGTTTGACTTACGGTTAGAGTTAGGGTTATAGTTAGAGTTAGGGTTATAGTTAGAGATAGAGTTACAATTAGAGTTTGGGTTAGAATTACAATTAGGGTTAGGGTTAGAGTTAGAAATAGATTTAATATTACAAGTAGGGTTTGAATTAGGATTAATGTTAGAGTTAGGGTTAAGGTTAGAGTTTTAATTCAAGTTTAAGGATAGATTTAGGGTTAGAGGTAGGGTTAATATTAAAGTAAAATTATGGTAGAGTTAGATTCATAGTTAGAGTTAGGGGTGCAATAGGGTTACGATTATGATTATGGGTGGAGTTAGACAAAGGGGTAGAGAAAGGGTTAGATTATGGGTTATGGTTAGGGTTAGGTTTATATATTGAGTTAGCGATATATATATAGTTACATGAGGGTTAAGGTTAAGGTATGGGTTTGAGTTAGGGTTATAATTTCAGTCAGCATAAAGTTAGGGTTAGGGTTAGGGCTATATTATAATTATGATAGAGTTATATTTAGAGTTAGAGTTAGGGGCAGGGGTAGGGTTAGGGTTAGTTTTAGTATTAGAGTTAGGGTTAGGGTTAGGGTTAGGGTTAGGGTTAGGGTTATAGATAAGGTTAAGGTTAAGGTTAGGTTTCAGTTGATGGTTAGAGTATGAGTTAGCGTTAGAGTCAAAATTAGAGTTAGGATTAGGTTAGACAAAAAGTAGGACAATGGTTAATGGTACAATTAATATTAGTGTTAGAGGTAGGGGTAGGGTTAGGGTTAGAATTAAACATATGGGTAGAGAAAGGGTTAGGGTCAGGGTAAGGGTTAGGGTTAGGGTTAAAATATGAGTTAGGGTTAAATGCTAAGTTGAAATTAGGCTTATAGTTTGAGTTAGGGGTAGAAAAAGCATTAGAATTAGGGCTAGTGGAAAAGTAGGACGACAGTTAGAATTACGATTGGTGTTATGTTTAAAGTTACATTTAGGAGAGTAGCTTGTTCTCCTTACACATGCCTCTTACCATAATAGAGCAATATAAGGATTACAATGTTCCTTATGTAGTTTTATAACTTTAATAGTTGCATTTATAAATAGACAATTTATTAATGTTAATTATGTTTAGCATGAATAGTGTACAATGAAGGACTACTAAATGTTATTGAGGTAATGATTGCACTTAAAATGAGTATAAAATGAATATTCTACTTTAGAGTGGATTAATAGTTAGATATAAAACATCAATTTTATACATAATTTGTTATGTTTAGCATGAATAGTGTACAATGAAGGACTACTAAATGTTATTGAGGTAATGATTGCACTTAAAATGAGTATAAAATGAATATTCTACTTTAGAGTGGATTAATATTTAGATATAAAACATCAATTTTATACATAATTTGTTATTTTTAGCATGAATAGTGTACAATGAAGGACTACTAAATGTTATTGAGGTAATGATTGCACTTAAAATGAGTATAAAATGAATATTCTACTTTAGAGTAGATTAATAGTTAGATATAAAATATCAATTTTATACATAATTTAATGATCAACATATAAATGATATATCTCATGTTAAAGCTTTAATAATACAAACACAAAGGTCAAGGAAAAAGATTTGAAATATTTGCAAGTATAGTTGAGAAGAATTTGAGCTAAGAAGTTAAATTGTTTATTTATTTTTTCGATACATAGATGAAAGCAGAACAACATCTCCTAGTACAATTCTCTAGATAAAGTAATAAGTGAAATACTAAAAATTGTGAAATCATCATATGGACCATGTCTATAGTTCTCCATAATGATGTAAGTACATCACATAATGTTCAGAGATTAAAATTGTATTACGGCCTTTGTTCGTAATATGATCATCATAGACCTCTTTCATCATGGATGGAAATGCATCTACTTTTGTAGATGTGTTGCGTACATATTTTGCAACATCTTCCATCTCCATTATCTCTATCTCTTGTACATGATCAATAGATAAAGCTGCATTATCAAGAGCTTTTACCATAGTTGTACAACACTGTTTAATTATTCGTGCACACTTCTGAAACTCTGTCTCATAAAAATGATTTGAGTCCACTGAAGAAGTTGGGCTCATGTCAACAATGCTTGACTATCTATCAGAGGCTTCCATGCCTAAAAAAAAACATGGAAAACAATTTAGAAAGCATTATCACCAATTTAAAAAAATAGAACAAATGTATACTTAATGAGAGGGATAAATATTTTATATCAATAATGGTCTTTAAAAAAATAGAACATGTCACTTAGTACAATCAATTGTGGAGAAAATGAATACAAAACCAAATTGTATTAAAATTTGTAATGAAAGTTTGGGTATTGAAACATGGTAATATTATGACCATTCATGGATAGTGAAGAATAGACAAACATAGATTTCAAATATTGAGTAGCAATGTATTGGTTGAAAGTAATGAAGCACAAACATTATGATTTATTTGAATTGAAGAATGCCTTTATAATTTGAAATAATATTATAAACTTAATTTGTGGACCCAATTGATGATCATAGTTAAATTTACAAATTAGAGAATTAGCATAATAAAATTTTAGCGTAATGGTACTTGCAAGCATTAAAATGTGCAAATAAAAAGGTTATCATGTGACATTGAGCATATCAAATTATACTTTTCATTAACTGTGGAATATGAACTATCAATGTGCATAATAAGAATAACAACATAATAGTTGATCATGATGATCACATAATGTAGTAGAACAAATAAATCTTTATTATTAAATAATATGTTTCAAAAAATCGATGATTTTCAAGACTTCTCAGTCTACATTCTTCTACTTTTCTCTTTGAAAGTTGTTTCCCACTTTTCATTTTCTCATAACGGTCGTATGTAAAGGGTGGCATTATCCTCAAACCTTCCAGTGACTTAACACGAGATATCCCCACAAATGTCAATCTTGGTCTTTCTCTTGGACCTATGTCAATTGTGGCTTTTGAAAGAGTTAGCCCTTGAGATTTGTGAATAGTCAATGCCCATGCCAACCTTAATGGTAGTTGGAAGGTCCTACCCCTTTGCAATGGTGCTATTGGTATTACGTTTGGATGGTGATCATCAAATGGTACTCCAGAGTAATTGTCAAATTCAACTATAACATATGATGGTGGCTCAGGTGGAGCAGTTCCTGGTTTGTAAACAATATTTCTGATATATCCCAATGATCCATTGATAAGACCAGCTTCTATCCATAGATTTGTAGTCAACATTACTCTTGCATTGTTACTAATCAATAACTCTGTATCAAGTTCATCGATTGATAAATCTTCATTTCCATTACCATTCCTTGACTTGGTTGCAAGGCTATGTGCGACTGGATGTCTTAAACAATACAACATCCTCATGTTATGGTTACGAAAATTGTCATTTGTAGAGAATAAATGCACTGCCCTATCAAATTCATCATTGCTTGCAACATCTAATCTTATAGGTGTTCGTGTCATAAGCAAGTTCCAGTCATCTATTTGTGGATTTGCATCTCTCACATTTGTGAGAAGCTGACGAAATCTTTGTTGTTGGCTATTTTCTCCATCTTGCCTAAATACTCTATCTAGTGTAACCACTGTCTTGAATTCCTGCCATAATAACTTTTCCCGCCTATTGCTATCATATGCTGGTCTATCATTAACAGGAGGTAATTGCCCCAAATCACCAACTAAAATAATAGATACACCTGAAAGATAGTTGCAAAATTTTTAGTTACATATATAAAGTAAAATCAAAAGATATGCATTGTATATGACCAATCTTAATAAGAATTAGAAGACATTAATAACAACATGTGATGTACGGAAAGGGATACCTCCAAAGCTTATGTCTGCTTTATGTGGGAAGGCTTGTCGAAGTCGACTATCTATATTTTCCAGCATGTTTTGGCCAATGAAGCTCATTTTATCAATCAAAATATATTTGATATTTTCCATCTCTTGTTGAAAGCTTGTAAGTCTTGTCCCTTGTAGTTCAACAAAATCTGCAATTGGAATTCGTAACTTTGAATGAATGGTAGATGCTCCTATATTGAAAGCTGCAACTCCAGTTGGTGCAAGCAATAGAAGAGGAGAAGGATTTGTCATGGATGCCATTTGAAAAGATTGATTGATGGCACCAATTAGATAAGACTTTCCCGTTCCTGCTGTTCCTTGAATTATCATAAACAAAGGATTTCCCACTTGATTGCAATGGTAGTGTGTCAGAATAATGTCGACTGCCTTTTGTTGCTTGTGACTAAGAGTTGTAAAGTTGATACACTGTGGAATGTCATCATACATAAGAAATCCATGCTTTTTCATTTCAGGTATGAAATTTATTGCTCAGATTGTCTCCTCTTCACTTTGATATCCACTACACCAATTTGTATTTCTATCAATATCTCTTCTCCCCAACATGTCAATTTTCAAAACTGGCATATGTTGACCACGATGTAACCTAGATATTATTTCCCACTCATGTTCTGTAGTATTTTCCTGAATGGCTCCATTATCTTCTGTCTCTGAATCAGTTGAAGGTTCATTATTTTGTGCATGTTCTTGCCTTTGGACATGCCAAGGATTATAATTGAGAGAGTCCCAATTTGCTACTATAGTATCATCATCATGACCAATGTCTCTCTCAACATTACGAAAAGGTTTGTATAGTAACAACTCAGACAAACAAAAGTTCACCCACTTATCAAAATCTGGTGGAGGAATAGAAAAATACCTAGGAAAAACTCTAACAATAGCTGCTTTCTTTCTTGGCCCCCATTTATTATCTCCTCTTCTTTTAGGATTATATAACCAGGACCTTGCTACATCAATCAAACTGATACATTCCATACAAAGTGGTCTTGTTTTATAACCATCAACAAAAGATTTTGTGAGTTCTTCCTCATTTCTATCATCATTGATTACCACAGGTTTGAAAACTTCACGTGAGACATTTAGATTGACAAACTTTCTACTACACTCCACCAATGGAAGTTCTAATAACATATGGCATGTTTCTTGAGCTCCAATATCTCTTTCTATGACTGTCTCTGTTAAAAGCTTTATATATGCCTGTGATGCTAAATCATCAGGATTTTCAAGATTTGAAAGACGCATCAACATTTGTTGATATGTTTCAGAGCTTCTCTCTGCTTTTGTTGCATACTTTGCAATATATTTGATAACTGCATGTCTTGAAAGGACAGGTTGCCAATCAACATTAGCCCTCCACAATTGCAGTATGTATCGATTGTGTGTATTAACTCTGTCATCATTTCTTGTTGGTTCAAATTTTTTCTCACCTGATTCTGCATCAGTATATAACTTTGATCCCTCCAAATTTAATTGCCAAGGAGCATTATACCTGAAACATTGGTGAATACATATGTAGTTAACCCAACTTGTTAAAAAATGTGAAATAGAAAATTTAAACATAAATTTTTTTTGAATTTGATTAACCTGCAAACCATTCTTCCTCTTTTTTTATGAAGGCATGCTCCCTCCTTACAAACAGTGTGTCTCTCAACACAATTGAGTATCTGTTCATAATCCTGGTCTATATCCATCTCAGCTAGTTGCATTGTATGCTTCAGGCATGGATGCTCACCAAAATTCTGGAAGACCTATAAATGATAATTCATAGATTATTCTATTGGATAGAGGTGAGAAACACATATTAATATTTAACTCATTTATAATATGAAACTTACATTTATGTTTCTTTGATGTGGATCATGTCTAGGATTCCAAGCATGAATAATGGAATCAAAATATCTCTCAGCACATTTTCGTTCATCCTCATTTGACCAATTAATAGTGTCCATATTTGGTGCCCCTTCGAGCCATAAGAAGCCGTGAACATGAGGTGAACCATGATGTTGCCACTCATATCTACACCAGAAGTCCTTTACTTTCATACCTTTTTCAAGTATTTCTTTCCTGAACATTGTATTCCTTAAGTGCATCTAATAAGTGACAATATGCGGATAGTCGATGATATTCTGCCTTCTCCATCTTTGAGCCTCTCGTGGATTAGTAGGTTTTGTACCAGGCATTAGTGCATGTAAATCAGGCCATTGCATATCCGCTGCAATTAATGTGAAGAAAATTGTAGGTGTGCCAAGCTAGTCAAGCAAGTCAGTTAATTCTGCTTTACATTTTGCCCAATATGATCTTGTTCCTCTTAGACTTGTTCCAAATCGCATCAGCCTATCTGCAAGATTATTGCGAGGCATATTTTCCATATGTTCATGCAATTCATGAATAGTTATTGGCATTTCCTGAAAGCTCCTTTTTGCAAAAACAGATGCTGAACTTTGTGCGCGATGTCTCATTACCATGTTTTGCACAAAATACCTAAACCTTGGATGTTTTCCAAAGCGATGATCCCTATATTTGATCAAATGCTTTACAAATTCATGCAAGTATACCCGCTTCATTCTAGGCTCTAACCAATCACAACTTCCATCTGGAAACAATGTTGGGAAAGCCATATCCAACAACCCAGATGTGACATACTCATTGATAGGTGATGCACCCATAGATGGCCACTCAATTAAAGCAGATGGAATTGCATCAGGATTATTAACCCAAGCATGAATTAATTCAATTTCCCTTTGAGCATTAGGTGGCCTTGAAGCCATAGAGTTTGTGTGCTCAATTATATTACCTTCATCTGTCTCCATGAGAGGACCTAGGAATACAACTTCATTTGCATCAGAATCAAACTCCATGTGCACTGTCTTTAATGTATGAAAAATATTCTCATCCCTATTTGAAGGCAAGTCATTAAGAGCACTTTCATCTATCCTGACATCTGCATAAAATTTATCATTTTCAACTTTGTATTTCAATGCTCTATAAACACAATCCCTATTCACAGTAAAGTTATATCCTGTACCACGTTGATCCCTTCTTCGAACAATGATGATTGGTAAATGATCAATTGTGTGTGGCAAGACTTTTGATAATTGTTCAACATGTTGAGAAAAACTAATGGTATGTCCTTTATACTTATACTGACCTCCAATTGCATGTGTAACTTGCAATATAGGGTTTGCACATGCAATGAGCATTTCTTCAACTTGAGTTAAATTTGCAAGCTCTGGTGGTTGACATCCTGGATCCATATTATTTGAAGATGAAAACCTATGAATTTCTGTCTCTTGACGACACCTATTACATATTGGACCCTCACTGGTGCGATATACTTTCATTCCTGCATATGACTCCTGACAAACATAACACATCTTTGGTGTTTTCAAACTATCTATCTGATATCTAAACTGCATTTGGAATCTTCTAAATTCAGATTGAAGCATACCATTTGGATTGGGAATGTTTTCTATATCACCTTCTAATTCATCATTCACATGGATTTGACTTTCATGTTGTGGTGTTTCTGGGACACGTTCTATAGATGGAGACCCTTCATACTGAACATTTAGTTGATTATTTGCATGTATAGGATGTTCATGTATGTCACTTGCTTGCACTTCAACATGTTGGACTCGGCACCTTTGTGTATCTGGAAGGACCCTCTGAGAAGTACGTTGACGATTATTTCTCTGTACATTTCTGTTCTCTCTTTCATCATTTTCTAGTTGTGCAACTGACACTTCAGACCTTCTTCTACCACAACTTTGCTCATTTTCTTGATTAAATGTTATTCTTTGATGTTATGTTTCATTTTTTATTTGTTGTTGTTGTTGTTGTTGACGTCTACGATATTCTCTACGATATTCTCTTTGATATTGCCTTTGGTATTCTCTTCTTGCCTCCTCTGATTCAAAATTTAACCTAGGTCTCACCATAGCTAGTACAAAACAAATATTAGTGAATTAAGCTATATTTTTCATGACACTAAATAATTTTCCATACAAACCATATAAAAGATTGCTGAAAAATATATTAATTAAGAATAAATGAAGAAAGTATGAACAATAAATAAGAGAATACATTAAAAAAATTATGAAAATACTTTTTTTAAAGAAATATAGAAACATGAAAATTACATATAATTTTAATTACAATTAACAGTATAATAAATTGCTTACTATTATAATATATAAAAAATGGCGGCATTGCCTTTCACTTTTCAAAGATTGAATGAATTTTGATACTTTTCAAATTGCACATAAATAATAAGCATAAATTAAATGAATATATGGTTACTCTAATTTTCAAATAACAAAATTGAAAGTATAAATTTATTTTTTCTTATTTACAAACAAATAAATTGATATTTTAATGAAAATATATGGCGACATTATCATCCACTTTTGAAACATTACAAATATTTTTAGATATATGTAACATTATAATAGATTGCTTAGTATTATAATATTTAAAGAATGGCGGCATTGCCTTCCACTTTTCAAAGATTGATGGGTAAAACTTACTATTTATTCTTTTAAAATTGCATATAAAAAATAAGCATAGCTTAAAATAAATATATGGCTACTGTACTTTTCAATCAGCTAAATTAGTATTATAATATTTAAAGAATGGCAGCATTGCCTTCCACTTTTCAAAGATTGATGGGTAAAACTTACTATTTATTCTTTTAAAATTGCATATAAAAAATAAGCATAGCTTAAAATAAATATATGGCTACTGTACTTTTCAATCAGCTAAATTAAAAGTGTAAATTTGATTTGTTAATTTAAAAATGAATAAATTGGCACTTTAATAAAATATTTGGAAAATGGCGGCATTGCCATCCAATTTTCAAATATTAATATACAAAGATTAAATTTAATCTAAATGTAAATTACAAAATTATTATAATTGAAATAGTAATCTAATTCAAGTACTCTAAATCAATATACTAATCTTAATGAAAACATTACAAATATTTTTTCAAATATAATTAATATTATAATAAATTGCTTAGTATTATAATTTTTAAAAAATGGCGGCATTGCCTTCCACTTTTAAAAGATTGATGCTTAAAAGTTAATAATTATTATTTTAAAATTGCATATAAAAATAATCATTAATTAAAATAAACATATGGTTACTCTAATTTTCAAATAACAAAATTAAAAGTCTAAATTTGATTTTTCATATTTAAAATTAAATAAATGGGTACTTTTATTAAATATTGGAAATATGGCGGCATTGCCATCCATTTTTCAAATATTAATATGTAACAATTAATTATAATCAACAATGTAAATATATTAATTATAATATGTAACAATTAACACAATCTACCCAGAAAACACAGCTAAGAATTAATTATAATCTAAATGTTGATTACAAAATTATTTTGATCGAAATAGTAATCTAACTCAGAATATTAATATAAATCAATATATTATTCTTAATTAAAAAAATATTATAAATCAAACTACTTTTGTAAATGAAAATAGTAATCATTAAATTTATAAATCACTATTTTTAAAAAATATTGATATGGCGGCATTGCCATCCATATGAAATATTATAGAAAACAAAATACAACATTAATCTATAAAAAACATTGAAAAATATGAAAAAACAATAATCTACACAAATCATATCTAAATATATAACATGCACCTATATATAAATTATGCATGAAACATGCAAATGTAAATTTGAATACAACGATGTAAAAGCTAAGAAATCTAATTTTAAAAATAACTTACAACTAAATGTAAATAGTGTAACTAAAATTCTTAATGCGAATAATAATCAAAATGCGAAATAAAACTTAATATAAACAAAAAATAAATAAAAAACTTACTTAGCTTTTTGATCTACTTGGTGATCTTCAAATGTAGAATGCTTTTCCAAATGATTTATCTCCCTCTTTTCTTCTCTCAACAAAAACAATGAAGCTTTACTGAAAACTTGTCTTCTGCAAATGTATTCTTTTACAAATGACGAGAAAAATGAGAGGAGATGAGTGTTTTATAATGAGACAGAGAACTCTTCATCTCCCACGAAAAAAACTCTTCATCTCCCATTAAGAAACTCTTCAATTTCCACACTAAAAACCTTTCAATTTCCACTACTCCACTCAAATTCGAAATTCAAATTAACATTAAAAAATTAAATTTTTTAAAAATACACATATTAAATGTGTACACGTCGCTACACATCGTCGTTGATAATAATTTTTTAAATTAAAAAATGTTTTACGCGATGCGTTTCGCATGCGTTTCATTTCAAAAAAAATTTTTTAAAAATTTAAATGAGGTGACGGGCCACCACCCCCGCCACCCCATACTTACACAGCGTGCGACAGTAACTGCCGCTGACAGTAGCGGCTGTTACTGCCGCACGCTGCGACCACCGTTTACATAATGTTTTTTTTTTTTGTTTTTTCGTTTTTTAAAATTTCTTTTTTAATTTTAATTTTAATTTTAATTTTTTAATTTTTATTTATTTTTTAAATTTTTTTTTTTTTAATTTTTTAAAAAATTTTTAAAAATTTTTAAAAAAATTTTTTTTAAAACTTTTTTTTAAATTTTTTAATTTTTTTAAAAAAAAAATTTCACTTTAAAAAAAATTAATTTTGTATTTTTATTTCATATTTTAAAAAAGAATATATGTAATTTATTAAAATTTATAGGAGCCTATTATTTCGGATCCTATTATTTCGGGTTTCATTTGGCATCTTCTTTGCCAGTTATTATTTCGGAAATATTTTTTATTGTCTTTTATGTTGGCCATCTATTATTTTGGCTTCCATTTGGCTCCCTATTATTTCAGCCAGCTATTATTTCGAGAATTTTTTTTTAATATTTAATTTGAAAGTTTGTAACTGCTCCCAATTCTTTTTTATTGACAGGAATCTTGGCATATTCCCGTGCTGGACATTTGTGCTGCCATTGTATAGAACGCCTCTCGGCGTAATTAAAGTTCAAGAAAAGAAAAAATTACAAATATAATTTTTTTACGATTATAACTAAACAAAATGGATTCTTCACTAGAAAGTTTACATTGTCAAGCTTAAAGTTGTGACTAAAATAAAAAGTAACCTAGTTTCAAGTCACTTTGAATGGAAGCTAAAACAACCTAATGGTTTGAATTGCTAGACTGCTTGTTCTACAATTAAACCAGATCAATGTACAGTTAAGCTTGCATAGAATGGTATTCCCTAAATTAAATGTCATCCTCGTTGCCAACGAGTTGAAGCAGAAAACTCCTGTTATTTCCAGCTGTGGCATCCTTAATTGCATTTTCCAAAGACCTTCCATACTTGCCAACAAATTCAGCCTTAATTCTCTGCATATCAATCTCAGTTCGTTTCACAAAAATCCTTGCTAGAGTCATCTCTTCGCTTCTCCTTCCTTGCTCAAGCCCCTTCAAACATAAATTCAAAACCTGCAACACCCATTTTCATTAATCCTCTCATAAACTAAACAAGTAACTCAATTTTTCGAAGTTAAGAAAAGAAAAGAATTACCTTAGCAAAATATCTTGCAGGACGATTGATGCATTTTATTGTGGTTCTTATGACGGCCTCCATTTCTCCTGCATTCTGCCCTTTCAATCCCTGCATAGTATATCTATTTAATTCTTAGAATAATGAATTTTTTTGATGTATGTAAAAGCGTTATTTTTTTGGCTTTAGAAAAGATGAGGGTCCTTTTATAATTCTTGCTTATGTAGTGAAAAACATTGTTTATTGATTAGATGAAATGGGTTTGTATGGTATATGTAGAAGTGTAAATTTTTGGTTTAAAAATTCTTGATTATTATATAGTGGAAAATAGTAATCATTATTATTTATTAAGTTTGAGTAGACTAGAATTAAAGACTTCTCACATAAGAAGCTCACAATTTACCATTGTGTTGTAAATTTTTGCCTATTGATTACATATACCTTATTGATATCATGTCCGTATAATTCTTTATAGAAATTGAAGACAGCATTAAGATGACCAAAACTTCTAGTGCCAAGAATTCTGATGAAGAGATCCTCGTCAATTCCACTTGCTTTGCTTTCTCCTCCCACATGAAGTTGCTGTGCTTCCAGTTTTGCAACGGTCATGTTAACCTCTGCCCCAGTGTATCTGTACGCCGTTGCCAATGCCACAAGAAGCTGTACAAAAGCAACACATTCTTTATTGATTCTTCATGAATCTAAAAACTTAAAATCATCCAATTTCAACTATTTTAACAATGCCACATAGTTCTGTTAGATTTGAATTTTTCTTACGCAGGTTCATATCTGTGAGCAAGACACAAAGTCTGTAATCAAATTGGTTTTGTTGGGCTATCATCAAGAATTTTTTGCTATATGATAAGGAAGTACAAGTATATGAGTCAAAGATTGAGCGGATTCTATTTAGTCTTGAATATGATCCACACCTCACTCCTTATGATGTCAAATCCTTACATTCTACAAGACTTTTTTCCTCTTAAAACTCTTTTGTAATTATTTAACTTCATCAATAGACCAAGAGTCTATTGACTTGCTAATTATTTATTAATTTTTTATATAATTACAATAGACCCTCATCTATGCTGCTAACTTACATCAAGAGTCAAATCTACAATTTGAACTACGATTCAAAACTGATTGAAATCATTTAGAGATCTTTTAAGAATCTAAAACTTAAATTCCTTGCAAAATGACTCTGCCCATATTGTTCAATTTCTAGTTTAAAGTTAATTCAAAATTTTAAGAATATACTTGTATTCCCATTGCCAAACAGACCCTGACCAATTAGAGCAGACAGACTCATGTTAGATCACTACTAATTAATGATGTATTTAGTCCAATAGCTCTAACGGTCTTTTTCATGTATACAGTATTCTTAAGATTCCTGAAAAGGAATGTGTTCTATGTTTGGAATCGAATTTGACTAATTGGACTCAAAAAACACAATTTCTGGTATCTAGATCACAATATTCTGTAGTGATATTCTGTTGTGAGAAAAAGTTCCGGAAATTTTGGTTATGACTGGGCATCTCTTGATAAAGCATGCCAAAGATAGATATCCAATAAGGGCGTAATGTAGACCATAATTCCAGGTTAAAGGAGAATATAACGGAACAAAATCCATGGCAAAGTAAAGAAAATTAAGTTTGCTTGGTAAAAATATTGAAGCTTTCATTATAAATTTGAGTTCAATTTGTTTTAACACAGAGAACACCCCAAATTGTAATTCTTATATATGATAACTGATTTCTATTATTATTTTTTAACAAAAATAAATTTCAAAATTATAAGTCTTAACTTTATAAACAAATTTTCATATATATGAAATCTTGCTCATATTCATATGAATGAGATTTTTATCAATTATAAACAATTAAAATTAGTTATGTTTTTTCTGTTGTAAGATTTTGTAATGTGGGACTTCATTTGAATAAAGTCTAAACTAGAATTAAAATGATATAATTATATTTTTCAAAAAGAAAGTCACATAGAAACACAATTCACAAATAATACATACATAAATGATCAAATCTATTGTTTGACATTAATAATATTGATAAATCTTTATAATTTAATATTTGACATTAATAATATTGATTATTTTTTATAATTTAATAGAACAACTTTAGATTTAATCTATATCTTTCAGATAAGAATATTCTCATTTATGATGGATTTACCTATGATGGAATTTGTTCCAAGTAGAGAACTTGAACAAAACATTAAAGTTTAGTTTAACCCAAAGTACCTTTTGGGGTCCTCCATTTGTCTCCCAAGCGATATCTTCTTCTAGAGATCTATTGTAGGCAGCCTGATATGCTCTTCGAACATTAAGGAGGTCTTCTGGAGAGAGGCAGCATGATATTTCTATGATAACTCTGTAGTCTGTACTCCATGTCCTAAGTGCCTCCCTTGCGATCTGTGCATCCAATTCTACTGGATCACTCATCCACCACACCACCATTCTCTGCAATTACACATCCATACCATCAATAAGCATCAAACAATTATTGGCCATTACAACATTCATTTCATCAATAAACATTCAACAAGTTTTGGCCATTAGAAGTAATTATTGGCAAAAGAGCTTCTGAATTTGATGGTGTCTAGATTGTTATATCGATATTTCAAATCACACTTTGTGATGATGATTGTTTCTAGATTTTTTTATTGACAGTTTTGCATGTTTGGCTTGAGAGGAATAGGAGGATCTTTAATGATTTGCAGTTTGAGATCAGGCACCTGTGGTGGAAAATTGTCATTTCTCTTCATGAAACACTCATAGCTAAATGTGACATCGGTGGGGGTTTGGATCCTACTGGTGCTGGTATTTACTCTCACCTCTTTTTTCCTCTTCAGGGTTGCTCTCCCTCGATCCCCCACACTCACTGTAGGAATAGAGCTAAGCAACACTCTCAGTGTGTTAATCGTCAGGGACATTGGTCTCCTCTTGAGGCGGGCACTCTTAAAATCAACACTGATGGTTCTTCTCGGAGAAATCCTGGTCCGGTTGGTATTGGGGGAGTTGGGCATGATAGTTCTGGTGATATTCAGTTTCTGTTTTCTATATACAAGGGTTACCATACTAATAACTTCGTGGAAGCCCTAGCTATCTTGGTTGTAGTGGAACAGTGTTGTCAATATGGCTGGAAAAGAATCATCTGTGAGACTGACTCGCAAGTGGTTGTGAACTTATTGCATAATAGGAACCTTGTGTATGTGGATTGGCATTTGGCTCTGGTTATTCAGCAGATCATTCAGTTATGCAATTCTCTGGATTCTGTATCTTTTATGCATATCTTTCGTGAGTTGAACGGTGTGGCTGATTGTTTGGCTAAATGGGCCGCTGAGCAGGGGCCGGCTTGGAATATTCTTGATCATAGGATGCTTCCCCTTGATTTATCTCAGATGCTGGTTCAACTTGTGGACCAAGATAAAGCTATGTAGTTCTCTTTGTTTCTTGTGTTGTTCAGCTCTTTTTGATATTTAATAAAAAATTTACCTCTCTTTTAGTTTTTAAAAAAAAATCATCAAGGAGTGTGGTTCAATAGATAAGATAAAATAAGATAAGATAAGATAAGATAAATAAGATAAATTTATTAATGTCTAACAAGAGACCAATGAGGGTCTAAGGACTGGAAACAGTACAAAGGGGCAGACTACAAAGGGGCATATGCCAGCAGAGGGAGCACCAAACGATGTCTGTAGAAAGAATGTGAAAGCAAAACAACAAAATAATCAAGAAAAGGGAATAACAACAATTAAGAACTCCTTACAGACAAGAAGTAGTTCAGAATTAGATATAACTATTCTAAACACAATCAAATCCATAAACTCTTAGAAGACAATTTTCATGAATTGTAAAAATCTAGTAATGTTTGGTGACCTCAAGATCTCTGGTGAGCTCCAATTTAAGTCTCTGTTTAAGATCTTCATTATACATCGTGGCATATGTGTGGCATATGTCTCTGCGGTTCTCTGCCTTTCTGTGCCCAACTATCTCAATTGCCTTCCTTTCATCTGTACCCGCACGGCCTGTTGTAAAATCACTGTGATTTCAGTAGGGAAATAAAAAGATTAAAAAGTGTGATGCTTAAACTGTGCTATATTTTTGAAGTTTTTCTTTTATTCAATGTTCCAAATCATTCAAAGATGAAATGTGTAATAGCTTTTATTACAATTACAGGATAAAATAAATAATTAAACAATGATGAGTAGTTGTGAATAAATTGGAGAAGATAATGTGAAAGATGGAATGTGCAATAGCTTTTACAATAATTATATGATAAAGAAAAAAATTAAACAACGATGAGACTGTGTAAATAATTTGTAACATTGATAAACTAATCATACAATTTAAATGAAAGTTTGAAACTTTCAATAGTTAAATTTGATCTTGACTAGTATAGTTTATGGTTAAATTGCAGTATTGTTATTCTTGTTCAAATTGTTGGTTCCTATTCATTTTCACAAAGTTTGTAAATTATCAAATCTAATTGTATGAATGCCATCTGAAAATGATTATACAGAAGATAAAATACATAAGAGCTTTTATAGCCATTGCAAAATAGGACAAAAGTTTAAACAATAATCATCTTGAAAGTATATTTGAAAGCTTTAAATTTTCAAGATTTAAATTGTAGATGTAAAATAAAGCTGCTTCAGGCTAATCTGGCAGTGTGGATGTTCTTCAGTCCTTTGCTTTTAGCGGAAGAGGTTTCAGGCATGTGTGGACCCGTATCAGATACCTAAAACTTGTCTGTAGATGACTTCCATAAAAAAAAAAAAACTGCCGATTTGTAACTTCGCCCTTTCATATTACTCTGGATCAAAACTAAACTATTTGCCCATCAAGGAAAAAAGGTCTGAAAAAACAGAAATACAATAGGACATACTGGATCAACTTCGTTACCAAGTGAAAATGCTTTGCGTAATTGTTGGCAATCCTGAGTGGGCTGAGGTATTATTGGAGGCACTCTTATTGTCGCCATTTTTAGCCTTTTTTAGCTGCAAATACTGCTAAATAAACAGAGTAGATAAAACAATATATAACACCAAATACCTAACAAGAATATTAGAAAGAAGATAAGTCATTCACCAAACTATACCTTCGCCGATTTATCTGTCTTGCTAATGGAAACAATACATTAAAACTCTACAGAAGGTCCAGCATCTCTGATTGATAAAATAAAAACTTTCATCCATAGACTAAGCTGTCATCAAATGTTTATAAGACTCATTAAAGAGAACTGAAGCGATCAAACTCTTCTTATCCAAAGGACATAAAGTATAGGGAAAGAAATGAAGAGATAGATTTCACATCCACAAGCCCATGAAAACAGAATATTTAATGCAAGCTTATGAAACTTAAATGGTGCAATAAACAAAAATCTGTTCGAATATATTCCTTAGTTGACAGGTATGAGAAAGGTGGAAGATTTGATATTCGTCATTTAAAGATGGTAATCTGGAAAGATGAAATGTAGTGGATGATTTCATCTACATCTAGAATGTACTACCATTAATATTTCTTAGGAGGATCAGAATATCTGTATGAGAATAATGTAAAGCCAATGTTTACTTATTATTTTATTGAATTTAGGAGATGCTAAGGCTGTGCCATCCCAAAAGCCTCATCCCTATCCTTTTCACACATTGGCTATAGTTTTTGTTTGTTTATAAAAATACCCATTAATGGATGATACTAATCCAAATGTCCTTGTTCAGAGGCTCCATACCACTTTACTCTCCCTTCAATCTTTTAAGGATGATGTTATTCTTTTGACCAGAAAAAGAGTTTTTTTTAATAATTTTAAAGTTTGGTGTAACAAAAGATATTTTTATTAAAAAATAGGCTTCAAATCTAAATGAAATGGCAAGTTCATATTAAGAAGATAAAAAGTATCATTAGTTTATTGTAAGTGTACTGTGATAATATTAGATATATGAAGATATAATTTTTTAGATATTAAAAAGTGCTATAGTAAAAATAAATGATGAAATGGCAAATTCATATGAAAAGGATGGAAAACACCTTTTTATAATTATGAAGGTAATGTAATAGATTTAGATTTATAAAGATATTATTTCTAATTTGAAATTTATATTGGTTTGTTTATAATTTTGGGTGAGTTCATGATGGTAGGTTATACTTTCACTCTGAACTAAAATCAAGTTATTGAATTTTCTTTTGGTAAGCACCTTTGTTAGAATCAATATTAAATTGAAGATGTCTTTTAGCCTTTGTTTGAACATGATATCCTTTGTTTGAATACTCATATTTGAATGAAGACCTACTTCTCCCTAGGCCTTTGAACGAACCCCTATTGAATACTTTTAGGAGTTCATTTGAACACCCCTTTGAGAGAACCCCTATTGAAGCCCTTTCTTTTTCTTTGAAAAAATATACTAGGCCCAAGTGATAATTAAACTGTGACTTTGTGACAACGAAATGATGTGTTGAAGGAATTACAATGAACCCTAAAGGAAAATCTCAGTAGTGGAATCTTGTTACACTCTACATTTGTAACATAAGAAACATGGATCACTAGTTCAAATGGGAAAAATAGTGAACTATTTTCCTCTTATATTGTATTAGAAGGAAGACGACTCACTAGGCTTGAGAGGGCTTAATTATTGAGTGGGTGCAATGATCCTTTACTAGAATTGAAGGTTGATTATGTGAATGTGATTGAAAAATGCGAGATTTAGGGGTAGAAAGAAAGGTATTTTGTATGCACAGGATGACTTAAAATCGATAAATCAATTTTGAGACCAAACCTAGTAGCCAAAGATTGTAGCTCACCTTTAGTCCAAAATTGAAGTAAAATCAAAGCGACTATGGTGACTTTGACAACTTAGTCTTGTCACTATGTTGACAAGGTCAACTTATTCCCTGTATTGTAGCTAATATTTTCTATTGTCTAAATATGATTATGACCTATACCCACACACAAAAAAGAGAGAAAAGAGTGTTTTTCTAAGGTACTTCACTCGAAGCATCCTTTAACTAAAGGAGCTATCCTTTGAATGAAGAGTAAATTTGTTGTTCAAAGGACACTTTGAATGAAGCCTCTAATTTTTAGTTTCACCCCCCTTGCAACTTTTACCATATTTGTCTTTCAGAGCATCCTTCTGACATGTATAATTTTAATCTATTTTTATTTTATGATGAATTAATTTTTTTAGGATATAGGTTTTCCACCAAATATTGAGTTCTATATGAATGTGAAAGAAAATATGAGAGGGTTTTCCTTTCATACCCATCTATTTGGGAGGGGCTTGAATTTGTGACAGCTTGGGCACCAATGAGTAAGCACTAAGAGTGGGGCCCCATGTGGTTGCTTGCTAAAATTTTGGTTAAAAGTTATTGGTCAACCCATTTAACAATTACTTGTGGTGCTAGTGGTCCAACAAATATTTATTTTTCAGCTTATTTTCATGTTATCTTCTTAAATTTTATTAGTAGAATTAACAACAATTTTTCTAGTTAAAATTTGGAAACAAAAAATTATACGCACATATTAAAAGAGGGGGGAAATTGTAGAGCCACATGACATTTTTAGGAATATGCACTTACCTCTCTTTTTTCACAATTTGTTTTCAATTTCTAAACAAAAGTTTCTCTTTTGAAATGTTGAGAAACATGTGTCTCAACCATGCAATCTTTTTTCCTGAAAATGCAAAAAATTTGTTTGTGGTAGTTTTCCACATGTTTATGTTTTGGAAAAAGGTGTATGAGTTGTTAAAAAGGTGCGTTGTCCATAGTAGAATATAGGAGAGCCATTTTTAGAGCATAGATAACTTATTTTATGTCTTTAATTGGGGTCCAAATAGGGGGCAAAATTATGGATTGGATTACTATTTTAACTTGGTTGTTTTTCCCATCTTGGACTTACAAATGTCAAGAATAGGGAACATGTGGCATGGTAGTTTTTCCCATAGTTTTGTAAAACCACTAGTGGTTTCTAGGTTGTAAAATCACTATATAAGGAGGGCTTGGGGAGGAGTTTGATCATTGAGTTTTGTTTGCAAGGTTGGATGCTAGAAGGTGTCTCTCTGAATTCATGTTGTGGTGATGCACTTCTATAAGTACTTGCATTGCAAGTGTATTGTAATCTTATTTATTTGATAATACATTATGCAGGTTTTGGAGGATGGGGATTTTCTCCTGGAAGGGTTTCTTCATGGTAATCATTATGTTATGTGTTTATTGTGACATTTCATTTATGCATGGTTATTTGTCCATTGAAATCTTTGTAATAGATAATCTTGGGTATATGGTTTTTTGAGTTAATCAAGGTTTGAGTGGGAGCTTGTGCAAAGGTTTTCATTTCTATATTGTAGGATTGAAAACATGGAAAGCATATCGGGGAGGATTGATGTATAGAAGTTTTCTGGCACAAACCTTGAGATGTGGAAGCTGAAGATGGAACATTTGTTGATTGATCAAGATCTATGAGATGTGATCAAATAGAATAAGTAGAGACTTACAAATCTGATTTTAGTTGCGCAATATGATGTGATAGATAGAAAAGCTAAAGGTCTCATCAGATTATGTCTTGCAAACTCAATTATGATAAATATTCATGAAGAATCTACTACAAAGAAGCTGTGGAAGAAGCTAAGTGAGATCTATTAAGAGAAATTGCTTGCGAACAAGATTTTATTGAGGAAGAAACTATATTCCTCAAGAATGGAAGAAGGTGGATGAATTTATGAGCATCTAGAAAGCTTTAATACATTGGTGACTCAGTTGACCTCAGTCGAGGTGCTAATGGATGAAGAAAAAAGGTACCAAATTATATTTCTATGTTCATTTCTAGACTCATGGGACAACCTTGTGATGGCTATAGGCAACACTACATTTGTCTTTAAGATGGAGGATGTTCTTGGTTCTCTACTTTTTGAGGAGATGAGAAGGAGATCTCTTTGAATGCCAAAGAGGTTTTGAGTGCTTGACGAAGACCAAATGAAAGATGCAAGAATAAAAAGAAGCATGGTTGTTCTAAGTCCAAGAATAAGGGGAGATCAAAATCCCCTAGTAAGTCCAAGGTAATCTATTGGAACTGCAGAAAACCCAATCACTTCTAAAAGGAATGGAAAGAGGAAATGAAGAAGAAGAAGAAGAAGAAGAATCAAGATTCTAATTCTAAGTCTGAGAAGGAAGACATAGATTCTTTTATCACAACCTTGGCCACTCATGCAGGTGATAATACATGGTTGATAGACTTGAGTGCCTCTTTCCATATGAATCCTAATAGAAAGTGGTTTAGTAAGTATGCATATTTTGATGGTGGTAAGGTGTATTTAGGTAATAACTTAGTTCTTGATATCATTGGCCATGGAAGTATTCATGTGAAATTTTTTGATGGTAGAATTAGAAGATTCGATGGTTTCTTGCATATTCTAGGACTAGCAAGAAATTTGTTATCTATTAGTAAACTAATAGATGTGGGTGTGCATATACAGTTTTTTGGAGAAGGTGCAAAAATGGTAAGAGGTACGATTGTGATGGAAAGAGGAATCAAATTGGGTAAATTGTACCAACTATATGGTTGAGTACAATAATATTGTTGGTCATTTTTGCCTCCCTACCAAAATTACCTTATTTGGATTCAAATGTAGTAACATCCACATATTTGAAAATCCAAATAAATAGGGCATAAAAAATACTTTATGCTAAAACTTTAGGTTAAGTTTTAATTCCTAAGTGACTGTGCACTTTAATATTTCCATAGGCCACATCTTCCCCATTGCTAGATCTCCCACATATCCATGGTACTCACTTTCCCATATTTTTGAATTGCTAAACATTTAAGAAATGTGGGGAAGAAACCTTTTTCCACACGTCTAAGGTGGGGCCTTGATTCTTGTTTGTGGGTCATCCTATTTCTAGCTGAGGTGGCAGATGTGCATTGACAAACAGATGAATTTTTCTTGGCTATCAATTTTTCACATTCTATTTCTTGTTAGAATATTGTATGATGAGGGAAAGTGACCTTCTACCATGTGGATTTGTAGGCTAGGTTTTATTGTATGGGCTGCAACATGACAAGGTGTTGAGTCAGACTAAGCTAGCATACAATGGGAATTTCATTGGCCAAGCCTCTAACATGGTCAGTTTGGTGGGCTCCATTCTCTAGATTGCAAAGGGTGAAAGTCAAGGCTATGATAATATAAATAGGTTTCTGTGTTATGATATTACGATCCAACATAAGATCATGGAGTCAATTATCAAGGTTGTTGATGTCACGATATGCAGTCATTGTAACATCATAGAAGTGGATGGTCATGGTAGGTGATGAGGAAGGGTTGTGATGTTATGGTATATGGTTGTTGTAAGGTCGTAGGTGCAATTGTAGAGGTCTTCCAAGAGTATGAAGATAAAATTTTGTCATATCATTGTGGCAATTGTAAGATTATAAAGAAACTTTTAAGGAAGCTCGATGTTACAATAAAATGATGATCGTAAGATCATAGAGATTATTAAGAGTGTCCTTGACCATAAGATAGGTTGACAATTATATGATAGTAGAACCTCAAGTTGACCATGATAAAGGTGTTCACTTGTCCAAGCTGGAAAGGAAAATTGTCTCTAACCAATAAAATTGCAATAAAGGTACAGGGTGAATGATGAATATAATTGCATTGTTGATACATCCAACTTGGTGTGTTGACAACAAAAAAGGAAAATGACTCTTTAATGATAGATCAAATTTTTGATTGTTTGCAGATTTCTTTCATTATCCCCATGCCTTGTAAAAGAAAAAGAAGTATGCATTCATCACCTAGTTATCCATCTACCCCAACTATGCATTGATTGGCATCATTTCCATCACTTCAAGGTTTACTCTAGTTAGGGTTTCCATGATTTTCATGCTTCTACAAGTGTACTAAATCAAATCTATTTTTTGGATCATCTTGATTATTTACTGAGCACTTAATGGTAGTGGTTGTGTAGTAATTTTAGTTTTAGAAATATCTCAGTTATGCTTGAACTATAAAGAAAAAGTTGTAATTCTTTCTTAAGGCTGACTCTTCGTTGTTTCTTTGAGATTGCTCTATAAGTTCACTGTAATTTCCCTTTTTCTCTGGACCTAATGACATCCTACCTTATCTTCTTCCGCCATTAATGATTGTGCAAGATCTATTTTCCTTTCTTCAATGTTTTGTGGTTATCTACAATTTGCATGACCATATCTCTTTAACCTATGAATGATATATAAGTGAATCTCATCATCTTTGTGTCATTTATTTGGGTTTTCTTATCTGTATGTGATTGTTAGATTAAAACAAGTCTAGATGTGTATATCTTTTGGTGTCATGATGGTTCAAGTGTGCATGTATGGGCAGAGATTGGTTTGAACACTCTATTTTGGTGCATCATCCCCTTAGATTAGATTAGGTAGTTTTCTTTTATGCACTCCTTCTCCCTTTTCCTCTTCAAGAGTAGTTAGGTGCACCCTGATAGTAAAGGAAGTCGGCCTTCTTCGAAGAGTCAACCTCACAGTTCAAGTCCCACAGCTTGGAGGTTGTTTCCATGTTTCACAAGGTTTTCCTTAGGTAAAAACTTTGGACAAGGGTGAAAATTTTTGTGACAACAAGTACTTCTGATAAGATTTTGACAAGGACTACTTTGTTGGAAAAGTAGAGGATTTATCCTTCAATAGATGGTCATATTTTATAGGTACCCAAGGTTTCTCTATCTATCGAATCAAAGTTGCCTCTAGAGAAGACCATGTTATGTCACCAAAGACTTGGCCACATAGGTGAGAAGGGTCTATGGACATTGGAAAATAAAAAACTTTTTGATGGGTTGAATGACTGTAATCTTGAGTTTGATTTTTGTGAGCATTGTATCTATGGTAAACAAAACCGTATTCAGTTTTACTTAAGTTCTCATAAGTCCTAATGTATTTTGGATCTAATCCATTCAGATTTATTTAGTCCAATTGATGTTCCTTCTATTGGTAGATCAATTTATTATGTTTTTTTCATTGATGATTTCAATAGAAGAACATGGGTTTATTTTCTTAGGAGTAAACTTGAATTTTTCAATCATTTCAAAGAATTTAAAGCAATGGTTGAGTTGTAGATTGGAAAGAAAATAAAATGTTTGAAAATTGATAATGGTGGTTAATTTTGTTCCAATTATTTTGACATATTTTGAAAAGATTGTGGTATTAAAAGATAAAAGACAACTTTGCATTCTCCATAGTAGAATGGAGTTGTAGAAAGAATAAACATGACATTGATGAAGAACGCTAGGAGTATGCTAAGTGGAGTCAGATTAGAAAAAAAGTTTTGGGTTGAAGCTATAGCCACTTCTTGCTACTTGATAAATAGGTAACCTACATCAGCTCTTATTGATAAGACACTAATAGAAGCATGGTCTAACCACTAGCCTTTATTGAGACATCTAAGAGTGTTTAGTTATGAGGCATATCCTCATGTGCCAAAGGAGAAGCGAACAACATTTGATAATTAATTTATCAAATGTATTTTCATTGGTTATATATATGGTGTTAAAGAGTTCAAGTGCAAGAAGAACAAACAAAAGGTATTTTATTTCAAAAGTATTATTTTTAGAGAAACTAAGTCATCTTCTATTACAGTACAAGAAGAACAAACAAAAGGAAAAGATGTGATACAACTTCCTACAATAGCTGAGAAAGTTGAATCGAGGACCTTAGAAAGACAAGAACTTAAGGAGAGTTCTATGAGTTCATATTCATTAGAGAAAGAGGGATTACCAAAACATGAACTTGAACCTGAACCAGATCTTGTATGAAGGTCTATTAGAAAGAGGAAATCCCAATAAAGGTATAGATATTCTCCTAATGATTGGAGATGTATATTTTCATTGAATGATAATATTGATGAACCGAGATCTTTAGAAGAGGCTCTTGGTATGAATGATTCAGAGTCCTGGAAAATAGCCATGGATGAAGAGATGATGACTCTTAAGATGAATGACACATGGGACCTTGTACTTGTTGGTGTCTTAAAATGTTATAGGTTTTAAATAACCCCAATGAGAATATGGTACATCTTTCTTCAACATACTATTTTCAACACCAGACCAACTATAAGGCTAGACCCTTTTACTTTAGGCTCTGCAAAACCTAGATGGGTGGACCTTAGATTCAATCAATATGGTAACAGTGGAAAACATATCCCTAAATCTATAATCAGTAGATTTAACCCTTATTTCTCCTAATAACTCATGTAGTGACATAGATCTACAGTAGCTAAATGTGAATCTATGAAATTCACAAGCTGAGTGAGGGTATTCTATTATAGCTCTTCAACATGAAAGGGGGAAAAGAATTTGATTAATAATATTGAATTCAAAAAAACCCCTAATATGCAATAGTAAGAATGAATTGATCCTATAACTGATCAATGCCTTTTCCAATGGGCAATTCCATAAATCAATCACATACACATGGATACCTGAGACATATTCATATCTTTAGATATTTGATCTATTCATTCACTTTGTAAATAGAGATCTATGTTCAATCTAAATCTCATTCAGATTACCTGATATCCTCCTCAATAAACTTGCAACTCAGTTGATTTCCCCGAAGAATTTACATAACCTCTTGAGTTATAAGCAACAACGAAACAACATACAACCTTAAGGGACTACAACTATGACCTAGGATCTTTGTTCAAAGATCATAAAACATTGAAAGTTACTGGTAAAGGAGAGAAGATTTAAAATGAAGCTCAACACCTATTGTTCTTTGTATTTATTTCCTTGAAACAATACATTCATATGCAGGAAATCAAAACATAATACACCTAATAGATCTGAATGCATTCTATAATCTGCACTACTGTTGTTCATACAATAGAATTATGCTGAAAGAATGGTGTCACAGTCAAGGAAACATGTCAAAAATTGGAACCAATGGTTTTAAAGTGAAAAATTGGAACCCCTAATGGTATCACAGCAATGAAACTTTTTCTTCCCAAAAATTGGAACCTACAAAATGAGAAAGAATGAGAATGATATAGAGGAAGGAATTCCCTGATCTACTCTACATCTGACATGTCTTCACTTGAAATTCCCTCTTCTAGCAATGAAAATACTCTCTCTAATCTCTCTCTACCATGGGTGAGTCAAATCCTTTTCCATTTTGGCTCTCAAAAGCATAAAGTATCTCAAAAAATTGATGAAAAGTAATCACTTTTGATGCCAGATCTCAAGACAAGGAAAAGCCAAAAATTAGTTAAATGACCTTTTAGAATGCAAAATAATCTTTTCCAAATTGTTTTTTTCTACATTCAGGCTTCAATAAGTCTTCAAATCTTCCCTTTATCCAATTTTTATGATCAATAATGAAATCTTCTTGTTCTGCTAAGAATGCCTTGGGAATCACAAATTGGCTTATAGCGTGAACTAGTGAGCACCTATGCAAAAACTAACTTCATATTTGGAAAATTCAAATCTTCCTAGTTCTGACAGTATATTGGAGAGCCCATTTCAGATAAAAAATGCCCTTGCTATGCCTCTTTGAAGATTAGGCTCCCACTCCATGGTTTGCATTAATCAAGCCAAAGTTTTGAAAAAATTAAAAAATTTCTACAGTATAAACTATAGAACATTCAATTTTTTTAAAACAAAATTCAAATCTTTGTTTGAATGAATTCAGAGGGTATATTTTATATTTAAAATCTCCTCTTCCTCCTTAAACCATTTGAACGGTGCCACATATCACTTCTCTACTAGTTTTAACTTACACAATTGGTGCAACATGTCACATTTGGACTAGCTCTAATCTCGAGCAGGACCCACATTCTTTCTCACAAACTCTGCTAGATTTCTAGATTTTGTAGTGAGTCACCATGTTGCTTGTCAAAAAATCTCCCATTTTCCAGTGGCAACATGGCGACCACTAGATTCTGGCAACTTTTCTAGTGAATTCCATCCTTGGCTACCACATGTCATCGCCACCTTTGTGCCTGCTCATCACCACATCACTGCCACTTGGTACTACATATCACTGCCACCTTAATGGTTGCTATGTCACCATGTTTAACTGGTGAGCAACTTCGCTTGGTGACATAGCGACAACCACATGATTTTCCATGTGTCACAATCTGATGCCTCCATCTTCCATTTCAGCAATCTCATTTTGCATATTCTTTCAAAACATTTCCTTTGACAGCATCCATCTAGCTGACTGGGACCCTCCACCGTGCACGCCTTCCTTTAAAAGGTGTGTCTCTTAAGATATGTTACATATAAAGCACTATTTTATTTAAACATTTAGAAAGCTCCTTGTTTTATCAATGTGGGATAAAAGGTCTAAATCATTTTCCATTTTTTCTTCTCTCCACATGGTCTTTCCTTGTTCATGCACTGCGACTTTGTCTTTGGTGAATGCTCCCTTGTCTACTTGTCTCTAAATGCAGATGGTGCTTCCTTCTACTTGGGTGTTGTTTTATGTACAAGTCTCTTTTACCACATTCCAAATGCAATGACTGGTGTGAATATGCATCATCCTAATTTATTTTTTTATCATATGTGCTTCATCCCTGTTCTATTGCATGAGGCTCCCTACCTTCTTGGTGCTCTTTGCAAACTTGTGCCCATTCTGCACTTCCATTTTAATGTTCCTATTTGTTGAGCATGACTTCTGTTGGTGCTCAAAATTGTAGTCCAAATTTTGAGCACTATTAAAAAATTGAGCCCTATAAATGCTTTAAAATGACTTTGTACATGGCTGTCAGTTTGTACCCCGCTGTTGAGTTAATGCATAAATGGTGTTTAATTTTTCTAACACCTTCCATTCAGTGCATCTACCTGTTCCATGAAGTTAAATTGACATCCCAAGTCATTCAGTGAAGTCCCATTTTGAGCTAGTGTCAAAATTTGCAATTCTGCCCAACTGATAAAGAGCGACATGAGGCCCGATTTGTCTTTGAATATCTTTGTCCCAGAAATGTTTCATGACCCACCACTTTGGGAGTATTTAGAATCCATAACAAAGAATGTATGTTTTATTTTTCAAGTCATTTTGAATCCATTTGACTAGGTTTTGAATCCCTCAAAGTTGGTCAGTTACCATTTTCATGCTTTTGCAATTTGCACATAATTCTGGGAAGCCCTATTTGACAAACTATAACTTTCTCCTAGTTGACCCAAATGAAAAAATTCCCTTTGTATCATATTCTAGGGGTCAGAGAATTTATCTGTTCTAGATTTGAACTTATGACAAATCCATTTGATCAGTTTTCAAATGCGATTCCATTTGCAATTTCTAAAAGTTTCACTGGTAACCAGAAGTGCAGATTGATCGAGAGCCCTATTCGAGATGTCATATCTTTGTGCCTATGAGTGGTAGGACCAAATGGTTTGTTTCCTTGTATTTTACTCTAAAAATACTATAAGTGTGTCATTTTTCAAGTCTTGACGAATCCGTCTTCACACTTTACCAAGGTCATTCCATTCACAAAAAAATTGTTTTACTGATGTTTCTTGTCCTGCAAATCCAAGTTGCCAACTTTAGACGCTTGCCAAATTCGTCTCGTGATTTTTCATGAGCCAAAATCATACATCCATAATTTTCTCATGACAGAGAACCAATGTCCATTTGCCCAGTTTTCTAGGCCAAATCCAACCTTGTTTATGGTTTTTTGACATATTTTTGTGCAGGTAATTCTGAAGGGGCTACTTTGATGGTCAATATCTTTTGACCCTGAATTCATCATGAGACGAGATTTGATAGGGTAGAAGTAGACAGAATAGAGAATTAGTGGGTCAGTTTTCAGCACCCGATCAGGTGTTGGATCAATTTTTAAGGCTAGTCAACGGACCTCCTAGCGCAAAACTGTCAGGTTGCAAAAAAGGATAAAATGAGTTTTAAGTGTCATTTCAGTGATGGATTTTGTTTGCAATTAGTTTGAGATGATTGGTAGATCAGTCTGAGATAATCAGTTGTTCGAAAACAAAAATTTTTTTAGCCAGGCCCAGTTTGGGGCTCAACTGATTCCATAAGATTGATGACAACTGGTGAAGATTAAGGATATTTTAAGATGAATAATGGTAATAATTGAGTATTTTAGGATTTTGGTGTTTGTACCTTGTCTGTCTAGATCAAGTGGATAGGTATACAAATGCACATGATGAATAGGTGAAGCATTGACTTGATGGTTTATATCTTTATCCTATAACCCCACAATTTTTGTAAGGCATGTGCTGGCTTATATCTATTCTGAATTAATTGTAATTGATCGACAATGTTTTTTCTTACCCTCCATGCATGATCACTTTCCTTCTCTTAATTTTACTAATAAGAATGCCTTCTTATTATCTATGTTCCTTGATGGTGAGTTGAGAGGAGAGGACATAGTGTCACATACATGGCAAACAAAAAGAGCTAGAGACAGAGTATGGTGGAGTTGTAGGAGGCACCCATGTTGCAAGATGTTGGAGTTAGCAAGGAAGGTACCAAGGATAAAATCGTAGCCAACAAAGAGGATCCCAGTGGTCCACGTGGCTGGAAATAATGCAACCCATGGCTGAATGTTGTAATGCCAAAATAAAAGGCGAGTTTTAAAGAGCCAGGCATCAGAAAGGAAAGTCGTGTCAGTTAAAGGAAAAGATCATGCCAGTCATTGGCAATTAAACCAAAAGAAATTCATGCTGTGTGAAGAGGAACTCACCCAAGCAAAGGGGCAGCATGTAATGCCAAAGTAAAATGACAGGGTCAAAGGAAGATAATGCCTAGTTAACACAGAGCCCACGTTGAATCATAGGCAAGGCATGCAAATAAAAGCAAGGACAACACCAAATAGAGTTGTAGTCACGCATTCCACAAATGAGATATGAATCCCACACAACCTGCCAAGTCAAAGGGAGAACTCATGTAGATTTGAAAGGAGTTTGCGCAATTCAATTAAAGAAAGTAACGCCCAAGCCATGAGGAAAGTCTTAATAAAAGAGAAATATCCACGTTTTGAAGGATGGGATGTTGGATTTAAAACAAATTATTTCTGCATAGTTCCAAATCTGTAGTGCTTGTTGAAAGGAAGTGTCTGAAAAGGTAGCGACATGAAATTCAAAGGGAGCTCGGAGCATGGGAAAGACACAAATAGGACATTAGTCCCACATTTCCCATATATGGGAACTTTTGTTATTTAAATATAACAACGGGCAAAGTTTAAGATGAATTAAAAACACATGCCTTTTGAAGGCAAAGTTTGAGCGTGGGGCCCCCGTGGCTAATCTAGGTCATGGATGATGACAACTGGCGCGAGAAAACACCAAATTTTAACCAACATTATAGAGACGCTGATGTGGTCAGATTCGTCGAGATGATGCCACGTGGCATGATTGGACGGTGGGCGCAATCTCACATTTCTAAGTTGCGCAGAATTTAAATAATGTAGGAATACAAATTTTTTCCACATGGCAGTGCGGGTCCCAGACATAGTGACGTGGTGGGGACATGCAGGTTTAGGCAGCGCACAGGATCGTGCCATGTGGCACGATCGTGTAGTGGGCACACACTCACAAAAAGAAGTTGCAAGGTTGATAAGTAATGCGGGAAAGCAAAATTTTGACACGTGGCACAGGTTCTAGTCGATGCTGACGTGGCAGTCTAGTGTTTAGCAGTAATCTAGCCAATAAATGAATGCCACGTGGCATCAGTCAAGCCTGGTTGACCGGATGGAGGCATAGGAGGAAAAATAAAATATTTTAATGTTTTCCAAGTAATGGACGTGCATAACTTTTAAATTAAAAATGGCATTAATCTGAAGTTCAAACTTTAGGTTTATTTAAAAAATTTCAAATTTTTAAATTTAAAGGAGTTACAGAGTTCTACCACGAAAGCTTTCTTCAAATCAAGATTTTGGACATTTCTAGTAAGCTAACATAGCAATGTTATATACCGTTGGAATCAACAAAAGAGGAACTTTTCGATTTCGGAGCCAGTTTTTACACAGAACATAGTTTGTTCCTGCTATAGGGGGTTTTCTATCAGAGGTTGGTCGGCATGTTTTATTAGGTGTTTTAGGTCACCACTTGCAGAATTCAATGAAAAAATGTCATGAAAGTGTTCAACAATTATTGTATCAGATTATTTTGAGTTTTTGTGATGTTTTTGGCTTCAATTTGGTAAATTGGCACATATCCGGGTTCATTAGTAGAATTTTGTCTTTATTGAGATATATTGCATTTGGAGAGGCGAAAAAGAAAAGATTTGATTCTGGTAGTTAAGGAGAGAAGGTAGAAAGATTATTTTCAACTTCTTGATGAAGAATTCTGAAGGGACACATATCAATTGCAGATTCAATCTAGGAATTCCTTCAACCTATATCTTTCATTCTTTCTTTCATTGTAAGGGTTCCAATTTTTGTTACTGAGAAACCAGTAGGTTCCAGTTTTGAGAAAAAATGACTCACTACTAAGACACCATTCTTTAGCATTTCTCTGTTGTATTGAGTAGCATGTAATTTTTATGCAGATAGTTCTGTTCTGTTAGGTGATCTATGAGTTATTTTTTGTACGTCTTTCATGTATTTGATTTCAAAGAAAATAAATAAAGTGCAGCAAAGGGTTTCAAATTTAGTTTGAATCTTGTCTCCTGTTCATGGATGTGTAATTTCTTCTAATTTATGAACCAAGAGAATGAATTAGGTTGCATTTTGTTTTGGAATGTATGTGGTTAAAATGTCTTGTAGATGGAACAAAGAGCCATGTAATTGCTTGGTGTTTATCATAGGGTTTGCAGATTTCATGATGGGATAATTTGAGTATGAGATTCAAATCTGAAGCAGATATCTGTTCACAAGGTGAAGGATAGATTAGGGATCTGGATGTAGTAATATGTCTGAGATTTTCAGAAGATGTATGGTTATAATTCATTTAATTGCCTAATAGATAAGGCACTGATCAGAGATAGGATCACTAGGTTTTGTTGCTTGTATTTGGATCTTGCTGATATCAACATTATTAATCAAATGCTTTTCCCTTTCATGTTGAAGCACCTAAATATGACACCCTCACTCAGCTTGTGAATACCATAGAGTTGTAATTTGCTACTGCAGATCTATGTTATTGCATAGGTATTTAGGAGAAATATGGGTAAAATCTATTTTATATTAGATTCAGTGTATGCTTTGATAACTAGTACCATATAAAGAATCTATAGGTCCACCCGCCTAGGTTTTGCAGAGCCTGAAGAAGAAGAAGGGTCATGCCTTATAGTTGGCTTGGTGTCTGAATGGGCATGTTGAAAATGGGAGTTAGCTGCCCCTAGATGTGTTTTGTTCTCATTAGGGTAGTTGAAAACCCGTAACATTTTCAAACACCAACAACTTCTCTCTTGTTATCAATGTGAGGGCTTCTAAGCCATGGACTCCTTGCCAATGGCTTCTATCTTACTCTCCTTTGCACCTACTTCTTCTCTACTTAGTGATAAACATTTCCCCTATGGTTTCCAATCTTCGACCTGTGGACTCCTCCAATTTTTGTTTTGAAGAAAATGTCTTCAATTTTAATAGTAGGGTATTCATTTGCGATGCCATTGTTTTTACTTCAAAACCTTCTTTACTCTCAATAAAACAAATGTATAGATTATATTTTGTTGAATCAAGATTTGGATGGCTCTTCTATACGCATGAGCCTCTCGACCATCTTTAATGTGGTCTCCACTACATTTTTCTCCTTGCTGCCCTCTACTTAAAATGGTGCCTCCATTCCTATGAAGCACTACGAATGAAGTTAAGAGAAAAAATCATTGCTTCTATCCCATTCCATCAGGCTGAGATGTATCTCATAGCTATTAAGAAGAAAACAAAAAGTTGATCACTTGTATTTGGGCTGTTGGAAGTGGTTAGTAGTCCTTGGATTTGCTAACAAGGAATTAAAAGACATTTTTATTAGCCGAATCTCAAAAGTAATTCTCCTTTCTTTTGTGAATCTTTCAAGAATTGTATTCTCTTACTTCACTTGAGTCTGATCATTGAGACCGCAATTTTCCACATCATTATGGATGATACTTTTCTTTTCTTCTGTATCTAATAAAGCCTCCTAATATTTTACCTCATTTGTCTCCAAGATGTGATTCTTATCTATAAATCCTTCTGTCACACTAGAAATGGATTGTCCCTCCGCCATCTCTTGTATGAATTGTTCATAAGACATCAACCCTTCCCATTGAGGAGCACCCAAATCACTGTAGCCTGTACATCTAAAACTAGGCTAGTTTGGAGGTCCACTTTGAAAACTAGAAGCATGTCCTAAGTGCCAACCATGGTGTCTTTCAATTGCATATCCAACTCTTCCACCCATTATTCCTCTATCTCCAACTCCATGTAATGTCTTTCTTGAAAATATTGTCCTCATAGCTATCTGTGAGTTGTCCCTCATTGCAATGTCCACTTTATCAGTAATTTCCACATGCAATTGAAGAATCTTATGTACGTTGCCAATGTTGTAGTAACTTCTAAGTGACTATTCTTGAAAAAGGCACTAATGACTATATTGTAAGACATAATATTGGGGTTAAGGTCACATTTTATATGCACTTTCCTCTTATTTAATTTTGCATAAATTTTACTTTTAAAATACCCTTTATTCACCTCAAAATCTATCAATCTTGGCAGAAATAGTTGGACCCCAAAGAGGGTCCAGCTAAATTTTCTCTTTTTTTCAAATACCTGAAGTGCCAAAGTAATCCATTCACCCTCTCGTACTGATTAGAAACAAGTTTGATCACTGAACCATCAATTAAAGATCATTTTACCATTAATCTGCAAACTATCAATTTAATGCTAGAGGGTCCTTTGACTAGCTTTAAAAATTGACCCGAACACCTGATTGGGCTCTAAAATTTGACACACCGATTCTCTTTTCTACACACTTGAACCTTGTTGAATCTCATCTCACGATGAATTCTCAGTCAAAAGATATTCACTGTCGAAGTTACCTTCTCAGAATTACCTATAAGTAAACATGTCAAAAAACACTAAATTGCATTCAGATTTGGCCCTGGGGCATTGGTTCACTGTCATAGGGAGAGTATAAATCTGTAATTTGAGCTCATGATGAATAACTGGGTGCAAATGGCAATCAGTCAAAGTGGGCTACTCAAATTTGTAGATTGGAAACAATGTCAGAAAAGCATTTTCTGCAAATAGAATTGACCTGGAAAAGTGTGCAGATGGATTCATCAATTTTAAAATTGACACACTTAAAGTATTTTCAGAGTACAACATAGTGGTACAATCCATTCGATCTCACCTATCATGGATTAGGAGCTTTAGCATCACGAATAGGGGTAATGATCAATTTGCATTTCTTAACACTAGTAAAAAATCAGAAATTGCATTTGGAATCACATTTGAAAACTGATCAAATGGATTCATCATAAGCTCAAATTTGAAACATAACAATTCTTTGACCCCTAGAATATGATGCAAAAGGAATTTTAGCATTTTGATCAACTGGGTCAAAGTTATAACAAGTCAAACAGAACTTCCCAAAATTTAGAATAATTCACATCAACATGACATCGATAACTGACCAACTTTAAGGAGTTTAAAACTTAGTCGAATAGGCTCAAAATGACTCAAAATATGAAACATAGGCTCTTAGATATGGATAATAAATACTCCCAAAGTGGCGAGTCATGAAAAATTACTGGGTGTGAGATATTAAATTGCAAACATGGCCTCCTGTCGCTGTTTGACACTTAGATGAAAATGCAAAATTGACAATTGCTCAAAACAAGACTTCATGAAATGACTCAAAATGTCAATTTAATTTGATGAAACAAGTGTATATTCTGAATGGAAGGTACTAGAGGCATTAAACACCTCTTAGGCCTCAAATGGACATCTGGGTTCATGTGCATGAAAAGCATTTATAGGGCTTAATTTTCTCAATGGTACTTGAAATCGGGGCTTCGATTTTAAGCACCAACAGTACCATTGCCTAAAGGAAGTAAGCCTATTGGTTGTAAATGGGTGTTCAAAAGGAATATAGGTTTAGCTGGAAGTGTTGAGAAGTATAAATCACGTTTAGTTGCAAATGGTTACTCCCAAGTTGTAGGAGTTGATTATGGTGAAATTTTTTCTCCTTTAGCAAAAATGACATCCATTTGATGTTTACTTTCTATTGTAGTAGTTTATGATCTTGAAACTAAATAGATAGATGTGAAAGCAACTTTCCTTCATGGATATTTGGAGAAAGAAATATATATGACACAACTAGAGAATTATGTGGTGAAAGGTAAAAGTCATTTGGTCTGTAAGTTGAAAAAATCCTTGTATGGTTTAAAGAAAAATCCTAGGATGTGGTACCAAAGTTTGATATATATGTGTTGATATTGGGAGTTGCACGGTCTAAATTTGATCATTTTATATATTTCAAGTCTAATGGAGATTGTTTCCTAGTTATTATCTTACATGTTGATGACATGTTGTTTATGGAAAAAGGAAAAGGTTTGATTGCAGAGTTAAAATCTCAGCTCCCAACAAAGTTTAAAATGAAAGATCTTGGTGCAGCAAGGCACATTCTAGGATTGAAGATTATAAGAGATAGAAAAAACATAAATCTTTGTCTAAGAAAAAACAAAAATCTTTGTCTAGGCCAAAATAAGCATGTTGGTGCTATTTTGAGAAGATTCAATATGCAAGATTCTAGACCATCGAGTGTTCTTGTTACTTTTGGAGCAATGCTTTCTAGTTCATAGTGTCCTATATCCCTATTGGAGATGGAAGAGATGAGTAGAGTACTAGACTAGAGTGCTATTGGAAGTTTGATGTATGTTATGATTTGTACAAGACTAGATATTGCCCAAGCAATAGGATTATTTTCCTATAAGAGCACATTGTGATGTAGTAAAATGAGTTTTCAGATACTTGTGGGGTGCCTCAAAGTACTCTATATGTTTCCATGGAATAGGATATAAGAATTCCTTGAATATTTAAGGTTATATGGATTTAGATTGGGCTAGTGATGTTGATAGAAGAAGATCCACTAGTGTATATCTGTTTACATTATTTGGTGGTGCAATCACTTGGATGAGTAAGTGACATGTTGTGGTTGTTTTGTCCACTATAAAAGTAGAGTATATGGTAGCTACTCATGCCTATAATGGATCCATATGTCTAAAGAGATTGCGTTCAGATATAGATTTCAAATAAAGTACACTAAAAATTTATATTGACAGTCAGAGTGCAATCTCCCTTGCAATGAACCGTACTTTTTATGCCAGGACCAAGCACATTGATGAACAATATCATTTTGTGAGAGATATGGTCCAGGATGACAAGATGAACCTAGAAAAGGTAGAAACTTTGGAAAATATTATTGATGCATTAAAAAATCTTGTGACCAAAGCAAGGTATTTGGCAAGTGGGAGAATGTTTGGAAACATGTGTCTCAACCTTGCAATCTTTTTCCCAAAAAAATCCAAAAATTTGTTTGTGGTAGTTTTCCACATGTTTATGTATTAGAAAAAGGTGTATGAGTTGTTAAAAACATGCCCTATCCATAGAAGAATATAGGAGGGCCATTTTTAGAGCATAGATAACTAGGGGACAAAATTATGGATGGGATTTATATTTTAACTTGGTTGTTTTTCTTATCTTCGACTTAAAAATGTCAAGAATGGGGAACATGTGGCATGGTAGTTTTGCCCATGGTTTGTAAATATGCTAGTAGTTTCCAAGTTGTAGTGATGCGCTCCTGTAAGAACATGCATTGCAAGTGTATTGCAATCTTCTTGATTTGATAATACATTGTGTGGGTTTTGGAGGGTGGGATTTTTCTCCTAGAAGGGTTTGCCCATGATAATCATTGTGTTATGTGTTTATTGTGATATTTCATTTATGCACGATTATTTTTCCATTGAAATATCTTTAATAGCTAATTAAAATTTGCAGTCGTCCTCTCAAGATTAGTGTAGGAAGTGATTACATATACCTTTTCTTCCTCACATGAAATAAGAACAACTTCTAATTCTTTTCTTTTGATTAAAAATTTGTATGAGAACACTCCTCATGTTCAATTATAAGATGGAAAGATGCCTAAGTAACTACATGACAACATGCAACATGGTGTGTATATTTAAATTATTAGAGTTTTGATTCTTCTTGATTATTGTAAACATTAAAATTTATGCACAATTGAAAAGAGTATTTTAATTTAGAATAGTCTTATTTGAATTGATGCTTCCTATATCAAAAATACATTGATATGTATTTATAGAATTCATTACTAAAGTTTTAAAATTTCATGTATTAATTGGGAGTTTAGTGCACTACATCATTGATTTTTAGATTTCCCCTCCTCATAAATGTTATGGAAAATGAAAATTATATTTTCAAGTAGTACAAATTATGAACTTTTACACCCAAACAAAACACTACTAGTAAAAAAAAATCATAGGGTATGCCAACCTATATAAATATAACAATTTGTGAAGCATGTGTATAGCTATTCTAACTAACTTTGCACACTTATAGATCTATAAATGGTACATTTATTTTTGACATTATATTTGTTGTCTTCATATGCGACTTAACTAGTTATAGTTATTGTTTCAATTTATTGATAGGAACAACACTCTCTATGGGATATGTTATGCACTCAAGGATAAAAATAGTGGTAATTTCAAATTATCTCTTCATACTTAATGACACCTCAATAATTATGGGCTACAAGTACATCAAAAAATACTAATTCTTATGCAAAAGTAGTTGTGCATTATGGTTACCAATAATAGAGGTTGTAGATTCATTCTAGTTTTAAGATTTGTTTTTAATTGTTGACTTACAAGAAAAAAAATGTAGCAATTCTTGAGCTAAAGAATGGCTAAAATGAAAGCTTTCAATAGCATCCACAAGGCCAAATAGTCTACGAGACCTGATCACAAACACAATCAATGAGACCAAAAGAGAACCAACAATCAACACCATGGTTATTTGATCTTCTTTTCCTTTTGAATATTGGATTATCTATTATGAATCTTAATCAAATAATCAAAAAATTTGATATCCTTTATTCTTGAAACAAGTAAATCAAATAACCTATGTTTTAAAATATGATATAGGAAGCCCAAATCATAAATATAAACCTAGCACTCTATGATGTAGTGTCATTTTGTCTACACCTCTTTAGATACCATCCACCTTGGAGTTTCACACCTAGGTTGGTAGTTGGTACAAACTAGTCTAGCCGAATCATTACTATTTTTGTTTCCCATACTAGCTAGGAGATGATGAAGTATTGAGGACCTCCACTTGGACATCCTCTTGTTAGTGATGACTTTAACAAGATTTGAGTATAGTGTAATTCTTTTATACTAGGACCAGATGACAGTTCATACTTTTAGTTTATTAATGAAGAACAATGTCATACTATTTATGACTTGGAGATCTCTCAATTTGCAAAGGTTAGACATTAATGGCTTGTAAGTTACAACACAACTCTTTCATTAGTGTAGGGCATTGAGTTTTTTAGGGAATCTATCAAGTTAATGGACTTTCGATATATATCCCTTTCATTTTGAAAAATGCATCCACTAATGTGAACATGTTGTAGACAATTTTTTTAAAGGATCATGCTTATGTAAATTTAAATGAGAAAAGAAATAAAGCAATAAACAAAGAAGACAATACAAGAACACAATATATTGTGGTTCAAAAAATCTTTTTGTACATGTCCACACTCCTATAGGGAATCACTATATTAATGAAGAACTGATATATTACATGGATTGCACACAACCTTTATAAAGAGCTTTATGAATATAAAGAATAGAGGGAGAATGAATAATCAATGGTAGTTGTAATTCATATCCCAACAAAATACCCTATGAAGTCTAACTAGTACACTCATGTGCATTAGCATCCATACTTCTCATTTCAAATTTTAGAAAAAAATAAGGCCTTGAGATGATCTCAAGATTGCCAAAATTTTCTCCAACACAATTCGAATGAGCCTTCTCCACATCAAATAAAAATTAACAAAGATTCAATCTCTGTCTCTAGTATTTTCATCTTTCTCAAAGATGGTTGGTTCTAGAACATGTTGTTCCATTACCATGTTTGACTCTATGACACAAGCCATCATGAGGAACACTTTAAAATCCTAAATACTAGTAATATCTTTGTTGACATTCCTTATAATGATCCCCACACCAAAAATACTACTTTTATTCCTTGAAGTGGACATTTTTGATAAATATGGTTGCAAAGATATTGCAAACTCCTAGTTATAATTGAATCCTTCACACTTTTCATTAATGTGTGGAGTCTCAAGGTTCTTATAGACTCTTTTACTTTGGTCACTGATGATATAATCCACTATCCAAGGTAAATATCCATATTTCCTCACCTTATATCCCTTTGGCCAACTTAGAAAAATTCTACTATGAGATGTGGGTTTGTAGTCTATTTTAGCATTCAGATCAGGAAAACCTTTCCCTATTTGATAAATTTGTGTGTGGTCAGTACCACCACACAATAGAAAATAGTGTAACCAATTTTTTGTAGTGAAACTAGTATCTACAAGAGTGCACATGGAAGAATTGGAAACTCCCTACAACTAAGCAAAATTTCTTCCCAGTGCACCTTTGAAAAAGTCACAATCTGATTGAATGCCAACTAAATTTTTGCCTATGGGCATAAGACAATATTGGTTACTCCCAACCACATGAGTGTCTAACAGGATCTCCATGTCTATGGATGCCAAGTTATCCCAAAACTAGACTGATTCATCCTCCTTAGTTTGGGATGAGGTAGTGGACATATCATGTGAAGCGAAGAAATCAATTGAAAAATACCCTCCACCCATGTTGGTTACTAAGTTGTTAAGTATAGATAATTGTGCCTTCTCATCTATAGGACAACTAAAAAATTTGGCCTCTTGACCTTCATCTTGGTTGATACACATGCCTTTTTTTTCAACCCTATCTTCTATCATGAAAGACACATCTTCTTCCCTTTCATCCATCCCTTCACCTTCTTCTCTCTTAGAAAACTTTTCATCTTCCTTTCATCTTCTTCTACCAAAAACTTTGCATGGTCTTTAAAGCACTCTAGTTGTAGCATCCTACATGAATTCTAGATGCAAAATTACTTTTATCCTTGAGGTTGGAACTAGAAATAAGAAAATCAATTTTATAATATGTCAACACCAAACATTTTATAGACTCATTAGTATTATCTTCTCTTTTTCACTTCTACAATTCTTCCATGATGACTTTCTTATGTACAACTAGGCACTTAAAAAATTCATTAAGCTTAGATTTAAGAGCTTTTAAATCTTTTGGTTCAACTTTAAGATTATATTCTTAGCCATCCCACATGGTGGACTCCCCTTCTCTTAGCAAGTATAACCTCATCCTCTACTGAGCCCAAATTTCCAAGAAATTTATTGATGATAATATCAACATCATTGTCTTCCATCCATTCTAACCTCACTTTGGCTTTGATACTAATTGTAAATTTAAATGAGCAAAGAAATAGAATAAAACAATAAACAAAAAAGGCAATACAAGAACATAAGATATATCATGGTTTGAAAAAACTTTGCCTACATCGACACACCTAAATGGAATTGTTCTATAATGAAGACCTAAAAAATTACATGGGCTTCTCACAACCTTTATAAAGAGGTTTATGAATATCAAGAGTCAAGGGAGAATGATCAATTAGTGATGTTTGGGCTTCATATCACAAAAACTTAAGTATACATCTCCTTAAGATTAGTATTAGTATGATATTACATCAAACTACTCAATATCACATTGGCTAATCTAAAGAAAACATGGAAGACATCATTAAAGTTATCCCAAGATAATTATAAGGAACTATGTTTGAAAGATTGTAAATTAATGGTTGCAAGCTATTGAAAGATTACACCTTTATCATTGTTGTTAAATGGGGATAATATGAATAAGAATAACAGAAAGGAGAGAAGATGAATGAGAAGATAGAAGGGAGAAGTATAAGTTTGTGGTGACTGATTAGGGAAGCGCTATACATACTTCATAAATTCTTCAAAAAAAAAATTTTGGCTATTATTTGCCAATTTTGGTTGACATATTGTAACTAATTTTAAATCTAAAGCCAAAAAAATACTTATATAAAATGGCTTATGGTTAGGGATTTTTTAATAAGGTGTGTTGTGAAATTTGCTTCTTATGGTGGTATTGAGCTATAAGGGATTGTAGATTGTAATCAAGTTGTAATTACTGGATCACCTAGGGATTGGGTGAACCACATTAAATCTTGGTGTCTTGTGTTCTCTTCTGTGTGATCTATTATTTTCTGTTATTGGTTATATTTGCATGAAATTTTTATTATTGTCTATGATTTTATCCTAACAAGTGGTATTAGAGTGAGTTTTTTTTAAAGTTTTCCTCTGCAGGAAAGTCTCACGGTTGAGTGGGAGTCTCACAGTTGAGTGGGAGTGATGATAGATGAGGGTAAGCTAAGGGTTGCCAAGTTTGATGGGTAGAACTTTTAGTTATGAAAGATGCAAATGAAGGACTATTTTATTAGAAGGATTTATGGAAGTCATTGGAAGGAAAAACTAAGAACCAAGGAACTATGATAGAGGAGGACTAGAATCTTCTAGATAGAAAGGCAGTTGGAAGCAATTGATTATCCGTGGCACCACTAGTGACATTTAAAATTACAAAAGTGAAGACTATAGAAGAGCTTATGAAAACCCTAGCAATTTTGTATGAAAATCCCTCTGCTTCAAATAAGGTATTTCTCTTGAAGCATTTAGTTAATATGAAGATGGAAGAAGGTGGATCTATTGCAGATCATTTAAATGAGTTCAATATTGTTACTAGTCAGTTATCTCCTATGTATACTAATTTTGAAGAAGAAATTAGAGTTCTCTTGATTTTGTGTTCTTTTCCTAAAAGTTGGAATGGCTTGGTAATGGCTATAAGTAATCCTATTTCTAGATCTAATACACTAATATATGATGATGTGATTGGTATTATTTTGAGTGAGGAAACTCGTAAGAAAACCTTAGGTGGATCTACATCTGGAAGTGCTTTGAATGCACAAAGTTGAGGTAGAATGACTAAAAGAGGAAGTAATTCTAGAAATCATGGGAAATCAAGAGAAAAGTCAAAAGGGAAGAGGTTTCAATCGAGAGGACCAAATGACTATTGGTATTGTGGGAAACTGAGGCATAAGAAGAAATATTGTTAGACTCAAAAGAAAAATGAAGGCAAAAAAGAAAGATGGAGACAAGGAGGAAAATGTGGTAAGTAAAAAATTTGAAGAGGATTTTTTAATTTTGTCTTTAGAAAGTGTTGATGATTCATGGGTTTTAGATTCGGGTGCTTCATTTCATGCTACACCTCATATAGGTTATTTCATTGATTATGTCCAAGGGGATTTTGGGCTTGTTTATTTGGAGGATAATGAACCCCGTCAAGTTGCTAGAAAGGGAAAAGTAAAGATTAAGTTGCAGAATGAGAATCATTAGCTACTACATCAGATAAGACATGTTCCAAGGCTGAGTAGGAATTTAATTTCAGTAGGGAAACTCTGTGATGAGGGTTGTGTAGTTACTTTTAATGATAAAAATTTTAAGGTTTCAAAAGGTTCCCTTGTAGTAGAAAAAGATCTGAAAGTAGGAACCTTATATCTTTGTACAAGTCATATTGTTTCTTCTACTTTAATTGTTTCAAAGAAACATGAATGTTTAGGAACAGTTGCTGTAATTGAACAGGGAGAACAAATAACTATTGTAGATTTTGATACAACATAGTAGCATAATAGACTTGGGCACATGAGTGAGAAACGTATGAAAGTACTTCATTCAAAGCAAGTTTTACCATGTCTGAAATGTGTTAATATGGATTTTTGTGAAAGTTGTGTTTATGGGAAATACAAGACAGTAAGTTTGGTAAATATTGGGAAGGAAAATAAAAGGGAGAAATTAGAGCTTGTGCATACAGATGTATGGAGACCAGCTCAAGTATCTTCTATTGATGGATCTCATTATCATGTTACATTTATTGATGATGCAACTAGAAAAGTATGGGTTTATTTCCTTCTGGACATAAATTTGATGTATTTCAAACTTTTAAGAAATGGAAATGCTTGGTTGAAAATGAGACTAGTAAGAAATTAAAATGTCTTAGATCTAATAATGGTGGTGAGTATTGCCATCATGAATTTGAAGATTATTGCTCCACTAATGGTATTCATAGATAGAAAACTATTCCAAGGACTCCATAGGAAAATGGAGTGGTTAAACACATGAATAGGACTATAATGGAGAGTGCAAGGAGCATGAGGTTGCATTTTGGGTTGCCCTTAAACATGTGGGTAGAGGCTATTAATACTCTTGTATAATTAATTAATAGAGGTCCCTATAGTCCTTTGGGTTGTGGTATTCTAGAGGAAGCATGGACTGGTAAGAAGGTGAGTTATTCTTTTCTCAAAACCTTCAATTGTGAAGCATTTTCTCATATATATTCTAAAAATAGAACCAAGATGGAAGATATTTTAAAGAAATGTGTATTTTTTGGATATGGCATTGATCAATTTGGTTATAGGATTTGGGATTTTGAAAATCATAAAATTATAAGAAGTGGGGATGCCATATTCAATGAGAAAGTGTTATACAAAGATCTATTGCAACAACATGAGAAGAAAGAAGATGATTATGTAGTGTTGGATGATACTCCAAATGATGATGTTTGAAAAATTCCTCATGATGAACAACAACCACAATAACAAATACCACACAAACTAGTGAATGTTAGATGGTCAACAAGGCTAAGTGGACCTCCAGAAAGATTTTCTCCCTCTTTGTATTCTATTTTACTAACTTCTGCTATTGAACCTAAATGTTATGATGAAGTTGTACATGTGGATACCAAGATTCAATGGGAGTATGCAATGTAAGATGAAATGGACTCCTTGTTGAAAAATAAGAGCTGGGATTTATACAAGTTTTCTACAGGTAAAAGGGCTTTATAGAATAAATAGGTTTACAGGTTGAAAGAAGATGATGGAGGTACAAAAACATTTAAAGCTAGGTTAGTTGTTAAATGATTTGCAAAGAAAAAAGGCATTGATTTTGACGAGATATTCTCTTATTGTTAAAATGACTTCTATCCACACTGTTTTAAGTATTGTGGCTACTGAAGATTTGCATTTGGAGCAACTTGATGTTAAAATAGCCTTTCTTCATGGTGATTTTGATGAAGAGATATATATGGCACAACCAAAAGGATTTGAGGTCAACGGTAAGGAGAACTTAGTGTGCAGATTAAAGAAAATTTTATATGGCTTGAAGCAAGCACCTCAGCAATGGTATTTGAAATTTGACAGTGTTATGCATGAGCATGAATATAGCAGGTGTCATTTAGATCATTGTGTTTATTTTAAAAGGTTGGATGATGAAAGCTATATTATTTTATTTTTATATTTTGATGATATACTTATAGCTAGGTCTAACATGGATCACATTAAGGGGCTGAAATGCTAATTAGCACTTGTATTTTCCATGAATGATTTGGGGTTAGAAAAAAAAATCCTTAGTATGAAGATTTAAAAAGATAGAAAGAACAAGAAATTGACTTTATTTAAAGCTAATTATATTAAAAAGGTGTTGCAATTTTTTCTCTATGGAGAATGCTAAAGCTGCTAGCACACCTTTACCTGGTTATTTGAAGTTGACTAAGGAGATGTGTCTAAAGATACAAGAAGATGAAGATAAGATGTCCAAGGTACCCTATGTTTCAATTTTAGGAAGCTTGATGTATGCTACGATATGCACAAGGCTAGATATTGTACATGCAGTGGGAGTCATTAGCAAGTATATGAGTCATCTAGGAATTGAGCATTGGAACATTCAATATGTGTTTACACTTTAGGGGCTCTACTACTGACTTATAGGGCTATGTTGACTCAAATTTAGCAAGGGATACCGATACTAAGTGGAGTACTATAGGTTATGTATTTTCTATTGGTGGGGCAGTAGTGAGCTAGGTTTCTAGGTTATAGAAGGTGAACACTTTATCCACTACAGAGGTAGAGTATGTTGCTACTACCAAGGCAACCAAGGAGATGATATGGCTTTAGTTATTCCTGGAGGAATTAGGACATCCACAGAAGGATAATTATTTTTTTATAGATAGTCAAAGTACAATTCATCTTGTGAATAATTATGCTATGCATTCAAAGACAAACAAATTCAGTTCTAGTACCATTTCATTTGGTTAGTTTTGGATGATGGATAGTTACAACTAGATAAGATACATATAAATGACAATCCAATGGATATGTTTACAAAAGTAGTGACAAAGGAGAAGTTGAATTACTCTTTAGCTTTGGTTGATCTTCTAGACTGAATAGAATAAAAGAACAACATGGTCCAGGGTGGTTTGATCCAGTGGGAGCCTCATGGAATAGCAACATAGCTATTGGATCAGTGTCTAAGTGGAATTTTGTTATCTAGTGTGGAGTCTGATTAGTCCCCAATTGGAGATTTCTAGTTTGAGGTGACTGATCAGGGAAGTACTAATTTAAACCCTAAAGTGGAAAAAATTCTTATATAAAAGGGATTTAGGGTTAGGGATTGTTTAATAAGGTTTGATGTCAAAATTTCTTCTTATAGTAGTATTGAGTTGTAAGGGATTCTAGATTGTAATCATGTTGTAATTACTGGATCATAATAATATTGGACTTCTTGTTTGGTGGATGTAGCCTAGGGATTGGGTGAACCACATTAAGTCTTAGTGTCTTGTGTTCTCTTCTGTGTGATCTATTATTTTCTATTATTGGTTATATTTACATGTAATTGTTATTTTTATCTATGGTTTTATCCTAACAAGAAGATGACTAAAGGCACAAATATTAGAGAGATTTTCTAAAGGGTATTGCCATAAAAGAATAATATTAGAGGAATAAATTGGGAGAAGAGCCAAGGAGATATGATTGAAGGTGGATTAGATCAAGTATATGGAATTACAAAAGATTAATGGTATTTCCATCAATTCCAAAGGGGGATAATTTGCATTGAGAAATTGAGGTGATTATTGAGATAATTATAATGTATAAGACTATCAAATGGTTATAACTAATGGAAATCGTAGTATATCTTTGATCAGTGAAAACTACATTCACAACTAATTACTAAGCCCCATGCAGACACCCATTGCAATTGGTAATCACTAAGTAATAAGTTATGATTACATGATAAAGTAAAGTTAGTTAGTAAAGATTCCAAGGAATAACTACACTAGATTCACATCATCTAATAGTTCCAAGATTAAGAAAATTCATGTGTTACCTTGGGATATGTAACAAGGTTGTAATGCATATGTAATATGTTTGGACTACATATGTAATAAATTTTGACCAGTCCAAGTGGTGTAATTATGAGTATGTAAGGAAAGAAATAGAGGAAGAAATTTTAAAGTATATGACTAAAGTGCCAAAGGTGAGTGCGTAGTCAAATCTTGAGAGCCTAGTATATGTGTAAGTACATACACCTTCCAGGTAATAGGAAGTAAAGGAGACACAAAAAGAACTTTCAACACCTCACATTGTTATGGATATTGAATCCATGCAAGTGGATAATACACACATAATTGTAGACACAAAGGAATATTCTTTTGCAACATTTGTGCAATCCATTGTTGGAAATATCACTGCATACACTAGCTCTAATGATGATGAGGAAGAAGAAGAGAAGAAGGAAGAAGAAGAAAAGAAAAAAACAAGAAAAGAAGAAGAGGAAAAGAAAAAGGAAGAAGAAGGAAGGAGAAAGAAAGAAGAGGAAGAATAGAAAAAGAATGAAGAGGATGAAAAGAAAAAGAAAGCTAAAGAAGATGCAAGAAAAGAAGTTGAAGATAAGAAGAAAGCTGAAAAAGATGCAAGAAAAGAAGTTGAAGATAAGAAGAAAGTTGAAGAAGATGAAAGAAAAGAAGATAAAGATAAGAGGAAAGCTAAAGAAGATAGGAAAACAATAGACATACTTATGTCTATGGTAATTTCAATAGTAACAGTAGTTGGAGCATCAACAACTATATCAATTCCATTAGATGATGAATATTAGAAAGGACTAATGAGCACTTTAAGCAAGCTATTTGAGAAAAGAACAAATCTATGATGTCTTTGAAGAAGACTCTTGCTGAAGTCTTGGATCGAATATAGAAGACAGTTACCACAACTATAGTCAATCCAAACTTGCAGGTCAAGGCTAAAGAGTTGGTGAAGACCTTTGATGGAGAATTCACAACTATAGTAGAAGTAGCTTAAATGCAAGAAAAGGAAAAACATGATGCATCACTATTTCATACAATATGCAAAAATGTCAAAATTGATATGAAAACTTTAGATGTTTGCATAAATTAATTGATGAGGATCATAGATGAAAGTAAAAATATTTGTATGGACAATCTACAATGTCATATAGTTACCTATCATATTTTGATAACAAGATCAAAGGTAAAATGAGTGAGCTACATATACTCACTACAAGATTGCAACAACTAGAGGCCAGAATTGAAGATTTCAAAATTGAGATAAAAAAAGATCCACAATTCTATTAGAAGCATTGAGTTTGACAAGGAAAAGGTATTAAGGAGATTCTTTGTTCTTAGAGAAAACTTATCACCCAAATTTGTCATTTTGTAGAGGTAGTTGGAGGAGTGTCTTGCAGCTAATACATCATATGAAAAGTTTGACTATGCTAACTTGAGCATAGCTGAAGTGGCATCTTATGCACTTTGTGCACTCGTCAATATATCTAATACAATAAAAGTGAACTAGAAGGACTTTGAAAAGATAAAACATAATTTTGTAGATTATATTTCTACATTGATCAACTGATCAATAGAAGGTAACAAAGTTTTGTGGATACAGTTTTTGACACCTTTGCCATTGATGTCAAAGGGGGAGTATTATGTAAAGGAAAATTGTATATATGTATATGTATATGTAAGGGGGAACATATGTATGTAGCAATGCAAAGGAGTGATAAGTAATGTAATGATCCATCAAAATATAAATAAAATGTGTAGTTACTTTTATTTGTTATTATTATGACATCATTTTAGGACTTAGCCAATTTTTCCAAATGTTGCCATCAATTCCAAAGGAGGAAATTGTTGGAAATATAGTTAGATAAATGTATTGATGATTTTCATTTATGGTAACATACATTCAACATTTCATTTATGCATTTAGAGTTAGAAAATTGTCTAAGTGCTAGACAATTTACAATAGCATAGAAAATAGATGTTAAGTGTATGGATGACTCATTGAGAGTTAGCTTATATGTAGTTGAGGGAAGCTTCATAAAAGTATCATGATGATGTGTGCCAGTGTGTAGATGTTTACAGACAATACAACTTGAGTTATGATTAAAATACCAATGTTGGTATTTAATAGTGTAGAACAAATCATAGTAGAGAATTATATTTTATGGCCTTATAAGTTATTTTGGTTAGGAAATAATTACTAAGTTATGATGAGCTAACTATGTGGATATTATTCCATAAGTTATTTTATATTATGTCAAGCATGTGAAGACATGAAGGATGACTAAGAAGAGTTTTGTAAATATGCAAGGTACAAGTAAAGATCTTATCTTTCGTAGTTAGTAGAAGTCATGTGTGCCACATGTGAGATGTATATGACATTCAAATTATTGTGAGAACTATCTACATGCCTTATAGGAAGTGATTTTTGATGTATGATTAGAAGAAGTGCAAAGAACAATAGTGAGAAAGTATGTTATGTATATCTATTCTTGTGAAGAACTAAATTGTATAATTACATGTTAGGGCAGTGGGCTCTTCTTGCATACATTGTATTTGTTCTACCAACTCCTAATAGGGTTGAAGAAACTCCTAACATGGTTGAGGCTTCTAAGAAGGCTTAGTCCTCTAACAAGGACTCAAGACACTATATGTACTTCATAGACTCCTAATAGGGTCAATATCCTTAACATGATCCTATTGTTTAGTGAATAATCTAGTGGGTATCATCCACACTGGGGTTTTCTAGTTGGCCAAGGTTGTGCTAGTTAAAAAATAATGGTGTTATGAGTTTTTTATATGCATGGTTATATTTATTATTCATCATTGTTGGTTTACTTCCATATGGAACTTATAAATTAATTAACAATATTCAATTGTGGGAAAAAGTTTGTAGAATATTGATTCACACCACACCCCCCCCCTGGCTAGTATTATCTATTTCTAACATATCAAATGGTTATAAATAATAAAAATTATAATATAGCTTTCATTAGTGAGAACTATATTCACAAATAATTACCAAGCCCCATGCAAACACCTATTACAATTGGTAATCACTAAGTAAAAAGTTATGATTACATGATAAAGTAAAGTTAGTTAGTAAAGACATCAAGGAAGAGTTACATTAGATTCACATCATCCAAGAGTTCCAAGATTAAGAAAATACATATTTATTACCTTGGGATATGTAACAATGTTGAAATGCATATGTAATATGTTTGGACTGCATATGTAATACATTTTGACCAATCCAAGTGGTGGATAGGAAAACATGAAAGAAAGTTGACCCAATCGAATCTAATCATTAAGATTCATAAACCATTTGAAGGAAACACAAATTAAAATGAAGGGTCATGATTAAGAGGGAAAAGATCACATGAAAACATACAGAATTTGTAATAGACAAATTGGATGCAATGTAATGTTGAAGTTATTTTAGTGAAGGGAAGTAGAAATTGATGAAGAAGGACAACTGATGCAAGCTACTAGAAGAGAGATCCAACTATTGTGATCAAGACACAAAGATAACAAGTGCATGGTGCAATAGAAAGAGATCAAAGAACATAAGGGATCTAGTAGTAAAACAATATCATTTGTAGATCAAATATTTGAATTTTTAACTAAAAATGACAATTGGTAAATTGCTAGATTGGGTGGACCCTAACAAGTTCTAAATTTGTAAATTCTCTAATAGGGTAGAATCTTAATAAAGTTTTATAAATCCTTTAACAAGGTATATCTTAGTAGATTTTACTGTAGTTATAACAAGGTACAAAGTCACTTCTAATAGGGTGAATCCCCAAAAAGGGTAATTGTATTCTCTTAAACAGGAAAATTAATTCACTACAATAGTGAAGCTCTATGGGTATCATGCCCTCTAGAATTTCACCTTCTAACAAAGGGTTTCCACATGACCAAAATAATTGTGTTATGAGCCTCCTTCAACATTTTCTTCACCTTCACCTTGTTGATTGTCTACAACATGTTTACAAATGAATAAAATTAGATAAAAAATAAGATTGATACAATTAAATTCAAGACCATGAAAATACATACATGCATGCATACATACATATATACATACATATACATATACATATACATATACATATACATATACATATACATATATATATATATACATACATACATACATATATATATATATACATATATATATATATATATACATATATATATATATATATATACATATACATATATATACATACATATATATGTATATGTATATATATACATATATATATATATAGATATATATATATATATATACATATACATATATATATATATATATATATATATATATATGTATATATATATATGTATATGTATATATATATATATATATATATAGATAAATATATAGATAATTACATACCTTGTTTATTTTGATGATAATGTGTCAAAGTTTTCTTAAGATTTGTTTCTTCTATTTCATGAGATCTCTTCCTTGCATTTTTTATTTTTCTTCCTTTCTTGTTTCTGATCAAAAAATTAAATAAAAAACAAAAAAAATTCATTTCCTTAAAATATTCACATTTACTTTATAAAATTCGGCTTCACTTTCAAACATTTGTTCTCAATGTGCTAGTGACATCATCACATGTTCTTTTTCTATTAGCTCGAACCTAAAGTTTTTTAATATGTTCGCATGAACACATTAAAATAAATTTCTAGTCGTCGGATTGTTTCAGCTTGTGTATTCACACGAACACATGATATTACAAATTTTCTTGTTGTTTTCTTAGAAGAAAAATTAAATATGTTGTTTTGACCCTCAAAGTAGAGATCAAATGATCTCCTACTATAAATAAAAAAAAGGTCAATTTGTGTTGCTTGAAGCAAGCTTTCCAATGACTATAATTTTAATACATATTATATTAATTAAGGATTTCAAATATGAGTTTAACTCATTATAGGTTGATTAACGATTGAACATCAAATGACTTTGACACTTTGAGAAAAATTGTAAATTAGGTCAATTTTTTTTGAAAATATCTGGGAAATAGGTTACTAAGATAGCTTTCTATTGAAAAAAGAAAAAATGATTTATGATAAATTGAGTTTAAGTTATCCTTGTCAAAATGAACATATGTCTAAATTACAATTGATGTCACTTCAAAACTTCATAAACTATACAATATTCAAAAAAATGTTGAAAATAGATTGAAAAGATCATTGTTGAGAGAGTTATTGAAAGAGGGAGATTGTTGAAGAAGACTGTGTTTCAATTATTTTTTTGTCATTGATGTCAAACTTGCTACTTTTTGGTAAGACAACTACTTATAAGATTCAAGTACTATCACTTGTTTGACTGATGAAGAGGATTTGATCAAAAGATGTAATAATAGCACCTAGAGGAAAGGTTGAGTTATGATTATGTAATGAAGTACAAGGATTAATTGAGATAGTGATGAAATGATGTATTGAAAATCTACTTAAGGTTACAAAGGCTGGCTACACTAAGAAAGATTAGAAGAACAAGTTACACAAAGTTTGTCTGCCAAGATTGACCGAGTGGATAGTAGGTGCTAACACTAGTACATTTGACTCAAATTTTCAACCGAACTTTTGACCATCTAATAATTTGGGGTCAATTTGGTCAAATTGTGATGGGTTTTGGTTAAAGATGAACCCGTGTTGGTCAAATTTCGACCAACACGGGTTCATCTTTAACCAAAAATTGAAATAATTTATGTTTGCCACCCTAATCTTATTATATTGTGCCCAGAAGACTCGTGCATGCACTGAACCATTTTCTACCACTACGATTTGTGGCCAGGAGTATGCGGTAAAAGGGTTTAACAGTGTTAGCACCAGTAGGGTTTGACATCTTGGGTTCTTTGGCGGTTGATTGTAGCAGAGGAGAGCTCGTGAATGCTTCCAAGTTGATCCATTGAAAGAGATTTCAGCAAGAAGGCGGCGTGAAAGGATCAAATAATAGCTAGAAACATTGAAGAGTCTCCTTCCCAGTGTTACAAAGGCGAGTTGAATTTTTGTTTTATAGATTGACATTTCTTGCCTTGTTTTGAATATATTTATATGCACCCTATACAATGTTTTCCCTTTTTTGGAGTAGACATTTCTCATTTTCTTTGTTCCCTAACTGGAGTTTTCAAACTAGTTCTTATAAAAACCTCCTAAGATATTCATAAATACCAGTAATCCAAAAGCAAGGCAAACAAATTTGATGAGTCAAAAAATAGAACACAAAACTATCAAAATCTAATCAATGGACTCCTGCAGTTCAATCCCTAACACAATCCAAATTAATTTCTTGAAGTTCAATCCACTCCTGCAATGTCCAAGCACATTTCTCTATCAACATTAGCTAGGTTTCTCTAGGGATCAACACTCTCATTGCTTGTTATTTCAAGTTTGGCAGAGAAAAGCGAGGCAATCAAATATTACATTATATACTTGAAAGGAACATACCTCCTGATATGTGCACTTACATCTCATTTCAGGTCATTGTAGAGCTAGCAGGCTAGAAGAAGTAGTCAGACTCTTAAACCAACTAATTCTAAATGGTCTGGCTCCCAAAAACTTTACGTATAATATCATTATTGCTGGACACTGCAGGGTTGCTTGCACAAGTGTTGCATTCAAGCTATTTGATAATATGGTAAAGAGTGGTATTTTGCCTCATGTGATTACTTATACTACTCTTACTATTGGGTTATGCAAGGAAGGTAATATACAAGAGGCACATTTTCTTTTCAGGGAAATGTTTGGAGAAGGTTTGATTCGTGACAAAACTGTACACAGTGTATTGATTGATGAACATCTCAAGAATGGTAATGTAGAACAAGCTTTTAAACTATGGGAACAAATGGACAAGAAAGAAATTCCACCCGATGTTATCACTTACACTCCTTTTATGAACGGGCTTTGCAAGATAAGCTACATAAAGAAGGCACATAGATTCCTTATGAAAATGGTAAATCGACACATTTTTCCTGACAATTTCACTTATAGCTCATTGATTGATGGACATTGGGTTAGAAAAGGAAATGATTAAAAATTGGGCTTGCGCCTAATGTCATTATTTTTAATACTCTCATTAATGGATTTTGTAAACAAGAAATGATAAGTACAACAAATCAGCTTTGTACCTCATGCCAAGCAATGGCTCGTCCCCTGATATTTTTACCTACAATATTTTAATTAATGCTCACTATAAGGCAGTTGATATGAAGCAAGCTTTGGAGATCATGAACATGATATCATGTAGTGGTTGTGCTCCTGATGTTATTACCTACAATACTTTGATAAATGGTCTTTGCATTACAAAAATGACTCAGCTAGCTTTTAATCTCCTTGAGAGCATTGTTTCCACATGATTTTCTCCAAACACATTCACTTTCAATACAATTTGGGATGGGCTCTACAAGAATTCCCTTGGTCTGGTTCTTACTTTGTAAGAAAAACTTTTTAAAATGGGTTTTGTCCCAGATACGGTGTCCTACAGTACACTGCTTAATCATTTTTGTAGCCTTGGAATGCTGAATCAAGCTATGATGTGGCTGGGTAAACTTATGAAAATATTTTTTATTCACAATGCTGTTACATATGAGATATTGGACAATGTTCACTTTGGTGGGAAATGGTCTACCAATAATCCAAAAAATGTCACTAGAGAAGGATATCTTTTGCATTGTGTAATGTAGTCAATGAGTAATAGATCAAAGAGGCAAGAAGGCACTCAAATGCCATTTGTAAGTTTTAATGAGAATCTGGACAGTGTAATAAGCATAACTGATATTTATTCTAAGGCTATATAAGATAGATGATAAGGGGCATCAACATGTTTTAAAGAGTGACGACTGGGATGATTCAACTTGTAACAGGCTGATGGTAAGCTGTAGAAGTGGTCTCTTTTGCAAAGCAAAATCAGAGGTAGATGAATTCTTCAATAGTTGGTCAGCTGTAAAATAGAAAACATTAGAGCCCCATGAAACAGTTAAAATTAATGATCAAACTTGCTCTGTGCTCATAGATTGAAGATATTGATATAATCTTGAACAGATGATGAAGCATAGTGCCAAAATTATGGGTAATTCCTCTCATTTTGTTGGTCAAAAGTTAAATTTCAAAGTCCAGACAAAACCTTGTCTTCCTTTAAGAAAGTTCTAATTTCAGCTCCACAATTTTATGCTTATTTTAGCGCACTATTCTATACAAAAATTTACGACAAAGATATACCAAATTAAATAATGTCAAAAAGTGTTAAGGTCAAGAAGAAAGTATCCCTTCTTAAACAATAGGCTGTTGGTAAATTTTTTCCTAAAAAAAGAACATTGTTGTTTCCTCTAGAACCATAAGTTGAGCAATGCACAAAGGTGAGTTTAAAAAAATAATTCTTCATCTCTTCTAAATCCATTAAGTTGGATACTTGTGAAGGAATATTTATATGTTTCAGCATTACATGCATATGGGACACTAGTGTCTCTTAGGTGATCAGATAACCTAATAATTGAAGTGAACCAATATTAAACCACATATAGTAGAACATGCTTCAGAATTATGTTAATCTATCCTTATAGCACTAGAATGCCTATGTATTCCCATGAGATCATTGCAACATGTTTATCCAGTCTTCCATGCCTTCAAAAGAAGTCTTTCCCCACCCTTTATATCTAAATGAGCCTTTTAGACAATTTAGAAGCATTTTTCTACGTTTAGTTTATCCTCATCCTCTTTTTATTAGTATTGTTGCATTTATTTTCTGCATCTTCATTAATCTCAGCACTTGTGCAAGTAGCCATTACGGATGACAAATGATTGATCTACATTTAAGTCTCTTAAATGAATTGTTAGTAAACATAAAAATTAAAACTATCCTATCAAATGAATCATAGTTTTGTCCAATTATATATTATTTCCAAGTTTAGCAACCCATAATTATTAAATGTCATGCACTCTTTTGTAGTGTACAAGCCATCCTCATAAATCAGATATGATCTTACCCAAGCATTCAACAAAAATATGCATGATCTTCATCATTAGCTTTCTCAGGGCTCCGAACATCTACCAACCAAATTGTGAAAGTTGTCTCACAAAATATATCACCAAGGGATATAGTTGTTACCTTTGTTCTTTTGGAGATTGAGTCAAAATTGACTATTATATTTGACGCTATTCATTCAAAACATTGACATGTGAAGTCACAACTAAGCTAAATTGTTTCAACTTTCATAATAGTTTTCTAGCCTCTATCTAGTGTGTGTTTGTGTAAGCTATCTGAGAATTAATGTGACTAGAAGAAAGATATTCATGTCTTTCTCAAGATTGCTACATACAAAATTCACAGTTTTTGAGATCTGTGTGTGTGTGTGTGTATGTATGATAGCTATCCCAGAGCTGATATGGCCAAAGATATTCATGTCTTTCTCAAGAGTGCCATGTACAAAACAAAAAATTTTGAGCTTTCATGTTCATTCTAATGTCTTTTCCCTTTGACACTATCTGTTTAATTGTAAACAATTCATCCCTATATGGCTTGTTTAGATTCTCTCAGTCTAGAGGGTTGTCCCATTGAAATATCTTGGGATCTAGATTATTGATGAAGTTTGGGGATGACGTGACATGAATAGTGGATGTAAATTATTTTGAATTTTACACATGCGATCTAATAGATTTTATTACAGGCATTTCTAAATCTCTGTTTCAGCATAAAGAATGGTGAAAAAACTGGCAATGACTTTGACATCCCTCTTTGTTATCTAGTGATGGCAAAAATTGGAACCATTCTTAATGAGAATTAAAAATTGAGCCAAGAATAGTCCAAGTGTCTACAGGTGGGTGCTATGAGTAGACTATGCAAATTCAACTTTGTTTCCTTCCTTTTGGTGGTGTTCGGTGCAGGTTTGCATTAATGTAGAATACTGCATAGGTAGTGACTGATTGCTATCATTGAGATCCCCTCTCAAGTAATAAAGAACTGCACCAAGTTTTCTAGCATGCATTTCCATCTACAAGTCACCTATGCCTTGTATAACTCTCAAAGATTTTGGCATGTTAATTGTAGCCAATCTCTCTAAAATTTTACTTTAATTTGATCTTTCCATTAAGATTCCTTAACATATATAGTTAGAATGTACAAAATTCCTAACCTCTTAGCTGTAGCTCCCTAGAGACTATCAATTCTTTATTCTACTTTAAAACTTTCCATATGTGATCTTGAATCTTCTATAGTTATAGCATGCCCAAGAAGGTATTCATGTCTACATTTTTACTTTACATTCTTCTTGAAATATAAACATTCATAATTCTTCCTATAAGATAATCTTCAAAAAGACTAAACTTTTGAGCCTAGATAGTAACATACACAACCTAGAAATAATAAACCTTTAGAAAATTGTAATGACATCATTTACTAGTATGTTGTATATCCTTTTTGTTAATAAAAAATGGTAGTGCTAATCACCATAGTTTTTAAATAAGAAAAGTGACTAAATACTCTAGAAGAAGAAACCATTGCATCAGTTGACAATAGGATGGACAAAACCAAAGAGACTAAATTTAATGTGAAAATATTATATGTAAATGGAAAAAAAATCATCTGCTATAATATGAAACTATCTTAACAATGAGCTTTGAATTTTTGTGTCTCAAAAGTCAAAGCATATGAAAGTGATACTTTAACAGTCAAAGGACTATACCAGTAACACAACTTAAATTTTGTATGTTCTCTCTCCCTTCTAGCATGTAGCATGATGGTAGATGATATTTCTTGTATTTAGAAAATTATAACACTTTCAACTATTTTATGAATTCTAAATTATCAGATCAAACTTACAAATGGACAAGATGTGGGGCAATTCCAAGTATATATAGCGACATTTGATCCATTGGAGCCAAGTTTTAAATTACAATTACACTTACCAAACTAATCCATGGACAAGAATCATTATAATTTATGAGATGATGTTCTTCAGCAGTTGTAATTAGAAGTTAAATTCATGTATCTCTAGGATTCGAATACCAAAGGAGGGAATCTTATTCCTTAGTAACCCCATGATCTAACATGACTTAAGTTCAAGTGGGATAGGATGAGAGGTTAACTTCATCATTGTGAAATCCTTTGCCTAGGTACACTAGTTCAACTGTTGGACAATCCTAAGATGTTGGATACACCTGTAGTCAAGGGTCACACCAAGATGACAAGAGTTGTAGGACTCTTATGCTAGTTCCTAGAAGGTTTTCTCCTATTCCCTTGTAGAGGATTGGGCTCACTTTAGTTAGCAATATGCAAGGAAGGTTCAAGATTGATCCATGGTTGGATGGATAAACACTTGATGATACATTTCCCCTACTCGAAGAAAAGTAAAAATTCTCCAATTACCATCATTTTTAACTTGTTAGTAATTTTTTTTTCCAATTATTCATTTTTTTCTTCAATTATTCATTTTTTTCAATACAACTATTCATATAAAATAAAATTAATGAAGAGTTACATTATTTTAGTTATCATTCTATTATCTTATTGAATTTTTTGTAAACATGCTTAGTGTATATTTGTTCTTTAATTCTCCAATTCAAAAATTATAATGCAATTAAAGTAATTAGAATAATCTCTTGTCTTATATTTAGTAATCCATTCTTTTAAGAATAAATCTACCTTTTCACTCTCCTTTTAGATCTTTTGCTTACAAAGGAAAAGATAGAATACATTTCATCTACATACCCCAAGTGATTTTGTACTAAGTTTATGTATGGAGAATCTAGGACAGAAGATGAGCATATTCATGCTTTTAAAAAAACATGTAATGTCACATGTTACTATAATTTTCAGCACTAATCATGACACACAACCCTGCATGCCTGTCTTTCAAATAATATAAATGGAAGATGCAATTTTTTCTTTCATAATAATCATTTTTATTTACTTAAATAAGCTTCCCTAGCAGAGTTAGGGATGATTCCGTCCTCATTTTTACACATGTTGATGTCTTCCTTGCTTCTTTCAGATATGTTCTTGCCATCTTTTCTAAACAAAATTATTCTAGGTTTGAGAGAAGATTAGTACTGTGCAACATATGGAAGTTTTCATTTTTTTGTTGGATGGTGAAGTTAGAGGGTGGATAACTTTCCCCTAGACTCTGACCTTTTTGCCAAGTTGGCTGTTATGTAGGGGGCTATACCTTGGAAGTAGTAAAAGGTGTTAACAACCTTGAGCAAGAGTATCACCCTTATTACAATATCTTTTAAGAGGGAAAATTTGTCAGCCAACAATATATTACCAATATCATTGTGTAAAGAATCATTTCTGGAAAAGTGTAAAGAACTAGTATTTCCAGATAGGATTGTAAAGTTGCTGCAAAGGATTGCTAACTTGAATCATTATGCCATAACGGAGTGTCTAGCTGTATTGAGAATTCACTTGAAATAAGAATCCAGTGAAGACATAAATTCTTTGTGATTTCTGTTTTGAAATGCTTTATGTTCAATTTTTTGGGAACAGTAAATGTTATCTGCATCCATGCCTTAGGAGGATGGTAACAAACATGCCTCTACAACTATGGAGAAGCATGAGAATACATAGTTTTACATTAGCAAAGAACTTTGCTTTGTTGCATGTTAATAAAGGCCTTGATTCCTAGATACTCCAGATACTACTTTAATTCACCATAGCCTCTCCAACGAATAGAAATGGTTAAGTTTATCATAGTGCCTATGTGGCAATATCGTGGTGCCTAAGTGGCATAGTAATTGTAATGTGCGCCAGTCACTTCCAGGAAACTTTACAATGCAGATCTTTACTAACATTTAAGTATACTATAAGTTGATCTCTTATGATTGTAAAGGCTTTTGGTCTTTTTCAAAAGTTCCCCGAAGGATACAAAAATTGTTTTGTAATTGGAACCTTTAAACTTCTAAATCAAGTAACAAAAAAATGAGATTGACTGTTTCTATCTATTTATCCATTGTGTAATTTTATATGGAGTATTTGGTTTTCTTCATTATCTAGCAAGCACCACAAATTTTTTTAATGAATTAATGTCTTTGAATAAATGAATTAATGATGGTACTTCTGATTCTCCAGCTCTAGCTAAATCAAGTTCTAAAAACTCAAAAAAGGCACATGGTCCTGATGCTGTAGCTATAAGTCTTACATTCAAAATCAACAACAAGGTTTCATACAGAATAGTACTAAAAGGTGTGTGTCTTTTTGGGGTTCAAGTTTCGAACTGCAAGTGCACATATTTGTATATTAAATTGGCACCTTCTATGCTCAAATGGTTGCTGATCTTTGTTTCATGGCTTTCTATTTCAGCACATAGTGCAATTGTGCTAAAAGTAGAAAGTATAGCATATAAAACAGAGTGGGTTAGCAAAATTAGGACCTTATTCAAACTTCAAAAAGCGTATCAATAGAAGGACCACTATTATTATTGTCTTGATCTTATCCATTATTCTATACTAGGTGTGTTTTTTTGGTAGAAGGGTGGTACTGCACAGTTTGCAAACATCTACACCTTCTAGAAATTATAGGATCATTTTAGTTACATTTGAAAACATTAATCAAGAAAAACCATATGTGCAGATATAAACATTAATCACAACATGTCCAATTTATTTGCAGATATATTTTCCTATGAAGAAAGACCATGCCTGACAATATGAACGCTGAACAAAATGAGACAATGGCTGCATTGTGGGCTCAGTTCCGAAGAAAACCTAATAAATGTTATTGTCCTTGCAAGATGTGTAAAGGCTTAAAGACTCGAAGAATTCTAATCACAACAACCCAAATTCATTGTAGGCAACATGGTCATGTTGAAGGGGGCCACGATTTTCATCCTTTGCTGAATGTGGATTTCCTATTGGAGGAACATGGAGGTGTGAATATCCAAGATGAGGATAACACTCTCATGGAAGAAGATGATAATGTGCCAGAGGACATGATTGAAGAAGATGGTATTGGGGCAGGTGATGAAGAGGCTCACAATGATGGTACTAGCAAATCTAATAATGATGATGAAGATGGTCTTGATATACCTTTACTTGAGAAGGCACACGAGCCCTTATACGAAGACTCCCAAACAACTCTACTCTCGACTATAGTGTTGTTGGCGAACTTAAAGGTTATGAATGGTATATCTAATGTAGCAATGTCACATATGCTAAGGTATGTCATTTTTGTCATTTTCAATGTTAGCATACAATTACTATTCATTATATTAACAATGCATATTTGTTGTTGTAGGTTGATTAGTGAGTTTTTGTTACCACCATGAAACATTTTTCCTCGTTCGTACCGAGAATTATCTAACATTATGGATAAGATTGGAATGAAGTATCAAACAATACATGCATGTCCTAATGATCACATTCTATATCATAAACAATATGAATTTGCAACAGAATGCCCTAATTGTCATAGTAGTAGATATCGGTCAGATCAAATAACAAAAAAAGTGCCTCACAAGGTTCTTCGATACATTCCCATTATTCCACATTTTCAACGGTTATTCAGGTGCACTACCTTGGCACAATTTATAGATTACCATGCATGCAATAGAAGTCAGGATGACATTATGTGAATGCCTACTGATGGTTTTGCATTTAAAGAGATAGAAGAAACATGGTCACACTTTAAAGAAGAACCTCATAATTTGAAGCTTTCATTGGTAGCGGACGATGTCAATCCATATGGAGATATGAGATCTGTTTACTCAGTGTGGCCTATTTTTGTTATTAATAATAACATTCCTCCTTGGATGTCCATAAAGAGGGAGCACATAATGTTGTCAATGATTGTGCCAGGTATTTTTATCATTTTATAGTTATCTAAATTAATTTATAAATAGTGCATGAAAATGGCCATAATAATAATGTAATGTTTATGTTCATTCAATTGCTAAGTAAATACCAAGTGAAAGATATGAACATGTATATTGAGCCCCTAATTGATGAGTTGTTGAAGTTATGGAATGGCATCACTATGTATGACATCTCTAGACCGATAGGACATCGACAATTTCAATTCCATGCAATGCTTGTATGGACAATACATGATGCCCCTGGGTTAACTCATTTTTGTGGTATGTTATATTGTTAATATCACATATTTTTTGTCTATTATAGTGCTTACACATTACTATCAAATTTTTAAGTTGCGCATAATAATTGTACATGATCCACTTCTACATGATCTTGTAGGTCTTCAGACAAAGGGAAAATTTGCATGTCCAGTTTGTGGTCCGAAGATGAAATCTCGTCATTCGAGAACTTTAAGAAAGCAAGTGTTTAATGAGTTTAGACACTTTTTCCACAATAATCATAGGTATCAAATTGCTGAAAAACATCTTTTCAATGGGAAAGAAGAGACATCATCAAGGCCACGAAGAATGACACCTCATTTATGGAAGTTGGAATATTATCAACTAAATTGTTGAGGTAATATCCAATTTGTCGTCTGAAGTTTAAAATTTGTATTTTGATATTGTCTTATATTTACTAACATTGTAATTGATGCTTGTGAAGGTCGTCAAGGCATCAATGAACAACTTCCTAAATGAATGAAAAGTTATCCTACTCAATTTAGTAGGTTACCGTACTACAAAGATCTCCCAATTGCGCATTTGTTTGATGCTATGCATATTGGAAAGAATGTAACAGAGACACTATGGAAAATGTTGGATGGAAGGTGTGATAGAGAAAAAATTGCCAAAATTTGTACCGACATTCATGAATCCAATCATGCACTAAAAGCTTCCATTGAATCAAATAGCAATGGAGACTGCATAAATACAAGCGCCCTTCCTTGGTTATTAATGGAGCAACAGAGTGATGCATTAAAACAAGTCATAAAAAAAAAAAATTTCCAACAGGGTTTGTTGCAAATATAAGCACTCTTCTATCAAAGAAAGGTGATTTTGGGCCTGGGTTGAAAACACATGATTGGCATACCTTCCTCAAGGTAAGTCATGTTCTCCATTTACAATATATTTGTAAGATTGAATGTACTACCTATTGCATTATTTAATAATATATTGAAATAATCATTTTTAATGATTGTAGTTCATCCTACCTCTATCCCTTCCACAACAGTTTGACAATAGTATTAAACAAGTTATATATGATCTTGGAAAATACACAAGGTTAGAAGTGTTTTTTCTTAGATTTGTAGCTTTCTCTTAAATCTATTGTATAATTTTATTTGAAATCTTGTTTATGTGGTTTTGTGTGTTGAATATCTTTTAGGTGGTTATCATCTAAAGAAATTGACAAAAAAGATATAAAATACTAGAAGAGAAAAATTTCACAGCTTATGTGTGAAATGCAAAAGTGTCTACCTTCAATTTTTTTCAATGCTCAAGAACACTACCTTATACATCAAGTTGAGGAGATTGAATTGTGTGGACCTGTACAAGCTAGATCAATGTGGATGGTTGAGAGGCACTTGAAATTTATGAAGGGCTTGGTTCGACAAAGAGCACATCCTGAGGGTTCTATGATAGAGGGATATATGATATACCAGACCATGGTGTACATTACTGAATATCTTCCAAAGTTTGCAGCAGATATCCATGTAGATCCAATTTGGGATCCCAACTCTAATGACAAATTTGAAGGGGAGTACCTGAGGGGGAAAGGTAGATTGAGGAGGGTGACAAGTAATTATAAGTTTTTTTTTTTGTAGTTTAATAGTTATTATTCATCATCAATATATATAAGTTGTTTCTAACTAGTGTAATTGTCTTCTTTATAGTTGGTCGTGAGTGGGATGCACTACACTTGTATATTGCAAACAATCTTGATTGGATGATGGTATGGATTGAGCAGTCTCAAGAAAATGGTCGCTCATTAACATGGGATGGTGTTGTATCGTTGGTTAAAGAAGCTCATCGTAATGGAGATCCCAATGTTACACAAATGGTACTTGATCTAATATATGGCTTAAGAGATACAAAGGTATGCATAAGATTACTAATCATCACACATAAGTTTAATATCAACTCATAGATCGATGCAAATATTCTTGACATGTTTCAATAATTGCAGGTCAAACACCACAAAGCTGTGTACTACCATGGCTATAAATTCCACACCAAAAAGTCAAATGAAACGAAGAAAATGTGTGATTCCGAGATAAGTGTTGTCTTCGCGATCACCAATATTCATCTAGAACTGACATACATCCTCAACAATCTAAAAATTGATACTATGGCATTTTGGATGATATACTTGAGTGTGACTTTAATTCATTCAAAATAGTTCTATTTTTCATCAAATGGTTCAGGTTACGACTGAATCGAAATGATCCTGATAGGACTATTATTGAACATGATAGTGGATTTACTATGATTAATACAAGGTCATTTGAGCCAGTCGGAGATGAGCCCTATGTTCTTCCAAGCTAGTGTGAGCAAGTGTTTTATTTTGGTGTTCCACAAAAACTAGGTTGGTCATTTGTTGTTAGACATGACCCAAGAGGAAGGCTGATAAAGTATAATGTGATCAAAGAAGAAGAAATTGAAGAAGCAGAAGAGGAAGTAAATGATTATCAGGAACAACAGTTACCCAATGGTGAAGATGAAGAAGATGGTGATGATTTTGGTCATGCTGACGATAATGGTGATAATGATGATGATGATGTTGATGACGATCATGATCATGGTGATGATGGTCATGATGAAGATGGTGATGAAGATGATGATGATGGCGATGAAGATGGTGATGATGGTGAAGAAGATGGTGGTGGTGATGACAACGATCAGAGTGACAAGTACGATGATGGTGATGATGATGATGATGATGACATGGATGAAGATCATGATGATGAATGAAATGTCCAGCTAGGATCAATGTCAACTATGATGGGGTTTTGTACGACCAAACTTTTCTTTCTAAACCATATGTGCACATATAAACATTAAGTAGAACATGTCAATTTTTTTTTAGATATACACATTAGTTACACTAAATTTATAACTTAAGACAAATGATTTACATATACAATCTACTTTATTATTAATATTTTTTTTTGGTAAGTCTATTACTTTAATTTTGCTGTTGATTTCTAAGACTTGCTAATTTTTTTCACAGGGCGATATGGATGCACCATCTCAGACACCTTCAGTAGAGGTAAAAATTAAATATTGTAAATTTTAATGTTAATATAGAAACAAATGTCATATTATTATGTTCTTTTCTTTATGGCTTTGGAGTTGTTTTGATGAAATTTTACTGATATTTAATGTCACAAATGATAGGAAAAAGCTAGAATGACCGCTGATCAAATGCGATCTAAAATATGAGCTTCATATCTACATAACATCGCCCTTAGTACTGACCTTGTGTTCATCACCCAACAAATCAAGCAAAGATACACTGATGAACTTGTTAACATTATCATCGAGGGTGACAAAAGTGAGGAGAAAGAGGCACTGAGAACAGAATTGGGCCGTAGAATCCAATCTTTGCAGGTAAGCAGTAATTCGACTAAAGCAATAATAGAAGTTCAATAGATATGAATATTTTATACTATCTTATGGATCTTGATCTCTAATTTTATGTGTACTTTTATAGACATTTGTGCCATTTGTGACATCACATGGTGAACATGGTGATGGTCGTTGCACACAACCTTCGTGTAAGTAGCACTTTGTTTGTTTTCATCAACATTATAAAACTTACTTTTTTTTTGTGGACATTTCTAGCTAGTATCCCATTTGATCTTTATCCATTCCAAATGTCTTTGCTAACAATATTGTATTCCTCAGCTCATGATGACGTGCGGACTCCTCCTTCGGTTGCCGGTCCAATATTGCCTAGTGCATTGTCGGCAACAAGGGCCATGCAAAAATCCTCATCTATGCCCACTAGAACTGGTAAAACCTTGTTTTGCTATATTTTTTAATGTATTTGTACAAGTTGATGAACAAAAAAGTACCATATATTGTACTACATAGGAAAGATTTTGTGCTACTTTTTGAATTAATGTTTCAGATTCACATGGAAAAAATAGTCTAACCTTTTAATCCAAAAGTAAACTGAAACATCATTTAAAAAATATATTTTAATTTTGTCTTTTATGTTTCTCTACGATGTATGTGCATAGATACTTTTATATTCTTGAACTCTCACTATGATAATAGACCATGGACCATTGAAAGCTATCCTAAACATAGATGATTAAAAATCACACATAATCTTATCATAAACATAAACAACAATATATCATGAATTCTAAAAATATGGTATCTTTAATACACTATTTTATTATCCTGAATTAAATCCTTAATGGAATGCGAGGAAAAAACATTTTTGCTAGTCAATTTCTTCAATTTGATTATATCCATAAGCATGCTTTAATTCATTTGGTGTCTACTTTAATTGTCATGATGTTTTAGTTGATAGACCAATAGAGAGCAGTACTACTAAAGTTGATCCACTTCTTGGAGCAGTTCATGTGATTAGTACTGGTTCATATGAAGGGACATCATTGCTGAATAAGAAAACTATGTTTTCGTTAAAAAAACGAAAGCTTCCAAGTGTTTTAAAATTTTTTTTATTTATAGTGTAAATAAAATCTATTTTTATATTACTTGTTTTGGACTAATAAATCCTTTATGTTTTTGTAGGTAATAATGTTTTCTTTGAACATCTTTTTCATATGACATTGAGACTATTCGGACCCACCATACGTAAAAGGTACGTAGTTTCATATCATTTCTACATAATTTTTCTTTTCTTTCATTTACTGTAATATATTAAAGCTATTGATCTAACAATCTTTTTGTTTCTAAAAAGGTGGAATTTACAAACCGTGGAATTAAAAAATCAGCTTATTGCATCTTTTGACAAGAAATTTGGAAAAGACATGTTTGACAATGGCCTACTTCTCAAAAGAGCAGCAAAGCATATAAAGATTGTGAGGGATCAATATAGAAGGGCTCTTAAGGATAAACCAAAGTATGACCATCCAGCTATGATTCCACCAATGGAGTGGAATGAAATAGTAGAAGATGCAAAGGAGAAAAGGCTATGTGAAGATAGAGGTAATGAAGTGGCACAGGGCAAAAAGAGGTATGTCATGATAGTATTAAGTACATTGTAATCATGCAATAATTATTCATATTTGTAAATATATAATCTAAGATGTTTGAAATTGTTCATAGATTGCAGGACACATCCGTGGCTACAAAAGTGAGAGTAGAAAAGTTTGGCCAACACAAACTTGGCTCTGGTGGCTATATGAATCTCCAGTCTCGAGTTGTAAGTAGGAGCAATGATATGAAATAATTTTTTTTAATATAATGTTGCAAAAAATTTTGTTTAGTGAAACCATAGATACAAAACTGATGATATTAAGCAAAAAATACAGGGCACAGAATTCAATGTGGAGGTCATAGATGAAGATAAAAAACTTGCCTTGAAGGAAGGCTATAAATTCGTGGCTGCATGCCTACACAAAGAATCTATAAGCCTTGCTCAAGAATCCAGTTCACCAAATGATATCTCACAAGTAAATTGGTTAGATGAAAAGTAAATGAAATTGAATAGTTGATCCTTTTCTTTTTTGGTATTAGTTTTGAACGTAAATTGACTACATAACAATGTGCATAACATTTTATTGTAGCCTTCATATCCTACCACAGAACCTGCTCATGACGAAGGCCATAATCTGCATTATAGTGGTGGAGGTATTAATTTTCTATTGGAAATTAATTATGCAATCAGAAATATGAAATGTTCTCCTTCCATTTATTGTCCAAGCATGCTCTTATCGAAACATATATTCTACGGTCATTGTGTAGATCTTTTAGAAAATGTATTGTTTAAAGACTACAACCTTGTCAAACTTTTCTCGAAGTGAGGGTTCCATGCTAATAAAAATATAATAAAAGACCACTTATTAGCATCCTCAAGAATATGCATCTCAAATGACATGAGAGACTTGACTTCCCAGTCTTTAAGATGTGTGTATCTTTATACTTTATAGTCATCGAGAGTCTTTTTGAATATACACCATCTAAGTTCAAATATTGGTCATAGTTGAAAGAGGATTATAGACACAAAGTATTGATATTAGTTTGTGAGCCATTACCACTAGGTCTTCAGATCGTTGAGGCTATTTTAATGTATGATTTGAAAATCCATAACTATAGTTTTCATCATTGGAAGGTGTCTCTGTGTTGCTGCTCAATTCCATTGCAGTGTACATGAGATTTTATTTGTTTGAGCTGAGACTTTTCTCTCGGCTATTTATTGTTTATTAAATCATAGTAGTTTACATTTCTTGTATTATGTATTTAGGGTATTCTTGAGCAATGAGAACCAGGTTTATAGATTGGTAAGGAAATTTAATATATGATTTGGATCATTCACATAGTTGTGTTCTTATTTCTCTAACACTACTTTAAATATTATCTCTAGTTGTTGAAACATATTCATTTTTTAAAATAGGGATCTTTAAGCTTTTGATCAATAGCTGGTAATGATTTCCAACTCTGTACTTTGATAAATCATTTGTTCTAACAAATCTCATAGAGTAAATATTGTGATATTGCTATCATGATTTAACTGTGTAGTATTTGAGTCAAATTTATTGACTCATATTTCATGTGCAGTGCTCAAAATGAATCCATCACTCATGATAATATTTTTTTGAATATTTCAGAGCATGTTGAACATCATGTCGAAGGAGTGGAACATGTTCCAAGTGTTCAACTTGTTGACATGGCGGCAGATCAAAATGTTAATGTACATGATGTGGCATTGTCAGGTAAGAAAAATGCATGTTATGTTGTACTAGTACTTAATTATAGACTGGTAACAGTTAAAAAAAGAAAAAGAGTATGCCAATTTATCCCATTCACTTGTTCTTGCAACAGAGCCCCCTTTAGTGCAACAGCCTCCTGCTCCTACAAAGAGAAGGAGCCATCGTAATTTGACATTACACATGCTAGAACACGAGGAGAATGATGCAAATATGGATGCTCCTATGAGCGCTTTTCTTAAGAGAGCTCATAAAAACAAAAAGAAGAAATGATGTTTTAAAAATCTTCTTTCATAAACCTTGTTGGATAATGAAAGAACTTTGTTTTAAGTAATTATGTATGAATGATGCGTATTAATACTAATTTTTATCTTATGTTAATGAATATTATTATGTCTTAATGAGGTCTTGATTAATATTGTGTATTAATGAATTTTATATCATATTAATGAATGTTATGTGATTGTATTGATTGAATGTTATGGTTCATAAATGGATGAATGAATCAATGAAGTATGTAATTAGATGATAATAGGTACTTTAGATTGATGTTAGGGGGAGGGGGGTGAGGCTAGATGAACTTCCACCTTCACGTGGTTGGCCTTGTTAAGTAGAGAATATTATAGTATTCTTGAAACCAAGTGAAGCTCAAACTAACATAAAATGGTCACTTCGCATGTGATAGGTCTAAAATGATCCATGACTACTACTGCCCATAACATGAATTTGTGAAATACATTTTGATATCACCAATTTCAACACTCTATTCGAAGCATAGGAGTGGCCTATAGTCTTAGCATGAATTTTGAGTAATGCCTCAGTCCAGATTGCCTCAGAAGTGGCTGGAAGAAGCCTGCACAAGTCTGAGATTATGAACTCTCCCCGCCTTGGCCAAGAAGAACTTGCCAAATCTATACTATTATGGCAAACTATAGAGTGGTGTGGCTGGTCTGCAACCAACCAATAAGTTCACAATTAAAGGAATGAGCCTTCCTTCACCAAGGATTTCCAAGCAACGATCTCAAGTGTACCAATTTGATCAATGCTCCAATCGTTATTGAGAATCTTGTTCCAATCAATCTCTAGATGAAATAGGGACACAAAGTGACTAGTCAAATGGTGAATAACACCTAAACATTTGAAACTTTCATCCTTATATCTTCCAAGGTCACTCCAATGAATCCCAACCAGTTCCATTACTTCTTGTTGAGAAATCCTAACATTGACACCCAATCGAGATTGATCCCCAAGACCAATGCATCACATGAAGAAACTACATTCCCAAGCACCATAACAAGTGCAATGCACTCTTATTCTATGAAGTAGAGGTGGTGTGTGGTATCCATCTTCTTCATATGAGATAGCAAATCCATTCATTTAGCAACAACTCTTTACTCCAATGTCCCCTCAAGGACTTACCTTCCACGCTACCCCAAGTGCACTTAGAGTTTCCCAAACACCATAACTTCTTCCAAGGCTTCAACCTTCATTATTCCTTTGTGAATCATCTCCTCATGGCCTTTCCACCATTTTCCATCCATACATTCATTTTGGACAACTAATCTCTTACCCAACATTCATATCTAGCCTTAAAGCTAGTAGCCCTCACCAGTCACTAATTTGGATTTCTCTCCAATAGTTCCCAAACAACTGCAGAAACTAAAACCTGATTAAGATACCCTTTTGGGATCTATACATCCTCCCTAAGTTTCAATATCAACCCTTTTGGACCATACCCAAGATCTGATACCCCTAGCCTATCCACACTAGGCCTAATTCTCTAATTTTACACAACAACCCACAACTCCACCGAACCCTACAATTTGAAAGGGTGAAAAATTCCTTCTAGGGGTTGAGAAACAATATATTTTCAAGATTTTAAGGTTCTACCCTTTACACAACACATTTGCCACCAAACCCTTGGTTTTGGGGTCACTAATATAGGGCTTGTTCAACAGGACCTCTAACCATATCACCAGAAAAAAATAATTGCATAAACACTTCATAACTGATCCCCCCATATGAATTTGATCACCAAACATATTCAATCCTGAAGTAAATTACTTTTAATAAGACTAGTGTCTATATTGGTATGTATGGAATAGTATAGAAATTGTACGGACAACCAAGAATTGAATAAATTTTTTGAGTTTTCTTGCACATTTGAAGCATATTTTGGTGGTGTAATATTTCATTCATGTTAGTAAAGTTTTATTAAGAGACTTTGAATCAGATTTAATGCATTTATTAAAAGGTTTAAATCTTTATTGCTGCTGTCACGCCGAAAGTCACAGTTTTGCCTAGTTTAACATGAAGAAATGAGGGTTCCATCCAATGTGTACTCTTAACTGCTTCTTGGGATGGAACCCATAGCACTAACATGCCCAAATAACCTCTAATATGCAAGAAAAGTGAATATTTTCAGGTTATTGTGAAAGAAATGCAAAGTTGAGTGCTGGAAGGACTAATTTGGGTACCCAAATGAGTGCTAGGTGTTATGCAGCCGTATATCTGGCTTAACAAGGTATACTTTTTATTTTATATTCTTTGAAGAAATGATTATTGGATGGTGAATCCTAAGTTTTAGATCTTGGAAGTGTGTGCTTGACCTAGATTGGTGATACCCTTCATTTTGAGGGTTTTAAGGCTTGAATTTGGGGGTTTCATATCAAAAGTCCTCATAGGATGAAATTGATGATGGATTTGTCTAATTAGGCACAAAATATGATGAATCTATAAATTTAGTAGAGTTGGGATAAGTATATTGCATAGTTGCTTTGTAAAACCTCATGTTTTACCCTTGAAAAATAGTGACAATCATGATTTTTGGCATATTTTTCCAAAGGATTCCATATTAAGTTTTGAGTATGTTATAGAACTCCCAAAAGGGTATCTAAAAATCCTGCTTATTTTTTTGGTGTTTTGGAAAGTTTAAGAGAAAAATCAAGAAAACAGGGTTTGCTGATCGAAAGAAGAGAATAGCCTAGTAAAGGGGAAAAGTGTCAAAATGGTTTATATTGTATTTAAGTTTTTGGGTTTTTCTCTATTAATATTTTGGATCGTGTTCTATGATCTATCATCACGATGAAAAAAGAGAAAACAAGGATGATATAAGTCAATTCTTTCTACTGTTGTTTAAAATATGACATATTTTATTATTTTGCTTCTATATTTTATTGGATGATTTTGTTTGTAAGAACATTTCAGATTACACTCCATGAACCATCATCAAGATGAGAGTGATCAGAAACATTGATGCAAACAAAAAACTCATAGTGAAATTCAAACGCAAAACAATAATTGTAATAGATAGTGGAAATCTAATCTATCTCATACATAGTATATTACTTAGTTGAAAAAGAACATTTCAAGATAGTGTCACAAGGAATATAAGTATAGAAACTTGGAAGAAGTATCAAAGAAGTGTGATTCATTGCAACTAGTAAGGAGGATGATATATTTTTAGTATCGTAAAGATTTTAACAAAATAGATACCAATACTTGATCTATCAACTTTCCACAATCCATAGGTATAGTACATATACTTCTAAATTAATTGTACAATTTTTTACATCAATGGTTCTGATCATGCTCATGTTCTATCTCTTTTGATGATCATGTTCTATCATGATCACACACTTGTTGATTCTTTTGTCTCTTTTGATGATGAAGTCGATATTCGATCAATTTGATGATATTGACAAGTTCATCATTCACAATGAGAAATAGTGGCATCTCTTTGCTTTCCTCTACCCAAGCATTTTTATCAACTTTAACAAATCTAACATTCTTGAGCACCATGTTTTCCAATTTATATTGTACATTCTTGAGCACCATGTTGACACTTTTGTTAGATGGGAAAACTTTCACTATGGGTATCTATTGGTAATGGCACCAAGGGGCTATGTATTGGGTGACACTTTGAAATGACAAGTTTTTGAACCTTTGATGCTTACTAGATCCCACATTCTACATCATTACTACCCAGAAGCTAGAACAATGGCCATAAGCAGTTCAGTTGCTTATGGAGACAACAAAAAACAAATCATTGAAACTCGATGTACTGTTTAGGATCTGTGGGTGTGTGAAGTTAGCTATAATAGCTATTGGTATGCTTCCTCAACTTGCCATCTAAATTTCTTCTCTTGTTCTTTTTCCTAGCTTCTACATTCATTTGGTGATTACCTTCCTTCCCAGAAACTATACTTGCTTCCATCCATTACTGATGTGACTGTTGCTTCTTCTTTAGATATGTAAATATCTATAAAATCCGCCCACATTCTCCCTTCTATGGTGATTCCTCTCTTCTTTTTCTCCCCAAAATGTGTCATTTATCCATTCTGTTTGCCCTTGTGTTCCGTCTCACATGACATTCAATCCCTCCACCTTTCTTTGGATTTTTCTTCTCCAAACAAAATTACTTGTCTTCAAACTTCCCTCAACATCATCTACCCCAATCGCTTACATTTTGAGGTCTATATGCCTATAAAACTACTCTAGAATTTCCTCCTTTTCCTTTTCTTTCCCCCATTCTCTGTGCTCTCCTAACATAGTTTTCTCTGCAATTATCTGCAATCTCCTTTCCTCTTATCATGAGTCTCCTCTTGTGGACTTTGACAGAAAACCAAGGTTCTCTTCTCTCCATGCCATTCTCTCCTTCCCAATTCTTTTCTCTGCCTTAGCTTCCAGGCAATCTCTCCTAAGTTCCTCTCCTGCCTATATTGTGGCCCATGCTTTCTTAAATAGACATTGACCATGCTATTGTATTTCTTTTATTAGTTGATGGGGATGTAATACTTATGATGATATGATTCTTTTTCTCTCTCCATTTATCCTAAACCTAGCTATAGATTGCCAAAGAAAAATCAGTTGATCAACATAATAGATATTTAAGATAGTTAGTTAAAACTGTATTTCAATAAAAAGTCTGAAAGGATTGAATTGCATTAATGTAGCACCATTCGAGATTCATCTTTTTAACATAAGCCTTACAACTTGAATAAACCCATTATGTTGTAGTAGATAAGAAGACACAACCCATTGGTCTTTGTCTAAAGTTCAAAATGAAGCATATGCTGCATTGAATGATTACTTTGCATTACTTTACCCGTTATATGGGAATTTTCAAATATATTTCATGGAAAAGGTATTGTAGTGCTAAGCCAAAAATCTAGCTAAGGAAATTAAAGTCATCCAAACAATTGGAACTTGTTGACCTATAACTCCTGCAATGTTATAGTATGTGAAACATTGGTGCAGGTAATGACAAATGGAAGATATAGAAGTATCGAGCATAGATAGTTTCAAAAAAATTTCTTATTTGTTTGCTATCTTTAATAGGTCTTTCTGCCCACATGAAATTTTCTATCACATGTATCCATGTATCAATTTTTGCCTCTCTAAGATGCTAGATGCAACACTGTCTGATCTTAGTGACTCTAGTTTTGACACATGCAAATTCACGTAACCATTTCCTAACAAATTCTAACAAGCTATACTTTTTTTGCTACATGCTTTCCTCTTGCAGCCTCCCCTCAATATGGCAACATGTAATTCAATATTTGATCTCTGTAGGCAACAAGCTAGCATTTGAAGGTGAAGTTATGTACAGTATTGGATTTTTGCAAACAATGAGCTTGCATTTGGAGGTGAAGTTCTAGTTGTTTATGGACCAGCAAGCAACAAATTCCCAGCAATCAACCTAGAACATAAGTTGTCCATGTCAACCTTGTCAATTCCAATGGCCAAATAACAATAACAATGAACATCAGAAATACTTTAATAGATAATTTCCTACCACATATCACAGTTGGTTCGAGCATACAGATCACTAATTTCACAATTAAAAATAAAATACCATAAAAGAGGGGATGCACATTCCTGCATTGCTTTAAATGCTAGAAGAACAATGGAGATTGTTAAACCTATGTGTAAACAACACAAATTAACACCCAAGCATAAATCATATTTGTATACTATTCTCCAAATCTATCCTAGAACTCTATTGACAGGTTGTCCTTCTATCCATAAATTGGAAGTTAACATTCCCTTGCATTTTTACTCTTAGAAATAAGATTGAAATTATATGACCCTATCACATACTCATTGTCAATAGATGTCTCAATGCTAAGACAACTGAAAAGTGCACTAGAATCTCTATTTAATTCTCACAGTATATGTTTTATTTTTCTAAATGGATGTATTGTATCATATTTAATTTTCACTATTTTAAGAAATATTTTAATCCATTCCATGTGGGTATTACAGGAAGCATATATTCTAAAAGTTGGTGAAGGTGCTGCTGCTAGGTGCCTAAGCGGATTTGTGGGCATGGATGTTCCTCCACCAATTGGGTCTGACATGGATCACTAGAACTAAAGCATTTGTCTTTTGTCTTTTTTTGCAAGGGACAAGTGATTAATTTGGCTGTAACCTGCTAGAAGCATTGGAAATCTAGAATGTCGTTCTATAAGCAAAATGTCTCAACCTAAGCACCTAGATAGGATAGTGGGTACTGGAACATTGATATAAGCAAGAGTTATACTATCATAGTATAATTCCAGATTTCTCTGTTATGTTCGTGTTGCCATTTTGGTTCAGCTTTTGTAAGGAGTTTCTTGTTAACTGGGTTCATGAATCAGTACTGCATTATATGGTATCAAAGAAAGGTGGGATCTTGGGGTATTGTAAGTATAGTCTTGGAAAGCCCATAAAAAATTTGTTGTGGGTGATGTTAGTCATCTGATTGTAGAGGTTATGAGATAAGTCACTGTGATGTTGAGCAAATTTGTTGAGAGCAACAGTGGCAAGGTTATAGGGATTGGAAACAGTGCAAAGGAAAAGTGTAGTAGTTGATAATGTGAGCAGATATGAAGTGGCAGCAAAACAACTTGATGTGCAAGGAGGAGAATAGATGAATGAACCCTTCATAAGAGCCATGTCTCTTATTGGAAACCAGCCAAAGATGCTATCATGGAAGTTTGAATGTATCGAAGAAGAGATTCACATGAAATGCTAAAAGGGTTACCACTTGGTAAAAGCATTAGCCATTGCATGGACTTGATTCTATGTGCAAACTTGTCAAAGGAAACATATAGAATGAAGTTGATGGAGAGTGAGCAAGGTAAAAGAGAAGGAGAAGAGGAGAAGTAGTATTCATCAGATATTTTCTAAAAGAAAGCTATATCAGCAGTAATAACTACCAAAGAATGACAGAGAATGGTATGCGTGTATAGATTCTCAAGCCATGAATAAGATCATGATAAAGTATCACTTTCACTAACCTCATATGGATTATTTGAATGGGGTGCAATACTTCACAAAAATTGATCTAAAGAATGGGTATTGTCAGTTTTAGATCAGAGAATGAAAAACTACTTTCAAGACCAAAGATAGCTGGAAGTAGCTGTAGTTGGCCAATCCCAAAGAGTACATTCAGGTAAAGAAGTTTCCATGTCCTCACAAGCTTCTATGGAAAGTTTATCATAAAATTCAGTAGAACACAATTTGAATCAGTGAAAAGGACACCTTAAGATATACCATTGATTTAGATATATAGGAAATGTTTAGCCTCAAACTAGTGTGTCCATAAATTGGAACAAGAAGTGAAGAAAAATATGGAGAACAATAGAACAAAATATTAGAGGCGTGCTGATCAAAGAAGAAGAAAGTGGGAATTTCAAGTTGGGGGACTAGTATTGGCCCATTTAAGTCGAGAGAGGTTTCCACAAGGAAATTATAACAAGTTGAAAAGGAAGAAGACTGGACCATGCAGGATCTTAAAGAAAAGGAGCCAATGCCTATGTATGGATAAATCTCCAATTATCATTATACTGATTCATATCATTCTTAGCACGACCAAATTGTAAAAACAAGTTGAAGCTTTACAAGATTAGGAGGAAAGTGGGGTACAACATTTCCCCCCGAAGAGAGAAGATTAAGTTCAAGCTATCATAGATATCCAAACAATCAGAAGATAGAAGGAAAGGAAATCAAAGAGCATTTGATCAAGTGAAGCAATAATGCAGCTGAAAAAACCACTTGTATGCCTGCTTTTAAGGTGGCTAAGCAACTGTTTCAAAATCTTTCTAACATGTCCATGAGATTTAGAGACACGGATATAATTTATCTACATGAAGAGGCTGATTTAGGAGTATCCAAGCCTTCCTTACTTCTTGCTAGCTTCTATTTGCTCAGTTTTAGGTGTAGATTTTCTACTTCAATGTATTACTTTAGTTTGGTCCTTTTTGTTTGTATGGATATATCACCAATTATCATTATATTGATTCATATTAATTTTAGCAAGAACAAAATTGTGAAAACAGGGAGCAGCTTCAAAAGGTTACGAGAAAAGTTGGGTATGGTAACTGCCCCTGAAGAGAAAATAAGTTCAAGCTATAATAGATATCTAAATAGCCAAGAACATAAAAGGAAAATAATACAAAGAGTGTACAATCAAGTGAAGGAAAAGGCCAGTTGACAAAGCCACTTGTATGCATGCTTTTGAGGTGGCTAAGCAAGGGATAATAGTTCCAAAATCTTTGTTACATGTCCATGAGTTTTAGACTAGGAACATTTTTATCTACATGAAGAGATTGCTTTAGGAGTACCCAACCCTTCCTTCCATACTTGTTGCTAGCTTCTGTTTGCTCAGTTTTACATGTAGACTTTCTACTTTGTTATGTTACTTCGGTTTTGTTTGTGTTGTTTTAGGTGCTCGAGTTGGAGGTTATTCCTTTCACCTTTTGGTCTGCCTTGATGGAATGTCTTCTTTTTTGAACCCTTCTCATTAAGAATAATACAATGCAAGCATGGACAAGGAGTGGCAGTCCTGGAGCCCCATTATCAGTAGCAGTTAGTAGAATTAGCAGAAGTTAGTATACTTAGAAAATAAAGTATACTTAGCCTCTATTATTGAATTCTCTTCCCTATCACCCATATTCATTTCCTTTGCTATTCATGCTTCACATGGGAGTCTTTTTATATGATGATTTATTGTCAATCATGTCCATTCACTACGAAACAATTCTTATTCTACAAATTCGAGATGCTGGAACTTTTGTGGATGTGCAGGCCATCAGAACATACTGTAGAGAGGATGACAAACTTAATCTCAACTGTTAGACTCAGGCAAGTGATGTTTTATTGTAGAATCTTAACATATGGTTGTTCAAATTTTGTATCTCCTAAATGATTTCCTTTTAGCCTATAAGTTGTTGTGCATAGTTGCCAAGTTTGGTTATTGTATTGAGCATATTAATGAAGAAGCATATTAGTTACTGTCGGTGATTACGACAATTTGATTAGTTATTGTCGATATTTTTTAGGCATTCTATAAAATAGTTCACATGCTTTCCCTATGATATGACATTTTGCATGCATCCTACAGTGTCTCATCTGATTGATGATGGATTACGGAGAGTGATCTGAAATGATGACGCTAAAAAACATCACAATCAAATCCAAAATGAACTTGCATTACAAATGGATTGTGGAAATCTGATATTGTTGATTTTGCATGCATGTCTACCAGGAATTATGTTTAAGTTGTGATTGTCCTGGTAGACATGCATGCAAAATCAACAATATCAGATTTCCACAATCCATTTGTAATGCAAGTTCATTTTGGATTTGATTGTGATGTTTTTTAGCATCATTGTTTCAGATCACTCTCCGTAATCCATCATCAGTCAGATGAGACACTACAGGATGCATGCAAAATGTCATATCATAGGGAAAGCATGTGAACTATTTTATAGAATGCCTGAAAAAAATTTACACCCTGGCATTGGTAGAAATTTCTACCTTCAGATGTCAAAATTCTTGACCTTCATTGGTCGAAAGTTCTACCTTCTTGGTCAATGTTTCCTACCTTCAATGGTCAAAAATTTCTACCTTTATTGGTCAACATTTTCCACCCTCATTGGTCAAACTTTTCGACCATCATTGGTCAAAATTTCTACCTTTCCTTGTCAATGTTCCCACCTTTGTTGGTCAAACTTTTTGACCTTTATTGGTTGAAATTTCTACCTATATTGGTCGAAATTTCTACCTTCATTGGTCAAAATTTTCAGCTTTCATGGCCAAAACATTCTACCATCATTGGTCAAACTTTCTACTTATATTGGTCAAAATGGAAAACTTCAATGGTCAAAATTTTGACCAATTCTAGGCAAACTTGCACTTCGATTATGAATGCTTTTTCGACCAACCTATTGGTCAAAATTTTGACCAACTAGAATGTTGGTCAAACTTTCGACAAAAAAAATTATGACCAATGACTTGGTCGACATTGGTCGAGGATTGGTCGAAATGTAAGTCAAAATTTCGACCAATGATGGTCGAAAAGTGGCCTCAGAGGTAGTAGTGTAAGCAAAGCCAGTACAAGCCAAAAAAAAAAAAAGTTGGAGCCAAGTAAAAGTTCATTCTAGTGTATGTCGAGTAGAACAGTGGATGCTGAGTAAAGTTTAGTTGATGTCGAGCAACAAAAAACTTTAATTCGTGTTGAGTAATTTCACAGTGGATGTTGAGTAATGCAGTATGGACTGAGCATCAAAAGTTTGATAATGACAAGTTGTTGCATTATTTAAAAGATCATGGATTTGATGAATTTGAGCTGACAAGTTTATTTTGTTGGATTGTGTGAATCAGGTGGAAGATAAGGTTGATGAGCTGGTGGCATAGAATTCAAGGTAAACCATTTTTAGGCCAATTCAAATGGATTCTAGGAGAAGTTTCTAGAAGAGATATGAGATATGGGGTAGATACATTGTATCCTACCTAATCCATCTAAACCCTAAATTGGATGATGGAAAATGAGGGGAAAATTTATCTTAATTTCCTATTTATAGGGATGGCTAGTCATGAAGCAAGGTTGTCATGTGTAAGAACCTAAGGGAAACAAGGAGTTAAGGGTTTGGCTTTGTCTAGTGACCTAAGAGAAGAGTCTGCAATGACATGTTAAGCAAGAAGGCTTAAGGAGATGAATACTTGAAGAGTGAACAAGCTATCAGAGAAGTTGTAAGTTGTATCATATCAAAGTCTTACCATTACTCTCTAACAATTGTATCAGTCTAGGGTAAATCCTTTGGATTCAGGTTGACCTAATAATCATTTATAAATTCTTTAACTAGGTGATATTCCAAGTGAATGGTCTAAAGTCCTCTAAACAAGGCTCACTCCTAACAGGGTGGGTGAATCTATTATGTTTCATGCTTTACATTTTTGCAAGTTGATTTGACAGTAACCTACATGATTTTAGAGATTGCATAATATTATGGATGCATACATGAGTATAAATGTTTTATGGGTTTGCTAAGTTGTGAAAAGTTTTATTTATACATCTAGACTTTGGATAACTAATTCACCCCCCCCACAATAATAGTTATTCTAAGTATTCCAAAAATTGGTATCAAATCCATCTACTTGAGAGAACTAGTTTAAGGGTACTATAAGCACAAAGATCAAGATGTCTAAAAGAGATGTACTCAAGCTCAATAGAGATAACTTTCCTACATGGAAAAGTTCAAGATGAAGCTACACCTTGGAGGACTTTGAGACCAAACACAATCTATCATTTTTGTGGAACATGTTGATCCTACTGGTGCCCCAACTATTGAAGATATGAGAAAGAAGGAAAAACACAACTAGGCAATGTTGGAGATGCCTCTACCTTAAGTTATGCTAAATTTGATGATATCAAAGGACTTGAAAATGCAAAGAAAATGTGGGATGCCCTAACTACTATCTATGGAGGAGATGCAAATGTTCTAATAGCCAAAGCTGAAAGTCTCAGATGCAAGTTTGATGATACAAGAATGGAAGAAGGTAAGAATATTGCTCAATATCTTGAAAGGATAGAAGAAATTATCAATGCAATAAAAGGAGCTACTGGTAATATAGATGATGATAATATTTTAAGAAAAAATTTGAGAACACTATTAGCTATATATGTTATTAGAGTTTCTAGAATTTAAGAATTGAGACGTATTCTAGGGAATACGCTATCACTTGAAGGTCTGGTAGGTAGAATCACTACTTTTGAGCTATCTAACTTTGATAATTACAAACCTAAAAAAATTGAATTTTCTTTCAAAGCTAAGGTATCATTGAAGGAACCCAATGAGAAGAAGAAGAATAAAAAGAAGTATGTGTCTAGTGATAGTGATACATATGAGGAGGATGTTGAATAGCTTGAAGCACTACTAGCAAGAAGATTCCATAAAGGTTAAGGCAAGTTCAAAGGTAAATTATCTATCATTTTTTTCAATTGCAATAAGGTTGGTCATATGGCTGCTAGATGTCTAGAGAAGAAGAACTACAAAGGTGGTGAAAAATACAAGAGTAGAAGAGATGAAGACAACAAAGACTATAAAGAAAAAGGCAAGAAGTCTTGCTACATTGCTGAGGAGGAAACAAAATATGATTCTGATGAACATGATGATGAGGTGGTGTATGTTGCAATGACAGATGAATTTGATGAAGATGAGGTGACTACACTTGTGACTTGTGTGAACAAGAATGTTAGATGGATCATTGATAATGGATGCTCACATCACATGACTGGAGACAAAAGTAAGTTCATTACCCTGAATTGTTATGAAGGAAATAGTGTAAGATTTGGTAATGATGCACCATGAACTTGATAAAAGGAAAAGGTTCTATCAAACTCACAAACAAGATTTTGTGTAACAATGCTTACTATGTTGAAGGACTTAACTATAATTTTTTGAGTGTGTCACAACTAAATAATTTGGGATGTAAGGTTGAGTTTGAAAAAAATATTGCTAAAATATATAACACAAATGGAAAACTAGTTGGAAATGGTGATCAAACTAAAAGTAATCTATTCTATCTTGACATAGAGGATGCTACTTGTCTTGTTGTAAAATTTGATGATGTATGGCTATGGCACAAGAGGCTATGTCATGTTAACTTTGATAACATGGTCAACGTCAGTAACATGAAGAAATTTAGACATTTTCCTAAGTTGAAGAAGCCTAATAATGTGATGTGCAAATAATGTCAATTGGGTAAAATGACAAATTCAAGTTTTAAGAGCAAAACTTATACCCATAAAAGAATACTAGAGATTGTTCATACTGATTTGTATGGACCAATTGATGTGCAAAGCTACAAAGAAGATAAGTACATAATACTATTTGTTGATGACTATTCTAGGATGATGATAGTAATGTTTCTAAAACATAAATCTAATGCTTTCCAAATGTTTAAGTGGTCCTTAGCAAGAGTTGAAAGGAAATAGGTAAAAGTCTGAAGTGTTTGAGATCTGATAGAGGAGGAGAATTCACATCAAACAAATTTGAGATGTTTTGTAATGATAGAGTAATCAAAAGACATACATATGCCCCTAGAACACCTCCACAAAATGAAATAGCTGAAAGGAGAAATAGATCTATAATGGATTGTCCTAGAACACTCATGATGGAGAAGAATTTTGCTCTAAAATACTAAAGAGAAGATGTAAGCATAGTTGTCTATACCTTGAACTGTGTTAAAATCAAGAAAGGTACTCATTCAACACCTTTTGAACTATGGTATGTATATCAACCTAGTGTAAAATACTTTAGGGTAATTGGAAGTAAATTTTACATTCTTAAAGATGTTAGAAATGGCAAGCTTGATGCAAAAAGTGAAGAAGGTATATTCCTAGGATACTCCATAAGAAGTAAAGCTTATAAGTGTTTAAATACTAACACTAACAAAATTGTGGAAAGTGCAAATGTGAACTTTGATGAATATAGAGAAGTTTATGAGGCTAAACCTATGAAAGAGCTAAAAGAATATAAATCATTTTTATACTTTTATGAAGGAATGTTTGTTGAAGAAGATGTTGGAAATCAAGTTACAAATCAATAGAAAGTTTTAGTGACTGCTGATTCACACCCCATGAATGCCAAGTTGCATTTAGGAACCGAGTTGCATTTAGGTACTGAGATACATTCATATGCTGATGTAGGGAATGGGTGAATAACTAGGGCCAAAGGCACACCCAACTATCTGAACAACCTTGCAAGGGTTAACACAGTGGAAACACAACACATAAACCAATAACTAAAGGAGGAAAAAGAGAAAACACTTGTTGATTCATAAAATAATCAACATACATACTGAGTTGTAAGGCCTTCTGGGTTATGGACAAATATACAATATATTCAAGATCAAAGATCCAACATCAAATTTGCAGCTCTAGATACATATACAAAAAAAATTCCAAACTTTCATGTTTTGCTCTTGAATTCCTCTAAAAACTACCTAAATCTAAGCCTAAACACTCTATATATACTTTCCAAAATGGCTTACAAATCATTCTAGAACATTACATAAGAGAAAGGCCAACCCAACAATGGTCTAGACACATCCCAAGAAAATATCTTAACATAAATATCGTGATCAAAATAAATCTTGCAAGTTGGCTAGCAGAAATCATGACCAAATGCTGACACATGGCATAAATAGGAAAACTTGGCACATGAAAGGTCACTTGGAATACACTAGGTAACTCGGCATATGAAGAGTCACTTAGCATAGATTGGATAACTTGGCACATGAAGAGTCACTTGGCATACACTGGGTAACTTGATACATGAAGGAACACATGGTCAACACTAGATTGCTATAGTAACTCAACATCTATTAGAGTTATAGTAACTTGGCATCCACTAGAGCTACAGTAACTTGACATCCATTAGAGCTATAGTAACTCGACATCCACTAGAGCTATAGTAACTTGACATCCATTAGAGCTACAATAACTTGGCATCCATTAGAGCTATAGTAACTTGGCATCCACTAGAGCTACAAAAAATCATCATCCACTAGAGCTATAGTAACTTGGCATTCACTAGAGCTACAGTAACTCGACATCCATTAGAGCTACAGTAACTTGGCATCAACATGTAGAATGAACAAAATGAGTAGGATAACAAGGCAACCCAGGATGCCCCTGCAACAAACAACCAAGGTTGAAAGAAATGATTCTCCTAAATCATTGAGATGTCACAATCTAAGTTGAATCTAACTTAGATTGAGAAACCCATAAGCATCTTCAATAGGCCTATTTTTCCACTTCACCAAATATTCATAGTAATTGTTTCCTCTTGTGCTCTTGCCAACTCTCTAATCCAATATCTATTCAAATTCTTCAATTTTCTTCTTAGGATAATCTTATGATACAACAACTTCATCCTCTCACTCATGATACTTATACAAATCAGCAATATTAAATATAGGAGATATATCCATGTCATTAGGTAACTCAATTTCATAAGCATTCCCACTATCAAACTTCTTCAAGATCTTACAAGGTCCAAATTTCTTCATCTTTATCTTACTATATGTTCCAACTAGGAATCTTCCTTTCTTCAGATGAACCATCACCTCCTCACCAACTTGAAAATCATGCTTCTTCTAGACTGATCAACATTCTCCTTATACTTCTGACTACTTTGTTCCAACCTCAACTTCACTTCCTTACGCAAAGACTCCATAAAATCAACAAATTTTTCTCCTACAGTGCTTCTCTTTTCTTCACTAGCAACATTTCTCAAATCTAATACTCCTCTAGGCTTCATTCCAATAATCATCTCAAAGGTATCTTCCCTGTACTCCTATTCATAGAATTATTATATGAAAATTCAACTTGTGCCAATACCATCTCCCAATTACTTGGCTTATTTACAACTAAACATCTCAACAAATTACCCAAGCTTCTATTTAGAACCTCTATCAACCCATCTGCCTATGGATGGAATGTAGAAGTAAACTTCAACTCAGTACCCATCTTCTTCCACAAAGTCTTTCAAAAATAACCAAGAAACTTACTATCTCTATCATAAATAATGCTTCTTGGTAATCCATGCTATCTCACAATCTCTTTAAAGAAAAGATTAGCAACATACTTTGCATCTAATGTCTTCTTACATGGTATGAAATGATCCATCTTAGAAAATTTCTCCACTACAACAAATATGGAATCATACCCCTTCACTTTCTTAGGTAATCCAAGAATAAAATCTATACTAATGCCACTCCAAGGTTTTTCAAGAATAGTAATAGGTGTATACAAACCAATATTTTGACTTACTCCTTTTGCAATTTGAAAAACTCCACAACTCTTCACAAATTTCTGAACATCCTTATACATTTGTGGCCAATAATACTTCTCTTTTAGCAAACTCCATATCTTATCAATTCCAAAATGTTTAGCCAGTCCACCACTATGTTTTTTCTTAATCAAATTCAACCACATAGAACTTCTAGGAATACACAACTGAATGCCTTTGAAGAACATACCTTCTTGAATGAAATACTCATCATACTTAATTATGTGCTCTATTAGATTTGGTGCTCTGGACTCTCTCCATGCCTCAGAAAAATTAAGATCAACATCATACAACTCTTTCATTTCATCAAAACCAAGAACTTCAACCTTTATTTCAATCAACAAAGAACATCTTCTACTCAATGCATCAGCAATTCTATTAGTAACTCCACTCTTATGATTAATAACAAATGTGAAACTCTACAAGTACTCAACCCACTTCATATGTCTCTGATTCAATTTATGCTGACTTCCCAAGTATTGTAAAGCTTTATGATCAGTATACAACACAAAATCCTTAGGAATCAAATAATCTCTCCACTTCTTCAATGATTGAAAAATAGCATAAAATTCTTGATCATACATATAATACTTCCTTTTAGCATCATTCAACTTCTCACTAAAGAAAGAAATGATTTTACCTTCTTGACTTAATACAACTCCTATTGCATTACCACTTTCATCACATTCAACTTGAAATACTTTGCTGAAATTAGGCAAAGACAATATAGGTAATTCAACAACCTTTTGTTTCAAAACTCTTATTAGCTCCATGTGTCCACTTGAATTCCTTTTTATCTCCCCTCATTGTCTTAGTCATAGCATCACAAACAACACTGAAATTCTTTATAAACTTTCTATAAAAACTAGCCAAACCATGAAATGATCTTACCTTACCCACATTTTTAGGAGTAGGCCATCTAAAAATTGCTTTTACCTTCTCAAGATCCATCTTTAATCCATTAGCTAAAATCAAAAATCCCAAATACACAATCCACTCTTGCATAAAAGAGCACTTTTTCAGATTAATCAGCAACTTTTTCTCTTTCAACCTCTACAATACTTGTCTAATATGCTCAAGGTGTTCTTCCTTAGTCTTAATAAATATTAGAATATCATCCAAATAATTAATCACAAACTTACCCAAAAATCTTTTCAGAACTTCATTCATCAACCTCATGAAAGTAGTAAGTGCATTAGTCAAACCAAAAGGCACAACCAATCATTCATACAAACCATCTTTTCTCTTGAAAGAACTCTTCCATTCATCACCTTCTCTGATTCTAATATGATGATAGCCACTCTTCAAATCAATCTTGGTAAAATACTTTTCTCCACTCAAACAATCCATTATGTCATCCATCCTTAGCATAGGAAACCTATATTTTACTGTTATCTTGTTAATAGCTTTGGAATCAATACACATTCTCCATTCTCCATTCTTTTTAGGTGGTAATACAATAGGTACATCACATGGATTCAACCTTTCTCTAATCAAACCTTTTTGCAATAACGCATGCACTTGTCTGTTAAGTTCATTCTCTGTAGGTGCCAATCTATATGGTGCTTTTTTCAACAAACTAGCTCCAAGAATCAAATCCATACAATGTCTTCTGCTTCTTATTGGAGGTAAACCATCAAGAATATCATTAGCAATAATGTCTTTATACTCATTCAAAAATTTAGTAATTTCTTCTGGTACTTGGTCAATACTACTAGTTGTCCCTCACTCACCACTAACTAGCACTTGGTTAACACTATTGTCTGACACTTGGGTACTATTGACACAACTTGGTTTCTTTGAAATTATAGAAAAACAAACTTGATTCTTTTTCATTTCCTTTTCAAATTATTTCCCATTAACCATGAAAACTTTTATTGTAGTGTAACTAACCTCATCTAGACTTTCAGTCAAAGGCAACAATATTTTCTTCTTCCCATTCACCCAAAGAGTATATTGATTCAATCTTCCATCATGCATAGCATATCTATCATATTTCCAAGGTCTGGCCAACAAAACATGACAACAATCCATAGGCATAATATCACACAAAACTTCATCAAAGTAATGTCAAATATTGAACTTCACAAGGCATTTCTCACTTACCAATATCTTATGCTCATCTTTGATCCATGAAACATGATAGGGTTTAGGATGCTTCAGCCTCTACAATTGCAACTTTGTAGAACTTCCACTATCAATGATCACTTTGTAGCATTTTCCAGCCATCTTATGTCTTGTCTTGAAAAGACTTCTCCTTAAAACAGGTTCCTCATCACTTGCCTTATTACATAAGGTTATTCTCACCATTATATTTTCTCTAGTCTCAAGTCCACTTGGTGAACCCTCATCATCTCCTTGAATCACAACATTCATGTTACCTTCTCCACTTTTAGAGGATCTACATTCAAAAGATCTATGTCCCTCTTTACCACATCTGAAACAATTACCATGAAAACCACCTCTAGAATAAGAATTACTTCTTCCTTGGTAAGAATTAGTACCTTATTGATACGAATGACCACATTTCCATTTAGTCTTGCCTTTGTCATCATTCTTCCATTCAAATTTTCCTTTATCCTACACAAAAATTTTAGATCTACCACCTTCACCATAAGATCTACCTCTACCTCTCTAGAATCTACCATCTCTACCTCTTTGTCTTTGTTCATGCTTCTTTGCTAAGATCTCCTTAACCTTCAAGGCATATTGGTATGCTTCTTCTACACTTTTCAACTTCACAAAACTTATTTCATCTTGAATTCTAGATCTCAATCCATTTATGTACCTTGTAATTTTCTTAACATCATCATCCACATGTAAAGATCTGATGTCCAATCTATAGAATTCCTCAGTATACTCTTTCATAGTTATGTCGTTTTGTTTCAAATTTTGCATCTTTCTCAACAAGCTAACTTGGTAATTAGTAGGGAGGAATTTTTTCTTTATCAATTCACCATCTTTGACCAAGTTCTGATCTTCTCCTTTCCTCTCCTTTGTTTATCAGTTTGCAAGTGCTCCCACCATAGCGATGACTGGCCTTTCAATCTAGTGATTGCAATCATCACCTTTCTATTATCAGGAGTGTTTTCATTCTCAAAGAACTTCTCCATATTAGAGATCCAATCAATACAACATTGGTATCCAATTTTCCATCATAAGGAACAACGTCTATAGCAAGCTTTGAATTATCCCTAGACAACACTTGCAACTATCTTTCATCATCTTGATCTTCTTCAAGTTTTGGATTATGGTTTGGTTTTGCTACTTCATCGTCACTTACATCATCAATATGTGCTCCTCTACTCTAGGCTATGTCCACAACATCTAATCTAGTTGCAATTTGTCTCAATTGATCCAATATAGCATTATCAACATTATTTTTTCTACCATGAACCATCTTTACAAATCAAGTTCTTGCAAGATCATAACCCTCTACAAGTTATAGGTCAAATTTGTAGATCTGCCACACTACAATCAAATCCAAATTAGGGTTCTACATGATCCAATCTCCATAAGGATGAACCTCAAGCTCTAATACCACCTGACATAGGGAATGGGTGAATAACTAGGGCCAAAGGTACACCCAACTATCCAAACCACCCTACAAGGGTTAACACAGTGGAAACAAACCACAAAACAACCAAAGGAGGAAGAAGAGAAAACACTTGTTGATTCATACAATAATTAGCATAGATGCTCAGATGTAAGGTCTTTTGGGTTATGGCTAGATATAGACTATATTCAAGATCAAAGATCCAACATCAAATTTGTAGCTCTAGATACACATATAACAAACTTTCTAAACCTTTTTGTTCTGCTCCCAAATTCCTCTAAAAATTGCCTAACTCTAAGCCTATACATTCTATATATAACTACCAAAATGGCTTACAAATCATTCTAGAACATTACATAAGAGGAAGGCCAACCCAAAAATGGTCTCCAAGAAAATATCTTAATAGAAATATCATGATTGAAATAAATCCCACAAGTTGGCTCACAAAAATCACATCCAAATGCTGACACACAACATAAATAGGAAAACTCAGCACATGAAGGGTCACTCGGCATACACTGGGTAACTTGGCACATGAAGATTCACTTGGCATACACTGGGTAACTCAGCACATGAAGAGTCACTTAGCATACAAAAGGTAACTTGGCACATGAAGGAACACTTGATCAACACTAGATTTCTATAGTAACTCAACATCCATTAGAACTATAGTAACTCGACATCCATTAGAGCTATAGTAACTCAGAATCCACTAGAGCTACAATAACTTGGCATCCATTAGAGCTATAGTAACTCGACATCCACTATAGCTATAGTAACTTGACATCCATTAGAGCTATAGTAACTCGACATCCACTAGAGCTATAGTAACTTGGCATCCACTAGAGCTATATTTACTTATCATCCAATAGAGCTATAGTAACTCATCATCTACTAGAGCTAGAGTGACTCAGCATTTACTAGAGTTATAGGAACCCAACATCTATTAGAGCTATAGTAACTTGGCATCAACATGTAGAATGAACAAAATGAGTAGGATAACAAGGCAACCTAGGATGCTCCTGCATCAGATACCAAGTTTCAGAATAAAGTAAATACACATTATGATTCTAAGATTAATGAATATGGAAGAGATGTTGAGATACCTGACATAAATATACACAGTGATTCTAAAATTGAAAGACAAAGTGAAGGAACAAGAGCTGAGACAAGATTGTCCAAATATGTCAAATGCCATCATCCTACTACTCAAATCATTAGAGATAAAGATGCTAAACCAATGATAAGAAAAGGAATGAGAAGCGAAACATGCTTTCTGATCATGAAGCAACCCAAATTAGTAAGATATGAATTAGAAGATGTTGACTGGAGTTAAACCATGGAAGACAAGATTGAACAAATAGAGAAGAAAAAAACATGGAATCTAGTTCCTAGACTAGAAGACAAAAATGTGATTGGTACCAAGTGGATATTTAGAAAAAAGCTAGATGAAAATGGTGAAGTCACAAGCAAAAAAGATAGATTATCTTGCAAGGGATATGCACAAGAAGAAGGAATTAACTTTGGAGAGACATTTGCCCCTGATTCTAGATTGGAAGGAGTAAGAACTCTACTTACTTATGCTACATAAAAAGGTTTCAAAGTTTATCAAATGGATGTTAAATATACATTTTTGAATGGTATATTAGAGGAATAAGTTTACATAGAACAACCAGAAGGTTTTGTTGATGTTAACAATAAGAACATGGTATGTAGACTACACATGGCTCTATATGGTTTGAAACAAGCACCAAGAGCATGGTATGAGAGACTTCATAATTATCTTGTGAAGATTGGATTTGAAAGGAATAATGATAATAACTATTTGTACATGAAGTCAGAGAAAGACAAAGGTATTTTTCTATTTGAAATATCATAGTTGGAGGTCAAGATTCTTTATGTAAGGATTTTTCAAATTAGATGAAGCAAGAATTTGGGATGATTATGTTTGGAGAGATCAAATTTTTTATGGGTTTGCAAGTATATGAGATGAAATATGGTATATACATCACTTAGTCAAAGTATGCCAAGAAAATATTGAAAACTTTTGAATTGGATGATTCCAAACTAGTAAGTACACCTATAGTGACAAGAAACAAGTTGTCAAAGAATTATGATTCAGCTGAGGTGAATGAATCATTGTACAAGTCTATGATTGGAAAATTTCAATTTGTAGTACACAGTAGGCTTGACATTGCATTATCTGCAGGGATAGTTGCAAGATTCTCAACTAACCCAAGGGAGAATAAATTAGTGGCTATAAAGAGAATAATGAGATATCTGAAAGGAATAGAAGAGTTTGATCTATAATACAAGAAAAATGAAAATTTTGAATCGAAAGCCTACACTAATGTTGATTGGGTTGGAAACATTGATGATAGAAAGAGCACTAGTGGAGGAGAATTTTTCTTAGGAAAGAGACTAGTTACATGGACTAGAAAGAAACAAAATTGTACTTCACAATCTATTGTTGAAGCTGAATATGTTGTTGCTGCTATAAATTGTGCAAACATTGTGTGGATCAAACATCTATTCAAAGGAATAAAGAAAGAAATCATAGAAGCAGTGATACTTTATTGTGTTAATACTAGTGCTATCAATATATCAAAGAATCCAATGATGCACACAAAGACAAAGCACATTGCAATCAAGTATCATTACTTGAGAGAGTTAGTTCAAGATAAAGAGGTGAAGATGGAATATGTCAACACAAAAAAACAAATTGATAATATCTTCACAAAATCATTACCTAAGGATGTTCATGAATATCTAAGAGGTAAATTAGGGGTGATACCCCCATCAAAGGATATCAAAGTAATAAGAGGAGTGCCCTGCATCAAACAAGCTAATGTTCATATGATACACATTGGTGCAGAGGATCTTACTTTAGGAGCTGCCTAAAGTAATCATAGACCTAAAACTTCAAATCAGTTACAGGCAATGTGATAGAGGGAGAAATTGAAAGAACATAACAAAGTCTATATCTACATGTTAAGATGACAAGTTTTTGGTATATGTCTTTTGCATCATTGTCAAAGAAGGGGATAATTTTTTGATCAAACTAGTATGAGTGTTGATGGAGATATTCTTGATCAAGAGGGAAATATCAAGAGATTGTTGTCAAAGAGATAAAGAGTGTTACTGATCAGAAATATCGAAAGAGAACACAAGTATGATGAGGGAGATAAAGAACAATATAAGAAAGAGGGAGAAATCCTAATCTACCTAGTCAGAAGGAGATATAGTAAGAGGGAGTTATAAGAAATAATTTTGTAACCTAATCAAAAGATGGAAGCTACTGATAGAGGGAGAGATTTCAATACAAGTTTTCCTTTTGGTATTGTCTTACAATTTTAACCTAGTCAGTTTGGTTGAACAAAGGTGTTTACCATTTGGTTGATTTGGTTGATCAATTTGGTTTTCCATCAATGCCAAAGAGGGAGATTGTTGAAAATAGATTGAAAAGATCCTTGATGAGAGAGATTACTAAAATAGGGAGATTGTTGAAGAAGACTATGTTTCAATCATTGTTTTGTTACTAATGTCAAACCTACTACTTTCTGGTAAGAAAACTACTTATAAGATTCAAGTACTATAACTTATTTGATTGATGAAGAGGATTTGATCAAAAGATGTAACAATAGCACCTAGAGGAAAGGTTGAGTAATGATTATGTAATGAAGTACAAGGATCAATTGAGATAGTGATGACATAGTGTATTGATAATCTACTTAAGGTTACAAAGGCTAGTTACACTAAGAAATATTAGAAGAACAAGTTACACAAAGTTTGTTTGCCAAGCTTGACCAAGTGGATAGTAGGTGCTAAGAAAAGTTAGTACAAGTCGAGCAAAAAATTAGTTGGAGCCAAGTAAAAGTTCATTTTAGTGTATGCCGAGTAGAACAATGGATGCCAAGTAAAGTTTAGTTGATGTCAAGCACCAGTAAACTTTAGTTCATGTTGAGTAATTTCAAAGTGGATGGTGAGAAACACAGTATATGCCAAGCATCAGAAGCTTGATACTGCCAAGCTATTGCATTATTCAAAAGATCATAGATTCAATGAATCTAAGTTGATAAATTTTTTTTCTTGGGTTGTATAAACTAGGTGGAAGATAAGGTTGATGAGCTTGTGGCACAAAATTCAAGGTAAACCATGTTTAGGCAAATTCAAATGAATTCTAGGAGAAGTTTCTAAAAGAGATATGAGATATGGGGTAGATACATTATATCCTACCTAATCCATTTGAACCCTGAATTTGATTATGGAAACTGAGTGAGGAAATATCTTAATTTCCTATTTATAGGGGTGGTTTGTCATGAAGAAAGGTTGTCATGTGTGAGAACCTAAGGGAAACAAGGAGTCAAGGGGTTTGCTTCATCTAGTGACCTAAGAGAAGAATCTGTAATGACATGTTAAGAAAGAAGTCTTAAGGAGATGAATGCTTTAAGGGTGAACAAGCTATCAAAGTTGTAAAGTATGAAGGTGAAGTAGAATTGAGGATTGGACAGTGATCTATAATTGGCAAGAGAAGTTGTAAGTTGTATCAGATCAAAGCCTTACTATTACTCTCTAAAAATTGTATCAGTCTAGGGTAAATCCTTTGGATTAAGGTTGACTTAACAGTCATTTATAAATCCTTTAACTGGGTGACATTCCAAGTGAATGGTATAAAGTCATCTAATAAGGCTCACTCCTAACAAGGTGGTTGAAATCCTTTAACAGGGTCACATTTAATAGTGTGTATTGTAACCTTTAACAAGGCTAGCCTTTCATAGAGCATCACTTTAGAAGAGTGAAAAGAGTAGCATGTTACTGGTGCTTTTTCCCAAATTGGGTTTCCATGTAAATCATTGTGTCAAGTGTGTTGATGAATCTGTTATGTTTCATGCTTTACACTTCTGCAAGTTGATTTGATAGTAACCTACAAGATCTTAGAGATTTCATAATATTATTGATGCATGCATGAGTATAAATGTTTTATGGGTTCGCTAAGTTGTGAAAAGTTTTATTTATACATCTAGACCTTGGATAACTGATTCACCCCCCCTCCTCCCAGTTATTCTAAAATATTCCAACACCAAATTGAATTAAAAAAATGTGTCCTCTAGATATTGATGTTATAAATCCAACATTGAAATAATTACCTCGATATCATTTCTAGAAAAAAAAAGGTATGCTTATCAAAATGATTGTCACTCTTTAAAAATGTTGATTTTTCATATGTACCACTTTTCAGGGGAGAAGAAAAATTTGACTTAATTTTTCTCTTAAAATTAAAACATATGGTTACAAAGTAGGAACGAAATACTAGAAATAACTAGTTTATGTCATTTTTGAATTATTCATAGTTTTAGAGATATAATCACTCAAATGTGAGGTTTGTTTCAAAAATATTTATTTCAATGTCAAAATTGGTCAAAAATTGGCACCCACTATTGTGGGATCACCCTTATGTATTGTGATGAATTGATATTTTATGATTTATTGTCCACTACTAACTATATTCTTGATTGGCAGTAAAAGTTTGTAGAAATTTGTGTGTACTAGTTCCCCCCTTGCCCTCCTTAGTACATTCTAATCCTAACATGTGACTCTTGTTGGACAATTGGTCATATCCCTTTGAGATCTCTAAATCCATGATTGTACCAAATTCAATAAAATAAATATATTAAGGTATAGATTATATAACTACAATAATAAATACATTTGATAGCATTAGCATCAAAGTTCATAATTGTCACTCATTAACACATAGAGATACATGCAAAACACACATATAAAAGAAATCATAACTCATCATTAATTGATCCCTAGTCCAAATTACATCAAGACTAGGACCACACAAGATAATTCTTGAAACTTTTTAGAGATGTGACATATCAAGATTGTATTTCTTAAGGCATGTTTTTACCTTTTTCATAAATTCTTACCTTTCTAATTGTGTAGTTTTTCCTATATATTTCTAGTATGTCAAGAGGTTGATTTTTAATTTTCATTCCTCTTGTCATATTTTTATTATAACCTTTCTATCATATTTTTTAATATTTCATATTTCAAATTTTCATCAAAATTTAAAATAAATTACATCTTTAGAATCTAGGCTTTACTGAATATACATTATAGTTTTATTATGAAATAGTTTCTATACATTAAGGGAGAGTACATTTAAATTTCTATTTTTTAGGATGTGTCCACTTTGAGAACTAGTGTAAAAATATATAGTCAAGGGATCATGGGGATTATATTGGGCACTTGGCTTAAGCTATAAGATAGATTCTTCAATTGTGCAACTCCCTAGATTCAACTTTTTTCACAAACATTTTAGGGAGTGGAATGGTGTTGTGAATTGTTTGGTCAAAAGGATATCAAATCATATGCAAGGATAGAATATTCTACATAAGAGGTAATTTCCTCCTCATATGAATTTTTTATTAGCTAGTGGAAATGATAAGGTTGTCTTGTGCTCTCTCTTCTAGGCATTCCGTTTTCTTTTTCTTTATTTTTGGATAAATTTATACCCCTTTTTTAGTTTATAAAAATGAAGGAAATTTTTTATACAAAGCTAGATCATGTTAGTTAATTTTGCACTAAAGGGATTTTTAAAATAGTAAAAGAAGTTAAAATGTCAGGGGGAGCACAAGTTGTGCATTATGTTATATTTCTTCTACAAAGATATGAGCACTTTGTGTGATCCACCTATTTGAACTCTTAGTATTTAGAGGTTTCAAAAGAAATTAGTTCTTGACACCTCTTTAAATTATGGGTATGATAATTGTTAAAAAAATTTCCAAGCTTAGTTTATCTTGATTCCAAAAATAAAGTGGCCACACTTAAGACTCTCTTTTCATCACCCAATTATTAATTATCTCCTAGTTAAATTTATTGGTCTTATACATTGTAAATTAAATATACCTAAGAAGGAGAAATTTGGTAAGGGAAGAAAAAACTCAGATGAAATTATTGCTACGAGTAAACCTTATTCGATTGGGAGGAGTTTGGTAAGTGAAACTACTTTGTCACGGATGACTTCAACAAGGAGTCATGGATTATCAATTACTTCATCCCTTCTTTTAGGTCATAACTTTTCTCTTTAGTTTTTCCTTTAACAAGATAAATAAGATTTTATTTTGGGTTTGGAGGAATTCTAGGGGCCCTTAAATGTTGAAAATGGAGTAAATGAGAGGGGAGGGGTGAATTAGTTATGACAAAAATAATTTCTCATCCCTAGATATCAAGTCCACCTTTTCACTAATAATGAAATAGTTTATCCAGTTTGGAAAAAACTAAGTTCTTGTTGTAAATTGGTTAACAAAGTAGTCTTAATGATAGTTAATTTGTTTTAACCTTTAGTAACTTAGTTGTAGAAATATAGAACATAAAGAAAATGACATGAACACAAATGACAGCAAAATTTAACATGGAACCCAATTTGGGAAAACTACCATGCAACAAGTTACAATGTTTTTACTCTTCTGAAGTGAGCATGTTTAGGATCCAACCCTGTTAAAGGTTACAATACATACTATTAAGTATGGACTTGTTAGAGGATTTAGATCACCCTATTAGGAGTGGCCTAGTTAGAGGTCTTCAAACACTTCAATCTTGAAATTTCACCTTGTTAAAGGATTTAAAATCTAAATGTTAAGTCAACTCTGTTAGGAAATTTCTTTATTGCTACAATGATTAGAAGCTAACAATAGTTTGACCTGATTTATGAAGCAACTTCTTTTGCAAATTCAACTCACTATTTTGTCATGACCTCTAGAGCTTTACAAATTAGAATATTATTTTTTTCTTATCTTCTACACTTGCTTGTTCTTCCTTTTCCTTCGATCACATATCCATCTTATACCATATATTGCACACTTCATTACACTTCTTGATCTCTCTTATATATCATAAGGTTTGTCAAGCCAACTTGAATACATTTTCAAATAACCATTAAACAACCAACTAGTCAGCCTCAATTAGTTAATTAATTGACAAGTATAATTTGTTGATACTCAATCAATATTGGGATTAATCACTTGATTAACACTATGATTCCTTTGATGCCTAATCACTTGGTTAATATTGAATATCTGATATCCTTCATTTCTTGACTTCTCAATTAATACTGAATACCCTTCATTGTCTGATTGCTTGGTTAATATTGAATACTAAATTTCCTTCATCGCTTGAGTCCTTAATTAATAATGACATTTGTGTAACATCAATGAAAACATACAATTCAAAGAATTATTTCCAACAATCTCCCTCTTTGGCATTGATGGAAACATAACATGTCAAAATACAATGATACAAGTATGAGTAATTAGATAATATCCTTAGTTTGATTCTGATTCTCATCTATACCAACTCCCTATGTGATTTTGCATGGATTTGGCTTAGTAGCTTCCAAATGAATTCTTCCTCTTACATATGTCATCACTTTGTTGTGTACTTTTGTCATTATTCTCCCTCTTTTCTGTAAATTCCATCTTATGTAAACTTTCCTTCTTGAGATACTAAAACTATCCCTCTTTGACATCAAATTCCAAAGGATACATACTTTCAAGTTACTCTTACCTTTTGTACTAATTCATATACAATATGTTCAATATTTCACACCAAAAATGTGACAATATGCATCAACTTGATACATCTTCAATGAAACGTGGTTGATGCATCACTATCTTGTGCTTTAGTGAGTATCAAGGTAAACTTTAAGAAATCCCCCTCCGAAAAAAGATTTAGATTATTGGTGAATCTTTCATTATTTTGAAAAACCAAATTATTTTTATAAGTGAATCTCTCAACTTTTTAATTTTCAATATTATTCGCATTGGCAATATTTTTGGAATCATAATTTTTGAGGAGAAAATATTGGAATCTCAATAATAATAGGAAGTTCGCTAATCATAATGGAATATTACAAATCAAAATTGAACATGTTTTATCTCATGAAAATTATGAGGATAATTACATTATATTTTAGATAAATAGTGAAATCTAAATATTGGTAATTGTTGTGGTTTCACAAACCACACCCTATTGGCTCCTAATTTGACAGATTTAAAAAAACCAAGAAACTGGACCAATACATCTAAGGCTAGAAAATCCCTATGATGGATGCACTTGACTGCAAATCTTGGGCCAACTATAAGGCATAACTACTTCTTCACTTGCTAGGCTCTACAACACCTAGGCAAGTTAACCTTGAGGTTCTAATATATACTACTAATGCAAATAAACATAAAATATGAACCTATTAACAATAGATGAAACCCTTATATCTTTTGATGCTTATGCAATAACATAGGAATAAAATAGCTAAAAATCATAACCTATGAACCCATAAGCTAAGTGAGGGTTAATTCCTTTTATTCTACTACAAAAGATGAAAAAATGAATTAATTTGACTAAATTATTTGTGCAAATGACCTTCATCTCATCTTGCATATGATTTAGTGATCAGTGCCTTATCCATTGCAACATAGAGTCACTACTAACAGGATGACCAAACTTGATTTCCTTAAAATTAAGTTTATCAATTGAAATCCTTAAACTCCATTCTTAATAGCACCCCTCTATACACCCAAAAACCCTATCAAATTATTGAAACATTTTAGTACTCCTTGAATTGAAAGCAACAATAGATCGGATACACAACTCATCCAAGTTGTCTTAAATTAAGTGAACCTTATTTATTCAATCACAAAGTTAATAGTATATGAAGAATTAGGAGATAGAATAAGAGAACACAGATAGTTCACTGTAAATCCCCTTTTGTATTTATCCTTGGAAAGACTGAATACATTAACTAGTAACACTAAATAAAACTCAGGATATATTACATGATCTATTGATAAATTTTCATTATCTCAAAGAAACAAGATGTGAAATGAATCAAAAAACTTGCACAAGAATAGATGTGTGGCATTCACAGTTAGAGCTCTGCTCAATAGATAGGAAGTAAAACCAACCAACCACCTAGTCTCATAGTAAAAACTAGAACCCTTGCAATGGATGAGAAAGAGAAATATATAGAAGAAGAAGGGAATCCCATATCTGATATGAAGGTGACATGTGTCCACTTGAATGTCCATTCCTTACTGTTGTAAAACCTCTCTCATCTTTCTACCCATGAGATCTAATTTGGTTCTCATCATTATTTTGCAACAAACCTAAAAAATCTTTTCCTCAATGATGAAAAACCATTCTTTTACTAAAATAACTAAAAGCATCATGAAATGTTGATAAAGCTTTGATTTAACTAACTTGGAGGTGACTCAACTCACCCATAACTATATTTTATTGCCTTTTACATTCACTTAGTTCACCAGTTAACTAGGAATCAGATCTAAACTACCTCAACTGAATTAAACTAAAAATTAGGCACCTAAGACAAATCCTTGCATAACTAGAACCAGTGACTTCATGTGTGAAATTAAACTCTAGAAATGGAAAGTTCATTTTCTCACAATTTTGGTGATATATAATACTCCTATATGGACTTACCAAAAACTCCTAGGATCTTAGTTCAAAAATTCAACTCCTGTCATGGCCTCAAAACTGCATTTTCCCTCTATTTTTCATTTGGGTAAAACTTGGTTGACTGGCCCTACCACATGTCAAATTTTAATTTGTTGATTCCTACACAATCAACTGAAATATGCGACATGGGTGCCATGTGTCACCTCCCTATTGGTTACTTGTTCTACCACATCATCAATCGATGTCATTACGCCACATCACTACCACATCATTGATCGTTATGTCACTATCCCAATCAACATTGTGCCATGTCATCATGACATTGTGATCTCGTGACATGTGGCACCTTAGGACATATCATCATCTAGTTAGCATCATAGTATCACCACCCTATCATTGTGCCACCTTAGCCTACCACATCACCAATTAATATGTTGCATGATGAGTCAGTATTGTGCTATGTCATTGTGACATAGTGACCATGTGACACATGTCACTTTCTACCACATCAGAGCCTTGATTTGCATGCCACACAAGAAGTCCACTGCCACTTGTCATTTCACAATTTATCCATCTATCACCAAGTGTTAGCTACTAATTGGTCTACTCAAAGTCCAATCAACATGATGTCAGTATTTAGTTAGCTAGCACATTGTTAAAAATTTCCTCTTGGTTAGATCTAGTTAGTCATAGGCCCACCATGTAGCTTGTAGCTTCCAAAATGACTATGTCTTGTTAGACACTATGTCTAAGTGTGGTTTGGTAATTAAAAAGGTTGATAATACACTATGGGAGCAATGTGGGATAAAGATTTAAATGGATTTTCTCCTTTACTTGTGGTTTTGTTTCTCATCTCGTGCTTCCCTTTCCTCATTGCGTAGATGCCCTATCATTGACTTTGCTTCAGCTCTTTCTCTATCATGCTTGTGATGCTCTCAAGCTAGTAGAGAAATCTTTTGCATCACCTTTAGAAAGTCCTTTCCCACCAACAAGACCTTTAAGGAGAACATTGACATATCTTGAAGATGTAGGACATATTACTAATTGACCATGTTTGAACTTCTTAATGTCAGAAATAGAGCATGTGATACTAAATATTCAAAATCCTCCTTCCATGCCAAGGTGTACAATTGTGCCATACCAACTGTATATGAGCAATGTTAGTATGCTAATAGAAACCAAATTTAAATAAAGCTTCTACAAACTAAACAAAATTCATAAACTTCAAGATAGACTAAGATGAACTCTCAATTGAGAATATGAGTCATTAATGGACTCTCTCAATGAGAAGCTCTCTTGTTGAGTGGCTTTGTCTAAATAGATAGGATGTATGCTCAATCTTATGCTTCAAAAAGGGCTTCAAATGGAGTTGGAATTTGGGTGTGAGTGTATGTCTTTGATGTAAAATGGCATTATGAATTTACTTCATGGATTGTCTTATTTTGCAAAGGGGAAGGATCCAATTTATAGGCAAGAGGCTTGAGGGATCGAGGGCTAAGATGCAAGGATGGGAAAAAGCTCATGGAGGGCTCAGATTGCATGAGAGGAGAGCACATGGATTGTGCTTCCTTACAGCCAATCAAGGAGTGACACATGTCACAAGGTGAGAGGATGGAGGAAAGGGGAAGGATGAGTCAACAAAGGAGGCTCAAGGGATTAAATCTTCATAAAGACCCTCATAATGGCTTGTAAGAGCAATAAAAGGGCTTGAAAGAGTCATTTATGGCCTAGCGGGCTTCATAAAGTTTTATGGTTGGGATATTTTGAGGGAGATGAGAGCAATTTCAACTTGGACTTGATTAGGAGGGTTTTAAGCTTGCTTAGGATTGTGCAAATGATTAGAGGATGGATTAGGATGGTTTAGGATTAGCTTAGGGATAGGCAAGTGGATGGAATTTAATGGGGGTGGGTGAAGGAGGAGATATTTGTTAACTTTGGCTTCGGTTAGTAAGTCCTAACCCATGTTTAGAGAATGTGACAAGGTTAGGAGGGGATTAGGATTAGGTTTAAAGACATCTTCTAGAAGAGTCTAGACTTTGGATGAGGATAAAGACTTTATAGAATAGTTTAGAATTTCCTAGGATGAGGATGAAGACTTTCTAGAAGAGTCTAGAACTTCTTAGGATGAGGATAAATTAGATTTTTAGGAAATAAATAAAGTTTTATTTATTTCAAGGGTTTGGGTTGAGGAGATATTTATTAAAACTTTTTTAATAAACATGAGAATTAATATTTAATCTTAATTAAATATTTTGAGTTGGGATTAGGGGTAGGAAATGATGGGATTAGCCTTTAATCAAAATTAAAGAAGGATTAGAAGATTTTGGAAGAGGTTAGTGGTCTTAAGGAAATTGGCCAAGTTTTGGGCACAAAATAAATTTTTTATTTATTTTGAGTTTTTTGGTCGATTTATTAATTAAATAATTAATAAATAAGGAAATAATGTTTAAATAAGATTTAAACATTTTTGGGAGGGATTCCTTAATTAAATATTTTTAATTAAGATAAAGGGATTTAATGGCATAAAAATAAATAAATAAATTAATTAATTAATGATGATGTCATTAGGGACTTTTTTTCAGAAAATAAAAATATTTTATTTTCTAAAGGATTTTTAGGTGTCTACATTTTGCCCCTCTTTGATGTGATGCCACCAGTGGCATGGCATCAAAGATAAGAAAATAAGATGCCCAAGGCTAGAGCAAAAGAGGAGAGAATGGACTGCAAGATGCCCCCTCAAGAAGGCAGTGAGGAGAGAAAGCGAGGCTCGATGATTTCTTGAAAAGTACGAGAATTCAAGATGAGCAAGAAGACTCAGATTGGCAAAGAGAAGGGGCTGAATTAGCTCAAACTCTCACTATGGGAGAATGATAAAGGAGAGTCAGATGCACAAGAGGAAGCAAGCTTAAGACTTTAGGGAAGGTGGAGGATGAAGGAGCAGAGCGCTATAAAAAGGAATCCAGGATAGGGAGATGGATGAGGGGATTATAAAAGCTGATGCAATAGGATTTCAAAGAGTCATATTGGTAGAAGATGGGTTTCAGAGATCCCTAAGACTAGGATTATGGATCTCGAAAGATGAGGCTTGGTGGATTGATTTGGATTGGTGGATCCCTAAGACTAGGATTGTGGATCCCTAAAGCTAAAGGTGAGGAGTGATTCAAAGAGATATTGATGCATAAGCTGGGGTAGGAGAGACGGATGTTGGATATGGATGGGGGATAATGGAGATGAAGGAAAACCATTGAAGCTTTTTGAGCGGGGGGATACTTCAAAGAGAAGTACCACCATGTAGTTGAGCACTAGATTTGCTATAGGACTATTGGTTAATTGCCAAGGTTACCAAGAACATCAAGGCCTTTTCACCAACTCTCCAGAGGACTGACGAACTGACTCAAAAAAAACACGCAAGGATTGCCCCAGTATCACACATGAATCCCAGAGGAAGCAGTGTGGAAATGACACTGGGTAACCCACAACCAGAAAAGAAAACAAGCAAAAGACATGATCAAGACCTTACGCTCTGATTGCCCCATTCACAGTATACCATGATATGGAAGATCATGGCAACCTTCAAGAGAGAACAAGGAGATTGATTGGAAAAGATATTTCAAGACCCAACAGGGAAGAGTCCAAATCAAAAGAAAGCCAAAATCCAAAAGGGAACCAAGATGGGTAGGACGAGTTACTAACGGACCAAGATCAGACATGAGGAAAGCTATATCCTGCAAGGACCTATCAGAGAGCACCTAAGCTGGTGGATTTGGATGAGTGATGCATCTGACAAGCTGAACTAAGAAAGATAACACTTTGGTGACAGGAAATCTAGCTAAAGGATGCATTGGAATAGCTAACCAAGATGTACGATGGGTGCAAGATGCTGATCAAGGATGAACTGACATGAACACTAGATAGATACAATGGTACTAAGCTAAAGAGGATGTACAAGTTGATGGACCAAGATATTTACAAGCTAAAGCTGACCAAGATAGTTACAAGCAGGCAAAAGCTTAGGATGATAGGATAGCGGGATGGTTCGATGTTGTGCAAGATGCGAAAGCTAAGGGTGGGGTGATAGCGAAAGATATGGATTTGGTAGGATGCATCCAATGATGATGAGATATTTTGTGACCAAGGATAGCTAGAGGAGCAGGATGAGATGGCTAGATAGGATGGTAGATAGCTAGGATTATGATGGATATAAAGAGATGACATTGGGTTTGCATGAGGATAGCCTAGAGCTAGATACCAATGACAAGGGAGGATGGACAAGACAAGATCTCCAAGGAATATAGTGCCCCTAATCAGAAGATAACATGAAAAAGGAGGTCTTATGATGGATGTGATAGGATTGAAGCTAGGATAGAAAAAGCTGAAGGGGCTAGGGAGATGGATGATAGCTAGGATGGTTGGTTGAAGCTACAGGAGATAAGTGGATGGTGTGAGATGGAAGATGGAGGGTGGAGGATAGGTGGATAGATTGGAAGATGGAGTTGGATGTCAAGAGATGACCAAAAGCATGAGGGTGATAGGTTAAGTTGGGGATGGCGGGATTACACATGATGCTTGTTTGCCAAGTTTTCATCATGGTACTTGTCCAAGGCACTTGAATTGCCAAGTTTTCACCAGCGGACACTTTATTTTTCTTTATTTTTTTTCACTTTTTGACTTTGGACTTAGTTGGAATGATTTTGGCTTTCTTCAGCTATTTTGGCTTTTTTGGGAATTTTCACTAGCTGTTGGAATGTTCGATTTTGTTGCTAGTTGTTGGTACACCGGATGTGTGATTTATGCAATAGATTGGATTAGATGGGATTGATGGTAGGAGATGGAGGGATGAAAAGGCTGGAAAGGAGCATGAGATGGGGATGCTTGCAAGAGCAACATTGGCACATGTTGGGATAGGTGTGAAAAGAGCATATGGGGGATAGATGGTAGATACGGGCGTGATGGAGGATTTGTGGAAGCGTGCTTGGGGATATAGGAACCCAAGATGGAGTTAGGAGATGGGGGACATGAGTCACTGGATGGAGGATTAGCAATGGTGGATGCCATTATGCATTGTGTTTCAAATTTTTTCTTTGGGATCCACATGGTTTTGGATTTTCTTTTCATAGGCTTTTGCATTATTTTGCATTCTTTGATTGGATTTTTCCTTTTTGGAGTATGTCTTTTAGAATAGACATACGATTGCCTAGGATGTGGATTTTTAGCTTTATGCATTTTGAAGTTGGCATTTACGTTGTTGTGGTAAGCTTTGGGAAGATGGTTAGGAGAAGCTTTGTGAGATGGAGAGGATATGGGAGAGCATGTAGGGGGATGATGATGGATGATGTGCCTCGATATGTGCCTTTGCTGATCTTGCATAGGAATGGAGGGAATAGGATTTGAATGATGGCTGATAGGAGGATGGAGGATGGTAGATTTTGGGATATAGGGACCCAAAATGGATTTAGTGGATGAAGGGAGGATATGGTAGGTTGTTTTAGGTTGCAAAGATGGTGGAGGGGGGATAACATAAGATTTCTTGAAGGAGTGATGGGAGGCTGGCATGGGGGTTTTGGAGATAGGCTTGGTTTGGGGGTGTGGTGTACCAACACCTTTAGATGGTGAGCCTTTGGATACATATCCAAGACCATGAAATCCTAGATTTTTTTGTGCAATAATAGGCTTTCTGATTCCTTGCTCTTGTGGTCCTAAACCTTGACCTTGATAATGCCATTGATTGAGCATTTGAACTAGCTGAGGATACTTTTTGCTTGCAAAAAATGGTGGAAGTGCTTTATCAGATGTACTGCAATAGGGAGATACTATTCTTAATTCTTCTGCTGAGAGGAGGCCACTATGGATGAATGTAAGTGAACCAAGAGGGTATATTATAGATGGTGAAATAGCTTGGATAGGTGGTAAGATGGAAGCATGGAGTGGAGGAGATGGTAGGATAGGATCTTGATTTAGCTGATGGGATGAAAAGATATCTGCAGTAGAGGAGGTATGGCTTGAGGTTTTGGAGATGGAGGGGATAGTGACTACACTATGGATGGAAGACATGGCATGATAATATCTTTGTTTATCCTTTGGGGGATGTCAACATGCTTTTGGGCAGGATCGTGATAAGATTGGTTTGGAGTGGATGGTACGATAGGAGGTGAAGGGATGGACTCTTCAAAGGCAGCGGATGGATAGATGGGAGATTCAGTAGTGGAGATGGGTGAGTAGAAGATGGATGCATAAGGGTCATTATGGGAGATTTGGGAAATTCTTGGAGGTGATGTGGATAGGATTTTTAGGGTTTTGACAGATGGTGGGATTTTGATGCTTGCGGGAAGTGGAAGGATTTTAAGCAATTTGATGGATGATATGGAGATGATAGCTATGGGAGATGGAGGTGATATTATAGATGGGGAAGCTTCATTACTGACTACTTCACATGGTTGGATTAGATGACATGGCTTATCGACTGCTGGAGGTGACTTTTCTTATATTTACTCTAGGAGATTCCTTGGAGACTCATGTGTCAGAGGTGGAGGTGGATTGACAAGAATAGCTAGTGTGATGGGGGTGGAAGATTGAAAGCTTGGTTGATTGGGTGATGGAGGAGAAGCTGGGATATCAGATGGCATGACTAGATAGTTTGGAAGAATGCATGGATTTTGTGGGATGCTTGGGGGAATGTTTCTAAGGCTTTCAATATACCTGTCATAGTCAACAAGATTTTCATCATCATTGGAATAGGAGGTGGCAGGAACAAGGACAATACGACCGAACACATCATGATAGGTTTGGGATTTCATGTTTTGATGATGAGTCAGATGGGGATGGGGTCTTGCATATGGATGAACACAAAAGCTCATCGTTGGATTTGGATTAAGCGCAAATTTTGGATTGGCTGATGAAGGATTTCCTAGGGAGAGTCAAAGCTGTATGACAGACCTAAGGAGGATTGGCTGGAGATTTTTGGCTTTCCTATGGATGGAAGACTTCAAGGGCATGTTGTCAAAAAGTGAGAGTTTTTCTTTCCTATGCACTGGATTGGTGGAGATTGTGTCAACTTAAGGATAGACTAATGATCCTATGGGCATGACACAAGATTGACCACTTATGGATCCCAACCTTTAGCTCAAGATGATGAGGGATAACAAGTGACAAATCTAGATTACCCTAGACAAAGCTTTGTCAAAGGGATAACCTTGGTGAGGCTGGTGGATTGGTCGGATTGATTGGATAGCAAATTCTAGCAGAATAAAAACAACTCTCTAAAGGCTTGGGTGTGATTTTGGATTGGGTTGCTAGCTGGCTAGGGGGGATGATTTGGAGAGACTTTGGATTTGGGATTGTTCTAAAGAAAGGAACTAGATAGATTCGGTTGCAGTGGGGGAGCTTGGATGATTTTTTGATGAGGCAGTGACTACGCTAAGTATGCCTTGAGCTGGGAGATTTCTACTTTTTTGGGATTTTGACCAAAGTTGGCAAACATTCATTCAAAAGCTATGAACAAACAATCAAACAAAATTTTGGAGCAAGCACGTCAAACACACCAACATCCTAGGAAGCTTTCTACAAGGATGAAATTTGTTATAGCTAGGAATTTCTCAATATACACAAGGTACATGAGGCCCAAATCTGTAGATGAAACCAAAAAGATGTCACACAGCCGAGAGGAGCGGTAACCCACTTCTCCTCTTTCACTTCTCAAGGGTATAAAGTTCCTTGAGGCTTAGCTCGAGTGACAAAATCTTGATTCCAAGAGAGGTGTCTTTGGATTCACCTCCCAATTTTTATACTCTGCCGGAACGTTGGAGTTGAGGTCATCCCAAGGGGTAATGAAATCCCCAAGCAGGCCTCCTAAAAAGTGTAAAACAAGATCACATACATGATCTTGGGCTTTAAAAGACACACGTTTATTCCAATTGATTATTTAGATTTTGTAAGCTATGATTGAAGACACTTGTGATTATGGCATACAATGTTCATTCCAATTTGACAGCATCATAACCATAATGAAAGTCAAGAGATTGTCAACATAAGAAATGTGAGCGTCATTGAAAATGTGTCCAAACCATGCAATGTTCATTGATTGTTAGGCATTAAAGATTGAGTGTGAGTTTGTTTTAAGCCCAAAACAAAGATGTGTGAAACTCAATTTCCAAGCGCGCGCCCGGAGGCCCTCCACATCAAGATTTGTCCAATTTTTATGCCCAAATGAAGTGTGAGCGAGATTGCTAACTTAGAAAAACCACTAAAGACCCAAGTGAGTGAAGTTTGATCTTTGTGGAGCACTTAACACCCTCTTAGGTAGACCCATCAACATAGATGGCACTGAGATTGCAACCAATGGTTAAATTGATGGGTGATTAAAGAGGGTGAGTCCAACTACAAACTTACTCAAAGTGTCTTTATTAGTTTTTATAACTTAGAAGATTTCAAAAATGTGGATTCTTTTTATGCCCCAAAAGATGATTATTTGATCTATGAAATTCAAGATTGGATTTGTTGTTTTAATCATGCATTCATTAAAAAAAAAAACTTTATTTTAATCCATGGCACTCAAGAGTGATTTTAGCAACATGCATTCAAAGACAAGTGATTAAAAATTCAAGTTTTTTCCTTTGAGCATTCAAGATTGATATTTTGTGTGTTTTTTTAAGAACTTTGAAGTGCTTTGTTTTAACCTTAGATCATTCAAGATTTTTTTGGACTCAAAAGTGAAAATGACTCTTTGGACTTTGGTTTTCATTCAAGATTTTGTGTTCTAGTTTGCATATTTTAAGCCCAAAAATGATATTCCTAGATTGTTTTGATGCATGAAAAACCTAAGAAACATTCAAGATTTTGCAACAAGACATTTGTTTGGAACAAATAACAAAGCTTTTAGAAAAAATTTTGGCAACCATTTAGGACTCTTAGTTTTGATGAGATTTTTAAAAGAACTTTAAAATATTTGCAAATAAGGTTCATTTGATCCTTGATTGATGCTTTGAGTTTGATTTAGATTTTAGTGTGCATTTAGTGTTGATTTTGAACCTTTTGAAATGCAAACTTGATATTCTTTTTAAATTCTCAAAAATGAAGCGTTCCTAACTTTGCATGAATGCATCTAAAACCTTGATGTTGCAAGGATGCAAAAGATTGGATTGGTTTAGTTTCACCTGTTAAAATATTTTTATTTTTTGCAAATTTTTAATTTTTTAATGGATTTAAGTATGATTTGGGGGTTCATTTTAAGCACTAAAAAGAAGTGTGTATGATCTTGCTTCCTTAAAAAAAAAATGGCCAAGATCTCCCACAAGAAGAAGAAGAAGAAGTAGATGGAATAAGAAGAATATAGACAAGAAGAGGAAGAAGAATTCCAAGTGCTTTGTCCACCTATAAGCTTGAAAAATCTGCAAATACTATGAGATAGACTATGAGTTCCTTTGTCTTCTTCATGCTCATGTGGACCTACAAAACCAATTTATACAATCCTACCAATCACAAAAACAAGCAAAACTAGCCAAAATTAGCAAATGACATACAAAATTTGACTAAAAAAGCTAATGAAGATGACCCATGCGGGGTCCCACCGGGCATGCCAAAATGTATATGAGCAATGTTAGTATGCTAATAGAAACCAAATTTAAATAAAGCTTCTACAAACTAAACAAAATTTATAAACTTAAAGATAGACTAAGATGAACTCTCAATTGAGAATATGAGCCATTAATGGACTCTCTCAATGAGAAGCTCTCTTGTTGAGTGGCTTTGTCTAAATAGATATAATGTATGCTCAATCTTATGCTTCAAAAAGGGCTTCAAATGGAGTTGGAATTTGGGTGTGAGTGTATGGATTTGATGTAAAATGGCTTCTTAAAATGGCATTATGACTTTACTTCATGGATTGTGTTAATTTGCAAAGGGGAACGATCTAATTTATAGGCAAGAGGCTTGAGGGATTGAGGGCTAAGATGCAAGGATGGGAAAAAGCTCATGGAGGGCTCAGATTGCATGAGAGGAGAGCACATGGATTGTGCTTCCTTACAGCCAATCAGGGGGTGACACATGTCACAGGGTGAGAGGATGGAGGAAAGGGGAAGGATGAGTCAACAAAGGAGGCTCAAGGGATTAAATCTTCATAAAGACCCTCATAATGGCTTGTAAGAGCAATAAAAGGGCTTGAAAGAGTCATTTATGGCCTAGTGGGCTTCATAAAGTTTTATGGTTGGGATATTTTGAGGGAGATGAGAGCAATTTTGACTTGGGCTTGATTAGGAGGGTTTTAAGCTTGCTTAGGATTGTGAAAATGATTAGAGGATGGATTAGGATGGTTTAGGATTAGCTTAGGGATAGGCAAGTGGATGGAATTTAATGAGGGTGGGTGAAGGAGGAGATATTTTTTAACTTTGGCTTGGGTTAGTAAGTCTTAACCCATGTTTAGAGAATGTGAAAAGGTTAGGAGGGGATTAGGATTAGGTTTAAAGACATCTTCTAGAAGAGTCTAGACTCTGGATGAGGATAAAGACTTTTTAGAATAGTCTAGAATTTCCTAGGATGAGGATGAAGACTTTCTAGAAGAGTCTAGAACTTCTTAGGATGAGGATAAATTAGATTTTTAGGAAATAAATAAAGTTTTATTTATTTCAAGGGTTTGGGTTGAGGAGATATTTATTAAAACTTTTTAAATAAACATGAGGATTAATATTTAATCTTAATTAAATATTTTGAGTTGGGATTAGGGGTAGGAAATGATGGGATTAGCCTTTAATCAAAATTAAAGAAGGATTAGAAGATTTTGGAAGAGGTTAGTGGTCTTAAGGAAATTGGCCAAGTCTTGGGCACAAAATAAATTTTTTATTTATTTTGGATTTTTTGGTCAATTTATTAATTAAATAATTAATAAATAAGGAAATAATGTTTAAATAAGATTTAAACATTTTTGGGAGGGATTCCTTAATTAAATATTTTTAATTAAGATAAAGGGATTTAATGGCATAAAAATAAATAATTTAATTAAATAATAATTAATTAATAAATGATGATGTCATCAGGGACTTTTTTTTTAGAAAATAAAAATATTTTATTTTCTAAAGGATTTTTAGGTGTCTACACCAACTACCCTCAATGACATCAAGTATATGATTGTCATTTCTAATTGCATCAATAGAAGCAATGTACACCAATGGATAAGTTTTCTCAAAACTCATAGAATTCTCTTGAAGTAGTAGATCATTGAACTATTCCAATGTGATTTTATACAAGCAAACATGCACTTTTCTATTACCACTATGAATTGGATGAAGAAAAGAAACATCCCCTAAGCCCCAAGTTTGTGTGTATGATCTCCCAAAAAATAGACAATGTGGTACCATTTTCCATTGCATATCTTGTGGAGGAGTTTTCTCTACTGAACCAAAGTAGTGCATTGACATGCCTTCTACCTTCCACCCTTTCAATATAGCATAGAAATAGGCTTCACCCTTTCTCTTCATGAGCCAACTACTCTATTTCATGTCTAATTGCCTTGATTCATAGTGGATACTCACTGTCGAGAGTAGGCTTTGTCAATTGTTGAGCAGCTGCATTTGCTTGGAATGACATTAGAAAAGGAGGCTAGTGAAGTCTTCATTCCTTCTTCATGCCATGACTTACCCTCATTTTTTATGTGAATAATGTCCATCCACGGTAAGGACCTACACAAGTGGCAAGATTATTGTTTTGGTTAGTGGTATCTAACATTTCTACATATCAAACTCCAGTTTCACCACTCAACCAGTTGTTGGCAATCTTAGGTCCTTCTTTAATATACTCTGTTAAGTTGTACCAATTACCAGTGGTAAAGAATATAGGATGCCCCATCTTTAGGAAAGCTTTAATCATTTTTTATATCTTGCAAAAGGATTGAGCTCAGGAATGTAACAACTCATATATGTCAAGTAGTTTACTCCCCATGAAGAAAATGTGTTAGCATCCTATTCCTCGTGCTTTTTGCTTTGACTAGCTACTCCTATGTGTGGAACTCTTCCTACAGGTAGTTTGATTGTTCTAGCTGTGAGTTATAATTATGATGGTGTCTCCTTCCATAATGTCTACAAATTCCTCTTTTCCCCTTCATGTGGGGGGATGATTAGAGATTGGGGTATTGCCAAAAATGGTGTATCTCTCCCTTGTTCACATGCAAATAGCTCCATAGTCATTGGAGTATGATTCTTAAAAAAAAAAACTTTTTTTATCCATTTCTAGCATCTTAAAAATCTCATGATGCTCTTCTTGAATCTAATTCACCAATCTTCTCATAGGTAAAAGATATCAGACTAATTTGTAAGAAATGCCCATAGTCATCACTAAGTCTACACCTTCATAACCTCATGACATTTGGAACATAGATGTTTTATTTTTCTTCTTTGGTTATATGAACCTTTCTCTTATTTAATTGTGTATAACATTTCCCTTTTAAAACATCCTCTATTCACTTCGAAACTTGTCAATCCTGGCAGAATTGGTGGGACCCCAAAGTGGGTGTACCTAACTTTTCTTTTTGTTTTCTAATAGCTTACAATCTACACTGATCTGATGAACATCTAATAATGACTGAAAACCATTTGACAACTAAGCAATCCATTTAAAACTCATTTCACATCTTATCCATGAACTGTCAATTTTGCATCAAGAAGTCCTTTGACTAGCTTTAAAAATTGACAAAAATAATTGACTGAGCTTTGAAATCAAAAATACTAATTCTCTATTCTACATTCTTGCACCATGTTGAATATCATCTCATGATGAATTCATAGTCAAAAGATATTAACTGTAAAATTTTCCTTCTTAGAATTACCTACAAGAAAACATGTCAGAAAATCATAAAACACGTTTGGATTTGGCTTTGAAAATAGAGAAAATTAACACTTGGGGAGATGAAAACTAGGGAATTGGTTCAATGTCATGAGGAAAATATAAATCTATGATTAGTCATCATGGTGAATAACAAGGCAAAAATGGTGAGCAGTCAAAGTGAGCTACTCAAAATTTGCAAACTGGAAACACTAGTAGAAAAGTGCTTTTTGCAAATGGAATGGACTTGGGAAAGTGTGCAGACAGATTCATCAAGCTTTGAAAATTGGCATACTTAAGTATTTTTAGAGGAGAACATAATGGTACAATCAATTCAATCTCACCTATTATAGATTTTGAGTTATAACATCACGAATAAGGGTACTGACAAATCTGCATTTCTTGGCACTAGTAGAACTTTACAAATTGCTTTTGGAATCACATTCAAAAACTAATCAAATAGATTCATCATAAGCTTAAAATTGAAATATAGCAATTCTCTAATCTCTAGAATGAAATGTAAAAGGAATTTTCTCATTTTGGTCAATTGGGTCAAAGTTATAACAAGTCAAATAGGGCCTCCTAGATTTTTGAATAATTTGCATCAGAATGACAACAATAAATGAGCAACTTTGAGGGATTCAAAACCTAGTAAAAATATATGAAAATGACTCAAAATATGAAACATAGGTTCTTTGGTATAAATACTTAAACTTCCAAAGTGGTGAGTCATGAAACATTACTAGGTGCAAGATATTTAATTACAAACAAGGCCTCCTATTGTTGTTTGACACCTGGGCAAAAATGCAAATTTGGACAATGCTCAAAATGGAACTTCTCATAATGACTTACAATGAAAAATTATCTTCATGGGAAAAGTGGATATACTAAATGCAAGGTGTCAAAAACATTAAACACCTCTTAGGCCTCAAAAGGACAACTAGGTATACATCCATTAAAAAGTTTATAGGGCTTGATTTTTTGAATTGTACTCAAAATCAGGGCTTCAATTTTGAGTCCCAACATGCACCATTTCTCCTAGAAATGGGGAATCCCTAGTAAAATATTTGTTTCCCAAAACCCTAGTCTAGGGCTTGGGTCATGTTTGGAACTCTTCTTGAGTCTAGATCAAGTCATGGTCTTTGATTGGACAAGTTTTGGGGTGTCAAAACTATGAAAAATTGGAATGGACTTCATAGTGCACAAAGTGCACATAACACAAAGATGTGTCACGTGACATGCAAATGCACAAATTTTCATAGCATCTTTATTATCAATACCAATAGAGATCTCACTAGAGCTAGTAATCTTCACCTTCAAAGGAGTCACAAGTGCCTTGGGATTTCATATTAGAAGTAGAATGAGTTCAAATGCATGAAAGTGTTTGGCTATAAAGAGGGTATAAATCATCAAAAAGGGGAAAAATAAGTATAGTAGAGTGCTCCCAAACCTCATTTGAAAAAAACCCAGAAACCATTTTCAAAACCAAGAACATTTTTTTAGCAAATTGAGCTTTTGAGCTTTCAAGGTGCGCTTCTTTCGAAAGTGGTTGGCTATAAAGAGGGTATAAATAATCAAAAAGGAGAAAAAACAAGTACACTAGAGTACTCCCAGACCTCATCTAAGAAAAACCTAGAAGCTATTTTCAAAAATGAGAACTTTGATTTTTTGGCAAATTGAGCTTCCAAGCTTTTGAGCTTCCAAAGTGTGCTTCTTTTGAGGTGCACAAGTGCACCAGGTATGTATGTGTGCTAGGTGCACCAAGTGTGCCACTTTTGAGGTGCACTGATAATTAATTGCCAGTTCCAAATTTAGTGTTTTCCATGCATTAAAAGTGCATTCTAATGGTAGTTTAACTCCTACTAGCATCTAGAGAAGGTTGAGCTTCTATTTTTGGCACCTCTATAGACTCCTACATGATCTAATGGCTTTCTTCTTCTTATTTTCTCATCATTTCTTTGTTTTAAGACATGTAAAGGCTCATGCCTCCATTTACTAATATATATAAGGATGGAGTCCTACTAAGGACCAATTAGAGAGTCGGTTTGTACATAAATAGATTTTTTTTATTAGTTTAGAGGAATATGTTTGCATAAAGATATCTCTCACTCTCAACACAAATTAAGAAGAATATTTCTTATAAATCCAAGAATGTAATATGTATTCTAGGTTATTATTTTGATGCAATAATATATGCTTTTGGTCCTTGCATTTGGAGTGTAGTGATTCTTGCCTAATTGTGCTATATTTTATGAATGTATGTTCATGGAATGTTATTGAGCCAATATTTTTATTGTGTTATTTTGATTGAGCGATCTTTTAATTCTAGTGTTTTCTATAGGTTTACAAATTTTGCTGACATACTTAGTTGGAGAAGAGATCACCATATTGTTCTTAGATAGCTTTTTGTCTCGCATGAGCACACTTTTTGTGGCCTTGTGATGTGATGAAAAGTGAAAATCTTATGATTATTGAATTTCCATTGATGATTACATTTAGCAGAATTAAGGAAGTCCTACTCCTATTTTCATTGGTTACTTACCAATCCTTTCAAAGGCTTAACTCACAGACGTGTTGTTTCCATGACTTATGTCTATTAATAATTTACTTTTCAAGTCATTTTCTTAAACTTCTTGTTACCCTATCTTTTTTATTTTCTTTACTAACCCTTGGTTAAATTAGAAATTCATATAGTTGTATTGTGAAACTACATTAATTTATAACATAAAAATACAAAAATATATTTCTTTTTTGTGTGGTTTTTCTTTTGAGATAGAAAGATAGAAAGAAGATTTAAAATCTTATCTAAATTAGTCAGAACCAGCAAAGGCCTCCCTATGAACAAATACATTTATCTTCAACTGAGAAGATTCCAATAGATTACAAGATTTCTTGGAACCTTGGAGTTAACCCCAGATCAGCTTTTCAAGAGAGGAGTTCAAAAGGATTCTTGTCATTAAGCATCATGCCAAATGACAACTCAATTAAAGTGGCCCTAGAAGGAGGGGCTGAAAACCATTCAGCTCAAAAAACCTAAATTTCTATATGAAAATTCTATGATTTTTAGAAGTTCTAAATTTATATAAAAAATAATCTAAGTCTATGAATTTTCATTAGGTGCACAAGTGCACAAGGTGCACAAGTGCATCAAGTCCATAGGTGCACTATTTTGAGAAAGTGTTATTCTTTAGAGGTGTGCTTTTCTAGAATAAACACAAGTTCCTAGAACTCAGTCACTTTCACAAGCATCACAATGATAAAGAGATACCAAGAACTCCACCCATTTGCATTATATATTCCATAATCATCATTCACTCTACATTCTACTTCACACATTCCCATCATTATGCACCATGTCTTTCTTGAATGCCCAAACTTCACCTTTGAACCTAACTAGTCCATTGCATAAGTTGCCCAAAAATTTTGAATTTTTTTCCCACAGTTCATCTATGAAGAATCATGAACAATAGAAGATCATATTAAAATTTTCAAGAAAATTTGTAATCAAAACCAAATTTAACATATGTATGTGGTATGCCACCTTTTTCCTTACACTTTTGGGGAAACAAAATTCAATTGGTACCTCAATCTTCCATCAGCATCAATAAGGGATTGAGACTCTTTTGAGAGCAAGTTTCTAGAATAATTCAAGATCTATATTGATCCAACCATGCTACATCATCAGTTCATCTCAATTAAGAGGGATCCCATGAGACTATTTCATAGTTTAATCATGGGTTCTATAGGATGTATCAAAGAATGGAGTTTCCATACATTATATCTCAAGAGGCTACCATCCTGATCTATTTTGGAATAATGGATTCATTAACTTCTATTTTTCTAAGAAGGCTTCCACCTAGAGACATTGATACCATTGAAATGGTCTTCAAAGAGGTTGTTACATACACACAGTAGGTTATAGCTACTTCAATGTCAACAATTACATACCCAGGGTATGAGTCTCAAAAGAGTTCTTTCTTTGAGCAAAAGGCAGCTGCATCCACTGAAGCAGAAAATAATATGGCTAGAGAGTTTAAGGCCATGAAGGGGATGATGTCTCTTTTATCCAATGAACTCATCAAAATAAAGTTCAAATCCTCAAGAAATCAAGGCAATCATCCAAAATAACTTGTTTCCTAGAATAATTATTCTCAAAATCAGAGTAGAAATTTTGGCCTTTAAGGTAACACCAATAGTGAGAATAATGCTATTAAAAATATAAGACCAATTGAAAATGGATATGGGTACAATGATGTTTTGAATTAGCCTCCTCAAATCATGGAGGAATAACCTTTGTAGTTTAGTGCAATGGTGTTTGAATCATGCAATAAATCTACAGGAGGACAAAATGATGAAGATGATCAAGAGGAGCTTTTATTCCCATTCAATGAAGAAATTCTTCCAAGTGTTGATGTTTCAATAAGTGTGGATATACCAATAAATTTTGAGGATATGGAAAATTTTGAAGTTTCAAAATTCCATGATGTTGCAAAAAGTGATGGAAATGCAAAAGATCCTAGGGTTGGTGAGATTTTTGAATGAGGAAGTCATCAAGGAAAAGATATCAGTGCTTCCTATTGTGATATTGATTCCTCATTGAATAATGATAAGATACCTCCTTCAAAACTAGATTCGTCATTAGAAGACATGGATAGCATGCTCAATTTGGTCTCAAGCTTAACAGATGAAATATCTATTTGTGGGTATTCTATACCTATATCAAACTATGCAATAACTAAGTCATGTAGAGTCCATCCATTTGGGTTCCATTTAGAAGAAAGTTGTCTTGATTCTTGTTAGCTTGGGAGATTGCAATGGAGGGAAAGTATGTTTTTGAATAGTCTTCTTTGGGATATGAGGCAAAAAACATCTCGATCAATGATATTAATGAATCCTGTAATTCAAAAGGATGGATGATGCTTAATTTTTCTAGTCTGAAGGAACCTAATGCGTTTCAATGTGCATGTGAAGTTGTGTACTATGAGATAAGACGACTAGAAGGAGAGGTTACAATGCATGAGTGTACCCTTATGGTGGGAGACTCACTAGATTAGGTGATATATTTCCATTATCCCTCTTAGTTTGATGATTTTTAATTTGAATGTGATGCTTAAGGTAAGAGAACTTGTTTTTAGATTAATCATGTGTTAGGATAAACCACGGACAGAAATAAAAACTACATGCAAATATAACCAATAACAAAAATAATAGAACACATAGAAATGAACACAAGGCACCAAGATTTAATGTGGTTCACCCAATCCCTGGGCTACGTCCACCAAACAGCAAGTCCGATCTTATTACAATCCAGTGATTACAACCTGATTACAATCCGTAATCCCTTACAGCTCAATACCGCCGCACGAACCAATTTCGTATCACCACACATGAAAAATACCCAACCCTAAGCCCTTTTTATACAAGTATTAAACCGCTTTAGGGTTATAACATGTCGGCCATATGTCGGCCATAATCTATTTATGAAGTATGTACAGTACTTTCCTGATCAGTCACCACAATCTAACAATCTCCCACTTGGGGACTGATCAGGCTCCACACTAAACAACAATCTCCCACTTGGAGACTGATCCTGTAGCAATACAACTACCACATGGGGCTCCCACTGGATCAAACCACCCTGGACTCTGCTGTTCTTTTATTCACATTTAGTCTAAAAGACCAACTGAAGCTGAAGAGGAGTTCAGCTTCTCCCTTGTGACAACCTTTGTCAACATATCTGCTGGATTTTCATTGGTATGTATCTTCTCCAGCTTTAACTGTCCATCCTCCAAAACTGATCGAATGAAATGGTACTGCAACTGTATGTGTTTGGTCTTAGAATGCAGAGCTGAATTCTTAGCAAGATGAATGGCACTTTGACTATCTGTGAACAAATAATTATCCTTCTGAGGATGTCCCAATTCTTCCAAGAAGAACTGAAGCCATATCATCTCTTTGGCTGCCTCTGTAGCAGCAACATACTCTGCCTCTGTAGTGGAGAGAGCATTAATCTTTTGTAGCCTAGAAACCCAGCTCACGGCTGCCCCACCAACAGTAAAGACATAACCTGTAGTACTCCGTCTGGTATCAATATCCCCAGCCAAATCTGAGTCAACATAGCCCTGTAAATCTGTAGTAGAGCCCCCAAAGTATAAACACTTATTGGATGTTCCTCTCAAATATCTGAGAATCCACTTGACAGCATTCCAATGCTCAAAACCTGGATGACTCATATACCTGCTAACGACTCCCACTGCATGTGCAATATCTGGCCTAGTGCATACCATAGCATACATCAAACTTCCTACAGCTAAAGCATAGGGTACCTTGGACATCTTATCCTCCTCTTCCTGTGTCTTGGGACACATCTCCTTAGTCAATTTCAAATGACCAGGTAAAGGTGTGCTGACAACTTTAGCATTCTCCATAGAGAAATGTTGCAACACCTTCTCAACATAATCAGCTTGAGATAGCGTCAATGTTCTGTTCTTCCTATCTCTGCAAATCTTCATACCAAGGATTTGTTTTGCTGCCCTCAAATCCTTCATAGCAAATGCATGTGCTAACTGGCATTTTAGCCCCTTAATATGATGCATGTTAGACCCAGCTATAAGCATATCATCAACATATAGACATAAAATAATGTAGCTATCATCATCCAACCTCTTAAAATAAACACAGTAATCTGAATGACACCTGTTATATCCATGCTCATGCATAAAACTATCAAATTTTAGATACCATTGCCGAAGTGCTTGCTTCAGGCCATATAAACTTTTCTTCAATTTGCACACTAAGTTCTCCTTACCTTTGACCTCAAAACCCTATGGCTGAGCCATATATATTTCTTCATCCAAATCACCATGAAGAAAGGTTGTTTTAACATCCATCTACTCTAAATGCAAATCTTCAGTAGCCACAAGACTTAAAACAGTACGAATAGAAGTCATTTTAACAACAGGAGAAAATATCTCATCAAAATCAATTCCCTTTTTCTGTGCAAATCCTTTTACAACTAACCTGGCCTTAAATCTTTTCTTACCTCCTTCCTCTTCTTTCAACCTGTAAACCCATTTATTCTGTAAAGCCTTTTTACCTGCAGGAAACTTGCACAAATCCCATGTCTTATTTTTCAGCAAAGAGTCCATTTCATCTTTCATTGCAAACTCCCACTAAATCTTAGTATCCACCTGCACAGCTTCATCATAACTTTCAGGTTCACCAGCATTAGTAAGTAAAATAGAATACAAAGAGGGAGAAAACCTTTGTGGAGGTCTAATTGGCCTTGTTGACCGTCTAACATTCACTGGTGTGTGTGGTATTTTTTGTTTCAGTTGTTGCACATCATGAGGAATGGCTGGAACATCAGCTTTTGGAGTATCATCCAGCACTACATAATCATCTTCTTTCTTCTCATGTTGCTGCAACAGATCTTTGTACAACACTTTTTCATTGAATATGACATCTCGGCTTCTTATAATTTTATGATTTTCAAAATCCCAAAGCCTATAGCCAAATTCATTAATGCCATATCCAACAAAGACACATTTCTTTGATTTTGCTTCTAGCTTGGTTCTATTTTCAGAGTCTATATGAGCAAAAGCTTCACAACCGAAGGTCTTGAGAAAAGAATAACTCACCTTCTTACCAGTCCATGCTTCCTCTGGAATACCACAGCCCAAAGGAGTAGAGGGACCTCTATTAATCAAATATACTGCAGTATTGACAGCCTCCGCCCACATGTGTAAGGGCAACCCAGCATGCAACCTCATGCTCCTTGCGCACTCCATTATAGTCATGTTCATGCGATCAGCCACTCCATTTTCCTGTGGAGTCCTTGGAATAGTTTTTTGTCTATGAATACCATTAGTGGAGCAATAATCTTCAAATTCATGACTGCAATACTCACCACCATTATCAGATCTGAGACATTTTAATTTCTTACCAGTCTCATTTTCAACCAAGCATTTCCATTTCTTAAAAGTTTGAAATACATCAAATTTTTGTCTAAGGAAATAAACCCATACTTTTCTAGTTTCTTCATCAATAAATGTAACATAATAATGAGAGCCACCAAGGGAAGATACCTGAGCCGGTCCCCATACATCTGTATGCACAAGCTCTAATTTCTCCTTTTTGTTTTCCTTCCCTGTCTTTACAAAACTCACTCTCTTTTGTTTTCCATACACACAACTTTCACAGAAATCCATATTCACACATTTTAGACCTGGTAAAACTTTCCTTGAATGAAGTACTTTCATACCTTTCTCACTCATGTGCCCAAGTCTATTGTGCCACAACGCTGTATCAGAATCTACAGCAGCTATTTGTTCTCCCTGCTCAACTGCAGTAATTGTTCTTGAATATTCATTTTTCTCTTAAACAATCAAAGTAGAAGGAACAATATGACCTGTACAAAGATATAAGGTGCCTACTTTCACACCTTTTGCTACTACAAGGGAACCTTTTGAAACCTTCCAATTTTTATCATTAAAAGTAATTACACAACCCTCATCACCGAGTTGCCCTGCTGAAATTAAATTCCTACTCAGCTTTGGAACATGTCTTACCTCATGTAGTAGCCAATGATTCTCATTCTGCAACTTAATCTTAATTTTTCCCTTTCCAACAATCTGACAGGGTTCATTATCCCCCAAATAAACAAGCCCAAAATCCCCTTGGACATAATCAATGAAATAACCTCTATGAGGTGTAGCATGAAAAGAAGCACCAGAATCTAAAACCCATGAATCATCAACACTCTCTAAAGACAGAAGCAAAGCATCCTCTTTGGATTTATTACTTACCACATTTGCCTCTTTGTCTCCATCTAATTTATCTCCTTCATTTTTCTTTCGAGTCCAGCAATCTTTCTGTTTGTGCCCTGGTTTCCCACAGTACCAGCAATCATTTGGTCCTCTCGATTGAGACCTCCTCCCCTTTGACTTTCCTCTTGATTTCCCACGATTTCCAGAGTTACTTCCTCTTTCAGTCGTTCTGCCCCTGCTTTGTGCATTTAAAGCACTTCCTGATGTAGATCCACCTGAGGATTTTCTATGAGTTTCCTCACTTAAAATAACACCGATCACATCATCATATTTTAGGGTACTTGATCCAGGAACAGAATTACTCACCGCCATTACCAAGCCATTCTAGCTTTCAGGCAAAGAACACAAAATCAAGAGAGCCCTAATTTCTTCATCAAAATTGATACCCACAAAAGATAATTGACTAGTAATAGCATTAAACTCATTTAAATGATCTGCAATAGATCCACCTTCTGCCATTTTCATATTAAATAAACGCTTCATGAGAAATACCTTATTTGAAGCAGAGGGCTTTTCATACAATGTCGCTAGGGTTTTCATCAAATATTCTGTCATCTTTGCTTTTGTAATATTAAATGCCACCGATGGTGCCAAGCATAACCGAATGCTTCTGAGTGCCTTTCTGTCCAAAAGATCCCATTCAGCCTCTGACATAGTTCCCTGATTCTTGGCTTTTCCTTCCAACGGCTTCCATAAATCCTTCTGATATAAATAGTCTTCCATTTGCATCTTCCATAACTGGAAGTTCTGCCCATTAAACCTATCAACCCTTAGCTTACCATCATTTGCCATTGCTCCCACTTAACCGTGAGACTTTCCTGCAGAGGATAACTGAGAAACAACTAGGCTCTGATACCACTTGTTAGGATAAACCACAGACAGAAATAAAAACTAAATGCAAATATAACCAATAACAAAAATAATAGAACACATAGAAATGAACACAAGGCACCAAGATTTAACGTGGTTCACCCAATCCCTGGGCTACGTCCACCAAACAGCAAGTCCGATCTTATTACAATCTAGTGATTACAACCTGATTACAATCTGTAATCCCTTACAGCTCAATACCGCCGCAAGAACCAATTTTGTATCACCACACATGAAAAATACCCAACCCTAAGCCCTTTTTATACAAGTATTAAACCGCTTTAGGGTTATAACATGTCGGCCATATGTCGGCCATAATATGTTGGCTACCATGTCGGCTACTTCCAAAAAAAAATTTTGGCCCCACTATTTATGAAGTATGTACAGTACTTTCCTGATCAGTCACCACAATCTAACATCATGGTCATGGAGAGTTACCACAACTTCTGATTTTGTGTGATTTGTGCCCAGAATTTGAACCATGATTGCCCAAATTTTATTTTTTTGAGTACAAAGACAAATCAACATTTTTTAGAACCATATGGGGTGGTTCATTACTATTGCACATAATGAGAAAACTACTGAAAACAACCCTATTGGGACTCAAAATTGAAGCCCTGATTTTGAGTACTATTGAGAAAATCAAGACCTATAAACGCTTTTTGATGCCTATGTACCCAGCTATCCATTTGAGGGCTAAGAGGTGTTCAATGTTTCTAACACCTTGCATTCAGTATATTTTCTCATCCCATGAAGTTAAATTGTTATTCCAAGCCATTTCATAAGTCCCCTTTTGAGCAATTGTCAAATCTGCATTTTTACTTGTGTCAAATAGTGATAAGAGGACATGTTTGCATGTGAATATCTCACACCTAGTAATGTTTCATGACTCACCACTTTGGGAGTTTTTAGTGTCCTTACCAAAGAGCCAATGTTTCAAATTTCAAGTCATTTTGAATCTATTTGACTAGGTTTTGAATCCCTCAAAGTTGGTCTTTTATTGATGTCATACTGATGCAATTAGTTTTGAATTCTAGGAGGCCCTATTTGACTTTTTTAAATTTTGATCCAGTTGACTAAAATGATGATTTTCCTTTTGCATTACATTTTGGAGGTTAGAGACTTGCTATATTTCAAGTTTGAGCTCATGATGAATTTGTTTGATCAATTTTCAAATGCGATTCCAAATGCAACTTATTGCTTTTTACTAGTGTCAAAAGGTGCAGATTTGTTAGTACCCCTATTCATGATGTCATATCTTGAAATCTATGATAGGTGGGATCAAATGGATTGTACCACTATGTTGTACTCTAAAAATATTTTAAATGTACCAATTTTTAAGTCTTGACAAATCTATCTGCATACTTTCCTAGGTCAATTCCATTTGCAAAAAGTGCTTTTCCGTTAGTGTCTCCAATCTACAATCCTAGGCAGCACAATTTGACCATTTGCCAAGCACATCCTATTATTTTTCATGAGGCCAAATCAAAGATTCAGATTTTTCTCATGACAATGAACCAACACCCTAGTTTTTGTGCCCCCAAGTGTCTATTTACCCAAGTTTCAAAGCCAATTCCAAATGTAATTTATTGTTTTCTAACATGTTTGGTTGCAGGCAGTTTTTGTAGGGCAACTTCAATAGTTAATATCTTCTGATTGAGGATTCATCATGAGACAAGATTTGATAGGGTAGGAGTATACAAAACAAAGAATCATTGTGCCAGTTTTCAGAGCCTAGTCAAGTGTTTGGATTAGTTTTTAAAGCCAGTCGATAGGCCCTATTATCTGAAAATCACAGTTTGCAAATTAATGATAAAATTTGACAGAGAAGTGATTGAATTTGTTTCTAGTGGTCAAATTTTTTTCAAATCAGTGCCAAAAGGGTGAATGAGTCATTTTTTCAATTCAGTTGTTTTGACACAAAAATTTTTAGCCGGACCCACTTTGGGGCCCGACTAAATTCATCAGACTGATAGGATTGGGTGTGTTTGAATAAGTCATAAATGCTCTTGATTATACAAGAAAATTAGAAATGATTCACCTATTGCCATTTGAGATCCTAAGATAACTTTAGGATGAATGGGATACCAGGCTAGAGCATAGATGAGATGAATGATACGTCTGGGGTTTAGCCTCCACAATGGTGGATTTCTTATGTGATGTTGTATCTGTAGTTGGAAAAAATTTATTCAAGTATCTAGATGAACTACATTGCTTTCTCTCTACTTTTAGTTCAAGGGGAGATCTTGCATCTCCACATTTTAGCCCTCTTGTGATCTGTGTCTTGCAAAAGTGCCTTTGAGTTGTTGAGTCAAGTTCCAAAATTCAGAAGCTTGCCCATCGGACAATGATTTCATTCTATGTGGCTAGTGCGATGAACTTTTTTTTACATGCTCAAGCTAATTCGAGGTCATTATCTATCACAATTGTGACTACTTTGCTTCCAAAAATAATCAAGTATATCAATCAAATCATGGTTCAAAAGATTTTTTCTTTGAGAATGGAGTCCATTGAGAAATTTGCTTCATTTTTCCCCAGACATATTATCCAAAGAATAAATAAGATCCAGCATGGAATCTCTAGATGGCCATCACTTACCTCTCTACTAACCATGTGAGTTTTTTTTTTGAGTTTCCACTTCATGGTAGGTTTACAAATATGAACTTTGTGACACTAAGATTCATTGGGTATTCTAGTAAAGTTTATGAACTTGTGCACTGCTAGATGCAAAGGTTGAGTGGGCTTTTCTTCTAATCTTAGTCTTTCTATTTATCATACACATCATGTTTCTAATATCAAGATACATCAACGTAGATGCAATTAGCTTTTACAAATAGTCTCTGTGGTTATAAAATAGTGATTGGTTAGCCATTAGATAGGCTTAGAGAGGATTTCTCTAAGAATTTCAAGGACTTTATTGAAAGATTGACCATTGTTGAAGACTTGGAAAGGGCCACTTTGCAAAAGTTAAACCAAGGAATGTTAGAGCATACTAAAGCCATGGTTGTTGCTAAGGATGAATGCAAAGGTTGATATTAAAATGAAGAAATAGAATACACCTATAGGTCTAAAGACCTGCAATAGTATATTGGTGATGAGGTCATAGGCACATTCCTAGTGAGGAGGAATGAATAAGGGATCTAATGAGGATGCTATGAATGACAAATAGTCCATCCTATTAAGTTTTGAATCATCCAATACCCATTTCCTCCACCCTGCTCCATTTATTTGTGGGGGAAAAAGGTAGCACCAACAATAACACCCTATAGAGAGGAATGTGCATAAGAATATTAGAGGGAAATTTGGTGAGGGCCAAAGCAAAGAAGCATGACAAGCTCTACTACAAGATGCTCTACTGTTTCACTCGCCACTTTAATGCTAGTCCTCGCGAGCCTCCCCAGGATGTATGCACCCTCTATGAGACCTACTGTGACCTAGGTGGCTCCATGAATCCAAAGCTCTTTCAGAGGTTTGCTCTGCATTCAAAGGCCCATACATTTATTGGGGATTGCAACAGTTAAGAAGGATCTCATGGAAATGGTTAAGGTAGGGATGAAACTTTTCTTGTTTGATTTTGATCTGAGAATGATGTATGGTATCTACAGGGCTTCATCTTCTGGAGAAATGAACTTGGAGTCATATGCTTTTAGAGGGGGCAACTTTCTCACCCATGTTTGCTTTCATATTCACAAAGACCTGCACACCAAAACAATGGAGAGCCACCAATTTTGAAGCTACAAGAAGAGTGCATAAGGCCCATGTGCAAAGGAAGCAAAATCACCTTGTAAGCAAAGAAAACCTACAAAAAAGTTACCCCACATTACTTGTGGGGAAGACATTTTAGATATTTATATACAATTCTACTCAATAAGCTAGGCATCCAAAATACACTAGCCTTTTGTAAGGTACTCAACACATGGAGGGACCCACCTAGACGACCAGCTGGCACACAAACTAAGGAACTTTTAGCAAAGAATGCAGATAGTAATGACATGGCACCTGACACACAAGATGCTAACATATGTCCAGATTGAATGATAGGTACATTCTCACTTTAAGAAGTTGCAAGGTAGTTAAATAATATGGGCAAGTGAGGAAGCGCCACATGGCAATGGGCTTGACTAGTGTTGATGTGGCAATCAATGATAGATTCAGACTGGAGGCTTAAGATTGCACCATGTGCCAAAATGGATAGTGAGGGCTTCCCTACAATAGGAAGTTGCTCAATAGATAAGTGAAGCAGGGAAGAACCATGTGGCAATGGGCCCACCCACTGATGATGTGGTGGATTAGTGGTAGATTGGCAGGCCAATCAAAGGTTTCCATGTGGCAAAAAAGTCAAGCCACAGTTGACCCAAAGTTGTAGGGTGAGGCTAAAAAATGAAATATTTTAAAATGCTATTTTAAAATGTTTTTCAAAAAGGGTATGTGCATATTTTAAATGAAAAAATGGTCATTTTCTAAAGTTCAAACTTTAGAATTTTTTAAATTTTCAAAAATTCAGTTGTAGACTACATAGTTATAATAGGGGGTATTTTTCAAAATGACTTTCAAGGGGTTTCTTGTAGGAAAATATAGCGATATTATATATTGCCAGAATCAGGAGAAGAGAAAATTTCTAATTCTAGAATTTTTTTTTGCACAAGAAGTCATTTGTTCAACCTTTAGGAGGTTTGGTCCTAGATTCCTAATTTGCAACTATATTTCGGTGTTGAAGTTCAAAACTGACTTCTAGCATGGTAATGAATTGAATGAACATAAAAGACAATGAAAATGAAGTTGGGGTCAAATTTGATCACTTTTAAGTCAGTTGAATCAAGGTTTTATCAGCATTCTTAATGCATATTAGATATTTTGGTTGCATAAAAGTTTTCATCATTCAATAGAGATACTTACAAGTTTGTTATAGAATAATGATAAAACCAAATTAGATCAAAGGGGTAGAAAGATGAAAGAAGTTTTAGAAATGCAAGGGATTGAATTTCAAGTGGAGACATGTCATCTTTAGATTAGATCTGGTAATTCATCTTCTTCTATATCTTCCTTTCTTTCATCCATTGCAAGGGAGGTTCTAGTTTTGAGAAGAAAATTGACTCAATACTGAGACACCATTCTTTTAGCATAATTCTCTTGTATGAACAATAGTAGGAAAGATAATACAAAAAGTTTAGATCTATTAGATGTTTCTATGTTTTGATTTCATACATATGAATGTATTATTTCAAGGAAATCAATACAAAGAACAATGGGTGTTGAGTTTTATTTTAAATCTTGTCTCCTTTCTCAATGAGCTGTAATGTTTTATGATCTTTGAACAAAGAGCCTAGGTCATAATTTTAGTCTCTTAAGGTTGTATGTTGTTTCATTGTTGCTTATAATTCAAGGAGTTCTTCAGAGAAATCAATAGGGTTGCAAGTTTATTGAGGAGCATATCAGCTAAGACTGAGATTTAGATTGAACATAGATGTCTATTTACAAGGTGAATGGAAAGATCAGATATTTGAATATATAAATAGGTATCAGGTATCCATATGTATGTGTTTGATTCATGAAATTTCCCAATAGATAAGGCACTAATCAGCTATAGGATCATTAGTTCTTACTGCTTCATATTAGGGGTTTTGCTAAATTCAACATTATTAATCAAATGCTTTTCCCCCTTTCATGTTGAAGAGCTAAAAAGTCTAACCCTCACTCAAATTATGAAATGTATTGTTTTGCATTTAGCTACTACAGATATATGCCATTACATGAGTTAATATGAGAATTAAGGTTTAAATTTTCTTAGTAGATTCAGGAATATGTTTTTGCACTAGTACCTTATAATTGAATCTGAGGTCCACCTACCTAGGTTTTGCAGAGCCTAGAGTAGAAGAAGGGTCAAGCCTAATAGTTGGCCTAGTGTCTAAAATGATATGTTAAAGATGGGAGTTAGCTGCCCCTAAATGTGTCATATTCTCATCAAGGTAATTTGAAACTTGTAGCATTTTCAAACACCAACACACCCCACATTCTTATTATACAAGGTTTTCTATATATAAGTTTTTGCTTTTGTTTTGTTTTTATTTTTTTATTAGTTTTATTTAGTCTTTCTAGTTAGGTGTTAGTCTTCTTTGATTTGAGTCTTTTTTTTTTGGGTTTAGTTTCTTTTTCTTTTTTGTTAGGTGCAATCAAGACTCATTCTTGACGCATTTCATAAATCACTCCTTTTGGTTTTGACTTTTAGGAAGAGGTATTTCTTTATCAAAGCATTCAAATTATTGTGTTCTTGTACCAATTGGAGAACACACATTACTTGTAGTTATAGAGGACTTATAGTCTTGAAATTAGAGTTGTAGATCAATAGTTCTCAAAACTTTATAAATCTAAAGACTGACTATCTTGGTGTTTTCAAATCAAGGTTGACAACAACGAGGTATAGTTCGAAGCCTACTAGTTCAAACAAAAGGTTTTTTTTCAAGGAATTTCTAAGGTCATTATTTAGCATGAGAGTTTCCATAAAGTTCTTAAAAGAGGAACACAAAAGCTATCAACTAAAGAGGGAATATGAGAAATGACACCAATGCCTTGGCCACACAGTATAAGCATGGTCAAGGTATAGAAAGAAAATAAAAATGATGGTGTTAAGAATGAAAGATTCCAAATGTACTTAGAAAGATAATCTGATAGTAGGGATATGCGCTCCAAAATGGCTATCCAATATCTATACAAATTGCTTCATCGAAGAATCAAATGGAAATGTCATGTCCCCTTTTCAAATAATTAAAAATAATAATCTTTGCTAAGATAGGCAGGCCCAAGAAAGTGAAGTTTCGGAAAAAGGGAGTTAATCTTTGGAAACCGTTGGACTAATAAATGATAATAATTATTAAAATATGTTTCATTAACCTCTCTTGGACGTGAGTTACAGTTATGCCCCTTTTAAAGAGGTTTGGAGGCATTTTGGGGGGTATTCCAGAACTTGACTTTTGCTCATTCTTTGTTATTCTTCAGAGGCTGCCAAACCTGTGGAGAAGGAGACCCAAGAACGGGAGTTTGCAGGTTTCCAGGGAGACCCAAGAACGGGAGTTTGCAGGTTTCCAGGAAGGCTAAGGACGGGAGTTTGAAGAAATTCCATGTGCATGCTCATACAGAGTTTGCCTTTGTGCTGAACAGTGCAAATTTGTGAGTTTCCGGGTGTATTTTTGTAAGAGTTTGGTGTTTCCGGTTGAGTATTTCATATCAGTTTTGGTTGCTACTGTATTTTATACTTTAAGCTGTTAAAATAGAGCTGAATATATATATTGGGATGTGATTAAACTTCTGAGATAGATTATTAGTGTTCTTGTGGTGTTTCCGGGCATATTTGGTGCTATTTCGGGAGCCCGATGAGCATAGTTTTGGTCCTACATTTTTGAGCTGTTGTGTAAAGGCTATACGGATCTGGAAATGTCAATTTGTAGGCTGTTATGCTGCTGAAAGTTCTGTAAAAATTTCCATTTTCAGATTTATTAATAATTTGTGAAGTTGTGAAGCTTTTAGCACTATTTTCAACATACCCGATTTGGGGTTTCTTGAGGAATTTGGTGGATCTTTGGGATATTAGCTGTTTGATTTTAAAGATCTGATTAGAGGTTGGAAATATCATGAAAAATTAGAAAAGGGACATTTCAGTGGTATCAGAGCCATGATCTTTCCAGCCTGAGGGTTTGTAGAAGTTGCAGGTCAGTTTTGACAACTACCCAGATCTTGCATGTTAGTTTTGATAACTACCCAAATCTTGCATGTCAAAATTTATGGTTGCATTCTACTTCTAATCATATGCATGTTAGTTCTTGGTGAATTTGGTGGTTGCATGTTGCTTCTAATCAGTTGCATGTCAAAATTTATGGTTGCATGCAACTAAGTGAAAGAGAAAAAAGATATTTGCAGCGAGAAAAGAATAAAGAAATTTTGATCAAACCTCCAGTTGAAAGTAAAAGTACAAAATCCAAGGAAGGGAAAAGTATGGCTGATCCAGATAAGATGGCAAAGAAATTCTTCCAAGACATCCAAAATACTCAGAAGCAAACAATGGATAGTTTGGCAAAAACTAGAGAGGCTTTGCGAATATTGACAGAAAAACTACAAGGAGTTGCATCTATTAATGAGAAAGGGAGCACTTCAGAGGAGCCAAGAAATCTGAAATCCACACCATCTAAATCAACCAAAACTATTTTCTTGCCTGCAGATGAGCCACTAGTACCAAATCTAGCCATTAATCCTATGGAAGAGGTTACAGGTAACTTGATTACATTAAGAGCTACTTATAATGGCTTAGATGATGACTTTCGTAGTTCAGTTCTTTTTAGAGAATATGTGGATATGATGAACACTTTGATGCCCAAGAAAGAGTACAGAAGGGAGCATGACATAAGTGGAAGAGAGCTCAAAAATAAAATAAGCAAGTTTATAGCACCTACTTTTGATGGAACAAATAAAATTTCAGCTAGAGCATGGCTACAAAAATTACAGACCTTCTTCACACTTAACCCCATGAAGGAGAGTGATGTTGTTCAAATTGCAAGTCTACACTTGGAAGATGCAGCCTATGATTGGTGGTATCATGGAATGACTACTCAAGGTCATGATCAGGTAACTACATTTAATGATTTTAGTCAAAAAGTGATAGATAGATTTGACCTCAAGGATGATGATTATGAGGATGTTGTTGTGCATGATGGTGAGATACCTGGTGTAGATGAGCAGACATTGAGCATTCATAACTTTTTTGAGAGAGAGTACCAGGCACAGTTAGATGCTTTGTCACATGAGGTTGAGGCTAGTAGTACTTCACATGATTTATCCCGCCAGCTGAAGGTGTGTGAAGACAGTATTTTCACTACATTATCTCATCATGACAGGTATGTGGAGTTAGTTGGTATTGGTCATATTACTCAAGTCAGGATTTTGTTTGAGTTACCAGCTAATTCTAGTTTACAGATATGGACTCGAGATTCTTATATTGGCATTTGGGGTTCAGTTGACTGTAAATCATTAACACTTTTTGGTAGCAGTGATTGTTTGGGTGCTACCATGGATTTGATTAGCAGATTGCACGGTGTTGTATTTTCTTGTGCCAGGAGCTTATCTGATGTTGGTATTAGTTTTTATACACCAGTGTTGGGCTTTGTTCATATATCCAGTTGACCATACTTGCTGGAATGTGTTGATGATCTTTCATATTTGGCAGTGTGTACAGATGAGTCCCAGGATCATATTGGCATTGATGACATCCAGGAGGATGTAGTGGGCAATTTTGAAGACTTAGTTTCTTTGGGTACAGAGGAGTTGGACAGCAGTGCTATAGTTTTTGATACTCTGTATGTTGATATGAGCTTTAGAGTTGATTCACAGGACATGGATGGTAATACTCTAGAGACTAGTAACTTTGAGGATACTCCTTTAGACAGTGCATCAAAGGAGGTTTGTAGGAGACAGTCAAGCCAATGCCATCATGTGTCTAATCAGTTGAGAGTTAGTGACCGAGACATTGCTATCACTTGCCAACATTTTGATGCTGCTCGTCAGTTATTAGCAGTTTATGGATGGGGTTCTCCTACTAGTGATGAGCATGAAGGAAGTTATCTTTCCTTGACAGAGATCCACTCTTTATGGGAGGCTATTCGGATTTTGAGACAGAATTATATGCAATTGGTAGCTGACAAAGATTATCTTATGGAGTGGGGTAGTACAGCATATGATGCATTGTTGGCCAAGGAAGATGAGGTGAGTGAGCTTACTGAGCAGCTTGAGGTGACTTCTGAGATTCTTGAGAGTACACAGTTGACTTTCAAGGAGTCACAGTTTCATTTGGCTAAGGTGAACATGGAGTTAGAGCAACTACAGTCTTTATCTGATTCTATATAGTCACAAGCTATGGTGTTTGGTGATTCAAGGATGTCCATGGCTAAGATTGTCAGAGACAGTAGAGATGGGGATGCATCCATCCTTGATACTAACATTGGCATATCAGGTTCATTCCCACTAGAGTTAGGTTTAGTTGAGTTGGGTATTGTAGCAGATTATTGTATGCTTGACAGGGTGGTGGCCTCTAGTACTGAAGGCACAGAGACTAGAGATGTATCAAAGGTCATGTGTGATGTTGGTGAGTCGACAGTAGGCATGGTTCCTGCTAGTAATACTACTCCCTTGGTGATATCTTTGGAGGTAGTAGTCAGTTCCAACATGGTTGATGATCAATTGCAGTTAGTTTCATCTGGATTATAGTCTGAGCCACTGACTGAGATTGGCGCTTTCTATCGGCATTACACTATGAGGTACGCTCATCAATTTACCTTTGATGACCATGTTGATGAGATTATGATACAGAGATGTACTTTGGTTCCTAGTGCTTATCATCAGTTATGGAATAGTTTGATGCCTCGAGATGAGAGTTGTGATGGGCACGACATGGTGACAGGTTCTGCAGTTGATAGCTTGATAATACATTACTTAGAGCAGGAGTTTTGGAGTGATGCTTCAGCAAGTGTTGTTATTGATTCTACTCCTTTGGCTATGACATCTCCTGACTTAGCTAGTGATCAGTCACAGTGGGTTGTATCACTTGTTCATGGTGAGCTGTTGACTGAGGTTGGTTTTTTTAATCAACGTTATATTGCAGGGTATGTACATCAGTTAACAATTGATCCTTATGCTGAGGAGTTGATGGTAGAAAAATTTGGTTTGGGTTCCATTTCTTGTTGTTTATCTTGTGATGGCTTTTCACCATCAGGGGTGCATGGGAGTTATGGTTATGAGACAGTGGCCAATGATCTACAGAGTTGTGTTGACTGCAGGAGTTGTATAGTGTGTGGATTCTCCATACTTGGTATAGTTTCATTTGAAAGCATTCACCATTGTTGCAGAGTTGGATTGTACATTCCATATAGGCCAGTGGAATGCATTGATGGTATTTACTATGTTGGTAGTCCACTTTACTTGGGTTTTGATATTCTAAGAGTTTTTGTCTCATGGGTTTTTGACTGTGGTAATGGTGATTTTGGAGTTTGGTTGAGCTATAATTTCCAGTTTGATTATGGATTCCTCTTGGTCATATTGCAGAGGATCTTGCAGGAGTCTGTGTTAATTGGTAGTAGTATAGTTCATGACTACATTTGGGATCTAGGAGGATTGATTGGTTTATTGTTCAGCCATTGCTTGAGGACAAGCAATGTTTGGGAGGGGAGGACTTGTCATGTCCCCTTTTCAAATAATTAAAAATAATAATCTTTGCTAAGACAGGCAGGCCCAAGAAAGTGAAGTTTCAGAAAAAGGGAGTTAATCTTTGGAAACCGTTGGACTAATAAATGATAATAATTATTAAAATATGTTTCATTAACCTCTCTTGGATGTGAGTTACAGTTATGCCCCTTTTAAAGAGGTTTGGAGGCATTTTGGGGGGTATTCCAGAACTTGACTTTTGCTCATTCTTTGTTATTCTTCAGAGGCTGCCAAACCTGTGGAGAAGGAGACCCAAGAACGGGAGTTTGCAGGTTTCCAGGGAGACCCAAGAACAGGAGTTTGTAGGTTTTCAGGAAGGCTAAGGATGGGAGTTTGAAGCCATTCCATGTGTATGCTCATACAGAGTTTGCCTTTGTGCTGAACAGTGCAGATTTGTGAGTTTCCGGGTGTATTTTTGTAAGAGTTTGGTGTTTCCGGTTGAGTATTTCATATCAGTTTTGGTTGCTGCTATATATTATACTTTAAGCTGTTAAAATAGATCTGAATATATATATTGGGATGTGATTAAACTTCTGAGATAGATTATTAGTGTTCTTGTGGTGTTTCCGGGCATATTTGGTGCTATTTCGGGAGCCCGATGAGCATAGTTTTGGTCCTACATTTTTGAGCTGTTGTGTAAAGGCTATACGGATCTAGAAATGTCAATTTGTAGGCTGTTATGCTGCTGAAATTTCTGTAAAAATTTCCATTTTCAAATTTATTAATAATTTGTGAAGTTGTGAAGCTTTTAGCACTATTTTCAACATACCCGATTTGGGGTTTCTTGAGGAATTTGGTGGATCTTTGGGATATTAGCTGTTTGATTTTAAAGATCTGATTAGAGGTTGGAAATATCATGAAAAATCAGAAAAGGGACATTTCAGGAAACATGTGAGCTCCTTGAAGCAAAATCAAAAGAGATTACTAAGGACCTAAAAAGAAAAGTGATAACCTGTTGAGAGCCCTTAGAATGGATTCTCTCACCTAGTCAAATAGTGATTGATACACATGATCTACAAGAATTCTTGATGAATGAACCAGTGGAGTGGAGGATTGTTTCCAAGTTTCCATAGACTCATTATAGATTGCATCTTGAAATGTCAAAGGAAATGAATATACAGTGCACACATTGAGCTTGAAAATTTGAGATTCTGAAGTTTTGATATCAAGGAACTTGAAAACTATTTGAAGTGTTCTAAATTTAGTTGTTATTTGACACATGTCAGATGCATGCTTGCTGATGAAGAAATGCCTTTGTTATTTCTTCCCTTTTGTTGGGGCTATTTATTGCGGTTTAACAATGCACACCCCATTTCTCCTAGAAATAGGGACCCCTAGTAAAATCTTTATCTCCTAGACCCCTAGTTCGAGGCTTGGGTCATTTTTGGAACTCTTCGTAAGTTTAGATCAAGTCCTAGTCTTTTATTGGACAAGTATGGGGTGTTAGAACTATGAAAAAATAGAATGTACTTCACAGTGCACGAAGTTTGAATAACACAAAGTTGTGGTGTATAACATGCAAGTGCACAAATTTTCATAGCATCTTTATTATCAACAACAATAGAGATCTTTCCTAAGATGGTAACCTTCACCTTCAAAGGAGTCACGAGTGCCTTGGGATTTTAGATATAAGAAGTAGAAGGAGTTCAAATGTATGAAAGTGTTTGGCTATAAAAAGGGTATAAATTATCAAAAAGGGAAAAATAAGTACACTGGAGTGCTCCCAGACCTTGTCTGAGAAAAACCTAGAAACTATTTTCAAAACTGAGAATTTTTTTTTTTTGGCAAATTGAGCTTTCGAGCTTTCGAGCTTTTGGGGTGCACTTCTTCCAAAAATGTTTTTCTATAAAGAGGATACAAATCATCAAAAAGGAGAAAAATAAGCACACTAGAGTTCTCCTAAACCTTGTTTGAGAAAAACCAAGAAACTATTTTCAAAACTGAGAACTTTGATTTTTTGGTGAATTGAGCTTCCGAGCTTCCAAGGAGTGCTTCTTTCGAGGTGCATAGGTGTGTTAGGTGTACTAGGTGCACTACTTCCAAGATGCACTTTCTTCTAAGGTGTACTAATTTTTTTAAAATAATTTAGAGATGTACCAACAATTAACTGCCAGTTCCAAATTTAGAGCTTTCCATGCACCAAAAATGTATTCTAATGGTAGTTTAACTTGTACAAACATCTAGAGAAGGTTGAGCTTTTATTTATGGCACCTCCAGAGACTCCTACATCATCTAATGGCCTTTTTCTTCTTATTTTCTCATTCTTTTTTTTTAAAGACATGTAAAGGCTCATGCCTCCATTTAATAATATAAATAAGGATGGAGTCCTACTAAGTACCATTTAGAGAGTCAGTTTGTACATAAATAAATTTGTTTTAATAGTTTATAAGCACATGATTTCATAAAGAGATCTCTCACTCTCAACACAAATTGAGAAAAATAATTCTTATAAATTCAAAAATGTAATATGTATTTTAGGCTATTATTTTGATACAATAATATATGCTTTTGGTGCTCACATTTGGAGTGTAGTGATTCTTGCCTAAGTGTGCTATATTTTATGAATGTATGTTCATGGAATGTAATTGAGCCAATAGTTTTATTGTGTTATTAAAAATATTTAAATTTTGGTGTTTGTTATGGGTCTACAAATTCCATTGATGTACTTGATGTTCCTACATAGCTTTTTGTCTTGCATGAGCACGCTTTCCATGGCCTTGCGATCTGATGAAAAGTGAAACATCTTATGATTACCAAATTCCCATTGATGATTACATCAGTGGAATTAAGGAAGTGCTACTCCTACTTTCATTGGTTACCTACCAATCTTTTTAAAGGCTTAACTCGTAGGCGTGTTGTTTCTATGGCTTATGTCCATTAGGAATTTACTTTTCAAGTCATTTTCTTAAACTTCTTTGTTACCCTATCTTCATTATTTTCTTTACTAACCCTTAGTTATATTAGGAATTCATATAGTTTCATTGTTAAACTACATTGATTTAAAATATATAAATACAAAAATATATTTCTTTTTTGTGTGGTTTTTCTTTTGAGATAGCAAGCAGATCCAAAATCTTATCTAAATTAGTTGGAACCATCAAAGTCCTCCCTGTGAAAAATTACATTTATCTTCAACTGAGTGGATTCTAGTAAGTCGCAAGATTGCCTGGAACCTTGGAGTCGACCCTAGATTAGCTTTTCAAGAGAGGAGTTCGAAAGGATTCATATCATTAAGCATCATGAAAAATGACAACTCAATAGTAATATATCCCTAAGGTAACTAATAATTATGATAATTATTGGTCAATTAATTTTAATTTCTTCAATAATATATAATATTTAGTTGAATCAAATCTAATCATGTATACAATATTGTGGCAAATCTTTGAGTTCAATTTTTTTAATAAAATAAATTATTGAGCAATTTTAAATAGTTTATAACAAAATTTAATAAAATTGTGGTGATTTAGGTTGCATTAAAACTTAAATTATTAGCCAAACTACTAGCAAGTTTTTTTCTAAAATTCACAAAATTATGAATATTCACCACTAAAAACACCCTAGGAATAAACCCTACTTTACCTCTTAGATGCATAAATGCATGCTTAGGTAATGCCTTGGCAAATATGTCTTCTTTCCACTCCTTGGTGTTCACATATTCCAATATCACCTCTTTGTCTCGAACCAATTCCCTTAGGTAATGATACTTTATGGCAATGTATTTTGTCCTCGTGTGCATTACAATTTTTTTGGATATATTGATTGCACTTGTGTTATCACAATAGATAACCACTAGTTCCTTGATTTCCTCCCTCATTCCTAACAATAATTAACTACCACAACAACATAATTTTCCTCTACTATTGATTGAGAAATGCAATTTTTCTTGTTTCTTGTCCAAAAACTAATGTCTTTCCAAGAAAGAATGCTCCTCTATTGGTTTTTTTCTATCAACAATACACTGCCCAATCTACATTTGTGAAGGTTCTTAACTCAAAGTTTCCTCCTTTCTTATACCATAGACCATATTCTTCAGTTCCTTGTAGGTACCTCAGAATCTTTTTGTTGCCATCATGTAATTTTCTTTAGGATTTGTAGAAAACCTTGCAACCATGGTGACTACCAATGCAATATCAGATCTGGTGTGTACCACATATTGAAGTTTCCCAATCATTGATCTATAGGTCATTTGATTTATGTCCTTTAAATCATCATTCTTTGAAATTTTATGTCTAGTGGACATAGGCATTCTAACTAGTTTACAATCTTCCATTCCAAATTCTCTCAATATTTCCTTGATGTACTTTGACTAAGTGATGTATGTATGTATGTATATATATGTCATCCTCTATTTGATAAACTTGTGGGCCAACAAAGAATTTTATCTCTCCAAATATAGACATTTCAAAAAAATTCCTCATTTCTTTAATAGATCATTTACATAACATCTCATGTCCTCCAAATATGATATCACCCACAAATATTTCTTGTAGCAATATCTTGTCGTGTGGTCCTTCCTTTATATACAAATCACTATTATCATTTTTCTTTTGAAAACCAATTCTTACCACATATCCATGCATCCTTTCATACCATTCTCTAGGAGCTTGCTTTAGTCCATATAGAGCTTTTTGTAGTTCTCATACCATGTATTTCTTTTTTAGATCAATGAAACCTTTAGGATTTTCAATGTAGACTTCTTCTTCTAGGATTCCATTTAATAAGATTGATTTTGCATCCATCTGATATACTTTGAATCCTTTATGTGCAACATATACTGGTATATTCTGACTCCTTCAAGTCTTGTAATAGGGGGAAATATTTTTCCATAGTCAATACCTTCTTCTTGTGCATAGCCTTTGCATACTAGCCTTGTCTTGTTCCTTGTTACTTCTCCTTTCTTATTTAACTTATTTTTGAATATCCATTTTCTACCAATCACATTCTTATCCTTAGATCTAGATACAAGAGACTGGGTATTATTCTTTTCTATTTCCTCAATTTCTCCATTCATTGCCTCTATCCAACCTTCATTTTCTAAATCATATTTTATAGACCTAGGTTTAAATTCACTAAGAAACCATGTACCTTTTAATTTTGTTCCTTCTCAGTATGCCATTTGTCTCTTCAATTATATTTTCAAGTGCATGATGTCTTTTGACATATTTTGCAATTTTAGGCTCTCTTCTTATTTTTTAACTAGGTTCACTTGGTTCTCCATGCTTGTGACCTTCCACCATTTTCTCAGGCTCTTCTATCTATGACTTGGGTTCCTCTACTAAGTTTATTGTAACTCATTCTATATTTCCTATGACTTGGGTTGCATTGTTTGAACTGACTACAACTCAGGTTGTATTGCCTATGACTTAGTTTGTACATCTATAACTTGGTATGTTCACTTTGTTGTTGCTTGGATTCAATTATTTATGAGTTGGGTATAGTCTCAAGTTCCTCCTCATAGTAAACAATTTTTTTTTATTCTTCATCCTCCTTGCTACTTTGTTCTTCACTTCTTTCTATAAAGTCACCAATCTTTACATGTGCACTTTCTATAAATTTCTAAGTAGCAAGATTCAAACATTTGTATGCCTTAATTTTATTGGAGTAAGTTAGGAATATACCTTGATCATATTTTGCATCAAGATTTCCTTTCCTTATATCTTTCAAGGTATAAATTTTTCTTCCAAATACTTTAAGATAAAAAACATTAGGTTTATACCGATACCATAATTCATAGGTGTTTTATCTTTACCTTTCCTCAGTTGAACTTGGTTTAGTGTATGACCTATTCTACTAGTTGCTTCTCTCTAGTATTTTGGTGCAACATTTTTCTCAGTCATTAGTATTCTTGCACACTCCATGATGGATCTATTCCATCTTTCCCCTATACCATTTTTCTTTGGTGTTCTAGGTATTGATACTTGTCTATTGATTCCTCTTTCATTGCAAAATTTATTGAATTCATTTGGGATGAATTCATCTCCTCTATATGATCTCTAGCATTTTAGGTTCTTTCATGTTTCCTTCTCAACTCTAGCTATACCATTTGAACTTTTGAAAAGAATCAAATTTATCATTTAAGAATATTATAGACATCATCCTAGAATAATCATCAACAAAAAAAATGAAATATATGTCTACACAGTAGTTTTCTATACCTATTGGTCTAGAATGATTTGTATGAACTAGTTTCAAAACTTCTTCATTATCAGCAATATCAAAATCTTTAGCAATGTAACTGATGGAAATATAAGAGAAGTAACTAAGAGGGAAGGTGTGAATTAGTTACCACAAAAAAAAATCCTAGATTCCTTAGATGTTATCACATAAAATAAACTCTATTGAAAATATGGATGATCAACAAACATACAGGCACTTGGTTTACACTAGTAAATGTTGTAACTCGACAAACATTGAAACAACAATTGTAACTTGGTAAATGAAAATCTTAAGATATTATCTGTGATTAACCTTACTTAACTTAGTTGCATACATATAAAATAAATATCATGAACACAAGTGACACCAAGATTTAACATGGAAACCCAATTTGAGAAAAACCACCAATTGCAACTAGTTACTAATTTTCACTCTTCTAAAGTGAGCCCTGTTAGGAGCCAACCTTGTTAAAGGTTAAAAAAAAACTATTAGGTGTGATCCTATTAGAGGATTTAATCACCCTACTAGGAGTGGCCTTGTTAGAGGTCTTTAGATACTTCAATCTGGAAATACCACCTTGTTAGAGGATTTAAAAATAGTTGTTAAGCCAACTCTATTAATAGATTTAGATCACTACTATAATGGTTAGAGAGTAACAATGAGATGACTTGATTTTTGATGAAACTAAATTTCTAATTAGAAATCTCAATTTTGTCTTGTATACTTGATCCTTTTTGGTTAAATATATCGTTGCAACTCCACAAGGATATTCTACTTATCCTTCTAATCTGCTTCCTCAAAGTGCCTTCTTTTCTTGCATACATTTGTACACATTAAATCTTAAACTTGACCTTGTAATTATACCTTATGCATTATCAATTCATCTTGAATACATATTAGAATAATTAATATTTATTACCTTAGTTGGCTAGAACCAAGAAACAAATCCCTTGTTAGTTGACCCTATTTGATAGACACTAACTTAGAAATGATTTTCCTATGTTAACCAAGTGAACTTGGTTAACACTACATCTTCACAAGTTTTCTTTGGTAACTAAGTGAGCTTGGTTAACACTGGTTCCATCCAACTTTTCCTTCATTAACCAAGTGAGGTTGATTAACACTCAACTTCTACAAACTTCTCTTTGATGCCTGAGTGAACTCAATAGTTACTGACTTCTAAACTTGGAAAACTCTAGAATTCTTAGTAGACATAGGAAACTGTCTTCATCACCCGAGTGAGTTTGACATACACTAAATGACAAAGATATGACATTTTTTGTAATATCAAAGACAAAACACAATGAACCAATTGTATTCAACAATCTCCCTCTTTGGTATTGATGGAAACACATGTCATAATATAATGAAATTTTAGAGAAAAACATAGTAAGGAAAATATCTTTTGTTTCATTTTGATTCTCATCCATGATAACTCCCTCTATCAATGTGAACTCCCTCTTCCTTCAGTTTCTCCCTCTCTTAGAATACTTTTCCTTCAACATTTCCTTATGATAGAAAACTCTCCCTCTTTGATATCTTCAACAACAAAACACACAAAATTCTCCCTCTTTGACATCTTATGCCAAAGATAATATTCAGTGAATGTCAATGTACCTTATATACTCATTCACATGCAATCTATCTTTTCAATACTACATCAACTAATTGATCTTCAACATGTTTTGGTTGATGCATCACTAAACTTTATTTAGTGAGCTTTAGATAGGGGAATAACCTTTAACTCACCTCTTAGATACAAAAATCAATCTTTCACTAATCTAGGTTCAGATTCAGTAAAAAAAACATTTACCTTTCAATTTGTTTCTTGTCATTGTACCATTTGACTTGTCTCCAATGATTTGATTAGCTGCATGGTTCCTTCTAACATATCTTGCTAAAAAAGGTACTTTGGATTTAGAACTTATTCTACTAGCCTTGCCATGATCTTCTATATCAATCTTGGGTCCCACTGTCTGTAACTTGGGTCCTTCAAACTTAGTATGTTCTAGTTGCAACTTGGTAGCTATTGATTATGACTTGGGTCCTTTAGACTATAGCTCAGGTTGCACTTGCTTACAATAAAGATATGAAATTTTGTGTAACATCAAAGACAATACACAATTAACCAATTGTATTGAATAGTAACAAGATTTCTTACCTTTATCTTTATAGTCCTTGTAGTTCTTGAGGTAATTTTTTTTCCTTTGAACCTATTATTGAACTTCTCTCATCTTTATCTTCTTTGGTTGGACATCTTGCAACAATATGACCAACCCCTTCACATGAAAAAAAAACCAATGGAATTTTTCCTCTAACTTTGCCTTTCCATTTTGGTAATCTTTTTGTAAGTAGGGTTTCAAGGACTTCAAGATCAACATCAATATCATCTTCTTCTTCACTATCATCCTATTTTTCTTTCAAATTTCCTCCTTTTCTACCAAGAGTTATCAAAGTCATCAATTTCAAAAGTATTCAATCTTCCCACAAGTGCTTCCAAGGTTATATCAATTTTTGGGTTGCATCTCATCGCTTGAATTGTTGAAACTCTGATTGCATAAATAGGAAGAAGATGTCTTCATACCTTGTTGACCATTGTTTCATCGATTATTTTTCCTCCTGAAGCTCTAATTGCACTCACACTTTCTTTGATTCTTTATATTGGACAAAATTTTCACCTTCTTTCATTTTGATTTGATCAAACTCACCTCTTAAACTTTTTTCTTTGTCTCTTTGTACATTTCTATCACCTTCATAGACTTTCTACAAATTTTCCCACATTTCAAACATAGTTGGAAAATCTTTAACTTCATCAAATTCAAAATAGTTGAGAGAGGAAGATATATCAATCATCATTATATAGTGATCTTTTGCCTCTCTCATTTGTTTCATAGCATAGGTTTAGGTGGTGGTGCATATCTATTTTCTAAGTAGAACATACTAGTATATCGAATGTTTGATAGGTATACCTTCATCAATTCCTACCATGCTGAAAAGTTTTCTTTGTTCAGCTTGGGTTGAATCTCCCTTTTGTATGACATCTTGATCTTTAACTTAGGTCTTTGAAACCTTTCTTGCAAGCATCAAATGCTTTAACAATATCATTGGAAATGAAGAGAGTAACTAAGAGGGGAGGGGTGAATCAGTTACCAAAAAAATAGTTCCTTGTCCTTCAATGTCAAATCAAACTTTTCACTAATAATGAAATACTTTATCGAGCTCGGTTAAAACTAAGTTCTTGTTGTAACTCGATTAAAAAAGTAGTCTTAATGATAGTTGATATGTTTTAACCTTTAGTAACTTAGTTGTAGAAATATAAAGCATAAATAAAATAATATGAATACATATGACACCAAGATTTAATGTGGAAACACAATTTGGGAAAACCACCATGCAACTAGTTACAATATTTTCACTCTTTTGAACTAAACCTTGTTAGGAGCCAACCCTGTTAAAGGTTACAAGGTTACAATGCATATTGTCAAGTATGATCTTGTTAGAAGATTTAGATCACCCTATTAGGAAGGACCAAGTTAGATGTCTTTAAACACTTCAATCTTGAAATTTCACCCTATTAAAGGATTTACAATCTGACTATTAAGTCAAATCTATTAGGAGATTTCTTTATTGTTACAATGATTAGAAGGTAACTATAGTTTGACCTGATATATGAAGCAACTCCTTTTGTAGATGCGGATCTCTATTTTGGCTTGACATCTAGATCATCATTGATAAGAATATTTTTTTCTTCTTATCTTCCACAGTTACATGCTCTTCCTTTTCCTTTGATCACAAATCCATCTTATATTATATACTACACACTTAATTACAATTCTTGATCTCTCTTATATATCATATGCTTTGTCAAGTAGGCTTGAATACCTTTTTAAAGAACCTTTAAACAACCAACTAGTCAGCATTAATTAGTTAATTAATAGACATGTGTAATCTACTAATACTCAGTCAATATTGGGATAAATCACTTGATTAACATTGTGATTCCTTTGATGCCCAACCACTCAATTAATTACAAGTAAATTTGGACCTATTTTTCAACCTATTGGTGGTCAAAATATTGATAGTTAAATGTTGAAAGTCAACATCACTAGAATTACATCAAAAGTTTGATTCACTCTACAGTCATTGATTTATCAATGGGAAGATCCATCAAAAATCATCCCCATCTATGTCACATATCAATGCCAATGAACTAATTCAAAATGTTGAACTATTGACACTAGCCAAAGATAATTCGACAGGTAGCTTATACCATCAATGAAAAACACAATCAAACTATCAATGCTAACAGAGATGATTCAATTTTTTTTCATACCATCGATGGAAAATCACATCAAAATTTTGATGACATCCTGACTTTTCAAAAAAAAAAAAGTCTCATTTTATATTAAGCTAATAACAGGCTAACAAGAATGATCAAAAAAATCTCAAAATGATTGATTTGGTTGGAATTGGCACCCTAAAATAACTTGGACTTTTACATTCAAGGACTGAGAGAAGATAACCTGATGATTTTATGGATTCTTCTTACTAGATTGCAAAAACTATCAATAATAATGAAGATGAAGTCCTATCATTAGATCTTGAACTACATTTGTTTGCATAAAAATATCTTGGTCAGAAGAGTAAAGAACATTGTGCTTTCATGAACAACCTCTTAAAGAGTAGAGTACACAAGTTTCTAATGTCCTCAACAACGTCCATGAGAATAAATAAGTTTCTAAAGCCATGAAAAATGTGAAAGAAATTCATTATATATCACTGAAATTCAACAAACATTGGTTGATTTCATTTTTTACTCATTGAAAAGATTGAAAAGTGAATATTATGGTTGTTATTCATTTGTATTTTGTATTCATTGGCAGTAGACTTCTATTTAGAAAACCATTAATGACAATTTTCACTCTATGACACTTGTGAGGATCATCATTTTTTCAATCGACATTGTCAACACCCTCATTGGTGTATGACTATGCTATAAATTTAGCACACTGGGGCTATATTTTTCAAATTTATGGTGAGTTTGACTCTGGTATGTTAAAATTTGGTTGTAAAGATTGGAGATATGGAAAAGTCTTTAGAAGATTCCCTTATTTGTGATGAACAAAGTGGGGATATAGAAGTTTCTTGTAATTTGAAGGGGGAAATGAAATTTCATTTAATTTCTATGGGAGTAATGAAAGTGGATCATTTACATGTTCAAGTGAGTTAGGAAAGAAGATTTTAGATGAATATATGAAAATATGGGCAATTGCATGGATTGCCATATTCAGTCGCCTAGCTCTGAATGGAACAAGTGCTTTGACTCAAGCTTTTGTAGGACACCTGGGAAAATTAGAATTGGTTGCCATTTCCATACCCACTATTATCATTTTGGAATTCAATTTAGGACTCTTTGTAAGTATATGAAGTTGAATGTAAAATTTTATCCTGTTCCATTTTACTTTACTCATGGCACACCATGTGTATTGGTCATTCTACAAAATAGCAGTTGTAATCATCTAATTCTTGACATAACAATTTTGACTTAATTATTCATTACTTCTTCCTTTTTTGTATATTTATATAGTCCAATAAACAATTCATGTAAGTCAATGGTGTCTTATTGCCCAAGAATAAATGAAATAGATAGCTTCTTTTAGGCCATTTATTATGTCAATATTGTTCAAATTCTTAATAGTAAATCTTAGTTATGGATATTATTATAAAGGAATGAGGATTTTAGGCATGGCAAGTGCCCTAGAGACCCTGTGTGGCTAAGAAATATCACATGTTAGGATTGTATATGCAAAGAGCATGGATTTTTTCTTCTTGCCAATGTATATATTTGCAACTCCAGTCTTAAAGATCCTTGGACAATTAGATGTTGTGGAATAAATAGGAACACTTCCAATCTAGCTCATTCCTCAACATTTTGCATATGTTTTCTACTTTCTAGTCCAAAGATTTTTGTAGTCCCAGATAAGGAGCATGGTCATTTTCTAGATATTTCTAGCCCACAATTAGTGTTATCCTTTATGCCACATGAAGGTTTTGACTAGTGACATTGACTTGGACTGGGTTGTCTGACACTTCTATGCATTTTTTAGAAAATCCCATATCCCCAGTCTGTCACACAACCTTTCACTATGTCAAGTAACAACTTTCAACTAGCAATAGTTGTTGCTACAAGTTTTTTTATAGATTCTGAGGAAGCCCTAGTTGTAACTATTGGACTTGTAATTGAGGTTGAAGTGATGCATATGCATATGCAATTTATCACCTTGGAAAATTATATTTGATCTTGATAGTTGGGAACAACTTATTTTTCATTTTATTGTACCTAATCTGATGAAAGTTCTACAAGAATTTGTAATCAACCTAGCTAATCAAAAACTAGACCATATTAACTAGGTTATGGCTCAGGCATGTGCTATTCTCATTTATCATATGGTTGCAATGTTAGAGGCAACATTTTTTATTTGTGCAAGATATGGAGAAAGCATAGCGGGGTTGGAAAACATGAAAATTTAATAATGTGAAGTCACCTTGAGGAACTTGTGTATTCTCTTGGAAAACATGTCATCGAAAATATTCATCATGACCTTTTTTTCTTCTACATGCTTTGGCATGGAACCTTCACATGCCTAGTGCTCACAACTATCTACTTAAGAATGCATGTGAACCTATAATGCATTGCTATGTGGTGAAATATGTATAAAATCATATAATCCTTTATCACAAAAGGTCTTTCACTTGGTATGCTAATTCATTAAGTTAAGCACCCAAGTTTGCATTTCAAATCATGATTTATCTATTTTTGGGCTTAAGAAATGGTACAACAACCTAGAAAATTCATTAACAGTAGCACATAAACACATAACATTCAATAACATGTGAAATAAGGTATTTAAACATGCCTCAACCAATTATGTTCTAGTTTTGGATCACCTACCTAATTTGTTTAGAATTTTGTTGTCACCAAAAATTATAAAATGTAAGAACAACTGCACCAAAAAGAGTGTAAAAAGATGATTATCATGCACCAATCATTTTTTTAGCACTTTTTGCATAATCATTCTTACAATTTTTTGGCTCAAACTCCAACTAGTTAGTATGTGTTTTCTTGGACTATGAGTGAGGAAAAAGAGAAATATCAAAATTGAAAAAGATGTACATAAATACAATTAATTTTAAAACTTTGATTTTATAAACTTACAAAAATAAGCATAGAATTATAAGAAACTATTGCGGTTTTTACTATTTGAAAATTATAGTTATAAGTGATAAAGTTATATACCTTAGATTCAGAGAGTGCAAATAATGGAAATGAAGTATTCTCGAAGGCACAAGCTCAAATTCACCACCCCGCCCCCCATGTGGATGGAACTATTAAGTATAGAATAGTTACATACATGGTTAAGTGCTACCAAACTATTTCCAAGGCATTTGCACACTAGAGGAACCCTCCACCTACCAGGCTACCTACATACCTGTATACACAAGATCAAGATCCTTGAACTACTCACTCTAACAAATATGTAGTTTTGCTTTCTACTTTTTTTGATGTATTTGTATTCCTATAACCATTGGTGACCTTTACTCACCTAATATATCTCTTCTCCATCATACACCCACTCAGGCAAATCAAATGGTTTTCTATAATTACAATCTTGCAATACCCTAGTGCAAGCTTTGTGTTGTAGTTTGTAGTTGATGTAAGGTTAACCTATATACATCCCAACTCACTCTGTATATAGTTATTTTTAAAGCTTGTGACAATAATCAATGGGTCTAAACAGAAAAGTCAAGTTAATGCTAGCTGAGAGCAACTGATTGTTCATTTTATTATATCTAATCTGATGACAATTCTATAGGAATTTGTAATCAACCCAACTAATTAGAAACTACACCAATTGAACTAGGTTATGACTTCTCACTTAACACAAGTTGAGTGATTTTTGCTATTTTATTTTTTGGATTATGGAATATGTATGTGGGTGGAGCATTTTTTTTGTTTTTCTAATATGTAATAAGAAACTTAAAAAAGATCTCTCTCTCTCTCTCTCTCTCTCTCTCTCTCTCTCTCTCTCTATATATATATATATATATATATATATATATATATATATATATATAAAGACTACAATTTGTGCATTTTTTCATATATTACATCTACATTTTCTTTTCCATTTCTTAAGTTATAAGAGTGTTTCAAGGTTGGGAACCACTTCAACATCCTTTGCATGGTTTAGAGGTAATGTCATTGTGGCAATGAAAATAACTTCAATTAAGAGTTGAATGTAAGGAGTTACTACCCTGAACATTCAAGAAACATTCAATAACATTTGAAATAAGGTATTTAAACATGCCTCAACCAATTATGATTTAATTTTGGATCACCTACCTAATTAATTTGAAATTTTGTTCTCACCAAAAATCATAAAATGTAAGACCAAGTATTCCAAAAAAAGTGTAAAAAGATGATTATCGTGCACAATCATTTTTTTAGCTCTTTTTGCATAATTGTTCTTACAATTTTTTGGCTCAATCTCTAACTAGTCAATATGTGTCTTATACAATTATTCCTGGACTATGAGTCAGGAAAAAGAGAAATATCAAACTTGAAAAAGATGTACATAAATGCAATTATTCAATTTTATAAACTTACAAAGAGAACTATAAAATTATAAGAAAATATTGTGGTTTGTACTATTTGAAAATTATAGTTACAAGTGATAAACTTGTTGGAAATCTGATTGAAAAGATCATTATTGAAGATCAAAGAGGGAGATTGTTGTAAAGAAGGAAGTTGGTTGTTAAAGACTATTTTCAATAATTGTTTTGTCATTAATGTCAAACCTACTATTTGTAGAAATGGCAATTGCTTATAAGATCCCAGTACTATCACTTAGTTGATTGATAAAGAGGATTTGATCAACAAGATGTAACAAGAGCACCTAAGGGAAATGTTGAGTTATGTTTTTATAATGAAGTGCAACGATCAATTAAGACATTGATAAAATTATGTATTGATAATATACTTGAAGATATAGAGGTTGGCCACACTTAGAAACATTAAAAGTATGAGTTTTAATAAGGTTGAATGCAAAGCTTAACTAAGTTCATTAATGAGTGCCAAGCTAAAGCTGAGAAAATCTTCAGTTGCAGCCAAGAAAAATCAAAATTCAGTGTGTGTCAAGTGATATAGAAGGAGCTGAGTGTGTTTAGGAGCCAAGAAAATTTCAAGTGCTAAGTAAATGAAAAACTTAGTGAATGTCGAGTGAATTCACAGTGGGTACCAAGCATCAATAAAATGTAGTTGATGCTGAGTAACACAGTATGTGTCGAGCAGTAGAATTTCAATAGTGATGAGTTGCTATATTATTGGAAAAGTCAAAGATTTTTCAAATCTGAGTTGACAAAGTTGTTACCTAGAATTTTGTAAACTAGATGGAGGATAAGAATGATGAGCTCGAGCCATAGAATTTTATGTAAACCATTTTTGGGAAAATTCAAAAGGATTATTCAAGAAGTTTCTAGAAGAAACAAACAATGGGTTAGATTCAATGAATCCTACCTAATCCATTCGAATTGTAATTAAAGAATGGAAGAATCAAGTAGGAAAGAGATTTTAGACTTCTATTTAAGGAGTCATAGGCAAAGAAGCAAGAGTTTTTGGTGTGCCAAATTGTGAAATGGTTGAAGGGTGTTAAAGATAAGACATCGATATGAAGGAAGAACAAAGCATAGAGACTCTACTTCGATAAGTGGTCAAAGAGATGATTGCACTGGTACATTGAGGATAAAGACTCAAGGAGACAAAGCTTGAGAGAAGGACAAGCTGTCAGAGCTACAGAGACTGAAAGCTAGGCAATTTTATGAGCTGAAGAGTGATCTAAAACTTGCAAGATAAGTTGTAAGTTGTAATTAGGTCAAAACCCCTTATTGTTACTCTCTAGCAATTGTATTAGTTAGGGTTAAATCCTATGGATGTAGGTTGGTTTAATATCCATTTGTAAATCCTTTAACAGGGTGGCATTCCTAGTGAATGTTCTAAAGTCCTCTAACTAGGCCCACTTCTAATAGGGTGGATAAATCCTCTAACCAAGTCACATTTAAAAATGTGTTGTAGCCTTTAACAAGGTAGGCCTTTCATAGGGCATCATTTTAGAAGAGTGATAATTGAGTAGCATGTTATTGTGGTTTCTCCCAAATTGAGTTTCCATGTAAATCGTTGTGTTATGCTTGCATATTGATTTATAGTAACTTGCTAAGTAGAAAAGTTTTAAGCTTGGATGAATTAATAGTTTAATGGGCTCACTTTACTTGATGAAAAGGGTTTGAATTGGAAATTTGGACCTTGAATAACTGATTCACCCCCCTCTTAGTTATTCTAAAGAATTCCTAACAATTGGTATCAGAGCCATCTACTATTTTAGTTTAAAGGTACTAGAAGTAGGAAGATCAAGATGTCCAAGGGAGAAGTTCCCAAGCTCAACAAAGATAAATTTTTTGCATGGAAAAGTCTGATGAAATTTCACCTTGGATCAATAGGTGATTATGCAAAAACCTTTATTGGAGTGGAACATGTAGATCTAGCTAGATCCCTTACTATAGATGATCTGAAGAGAAGGAAGGAGCACAATCAAACAATGCTAGAGATTGCCTCTACACTCAGCTATGTTGAATTTGATCATATCAAGGGATGTGATTTTGCATTCAAGATGTGGAGAGCCCTATCAGATATCTATGGAGGAGTTCTGAATGTTCAAAGACCAAAAAGAGAAAGCCTCAGAGGAAAGTTTGATGACATGAGAATGGAGGAAGGTGAAAATGCTGCTCAATATGCTGCTAGAATGAAAGAAATGGTAAGTGCAATAAGAAGTTTGGGTAGTCAATTGGAAGATGATATTATCAAATGAAAATACTTAAGAGCCCTGCTCTCTATCTATGCTATTAGAGTTTCAGCCATCCAAGAGTTAAGGTGTGTACCAGGAAACACACTAACCTTTGAAGGTATAGTGGGAAGACTCATTGCATTTGAGTTGTCCAACTTTGATAGCTATAGACCTAAGAACCTTGAATCTACTTTCAAGGCCAAGCTGACATTGAAAGACACTAAGGAGGTGAAAACAAAGAAGAAGAGTAGAAAAAGAAAACATGCATCTAGTGACAGCAACACAAATGAAGAAGATGTGGAACAATTGGAAGCAATATTGACTAGAAGATTTCACAGAGGAAAAGGTAAATTCAAAGGTAAGCTGCCTATCATTTTTTTTAATTGTAATGAAGTAGGTCATATTTGTACAATGTGTACATAGAAGAAGAACTTCAAGGAAGGAAACACATATAAGAACAAAAGAGATGATGAAAGCAGAGATTACAAAGACAAAGGCAAAAGATGCCACATTGTTGAAGAAGATTCTAATGAGAATGATGATGAAGTAGTATATGTAGCCATGAAGGATGAATGAGATGAAGATGAGGAAACTACATTGGTTATTTATGTGAACAAGAATGACAAGTGGATTATAGATGTTGATTCTCACATCACATGATAGGAGATAAAAGTAAGTTTATTACCTTAACTCAGTATAATGGAAATAGTGTTACATTTGGTAATGATGCTCCATGTCAAATCAAAGGAAAAAGTTCTATTAAACTTACAAAGAAAATCTCATGTGACAATGCATAATATGTTGAAGGATTGAATTATAATCTACTAAGTGTTTCACAGTTAGGTAGCATAGGCTGCAAAGTAGAATTTGGAAACAAAACTGCCAAAATCTATTATACTAATAGAAATCTAATAGGAAAAGGTGAACAAAATAGGAGTAATATATTTTACCTAGATATGGAAGATGCAACCTATCTTATTGTTAGACATGATGATGTTTGCTTATGGCATAAAAGGCTATGTCATGTTAACTTTAACAATCTAATTAGCATCAGCAAAAAGAAGAAAGTCAAGGGGCTACCAAAACTGAAGAAGCCTGAAAACACAATGTGTAAACAATGTCAACTAGGAAAGATGACCAAGTCAAGTTTCAAAAGAAAAACCTACACTTCCAAAGAAGTATTAGAGCTAGTCCATATAGATTATGTGGCCCAATAGAAGTCCAAAGCTACCAAGGATATAGATACATAATGCTATGTGTAGATGACTACTCCAAGATGATGACTTGAATGTTCTTAAAGAAAAAATTGGATGCATTTCAAATGTTCAAGTGGTATTTGGCAAGAGTTGAGAAGGAAATGAGAGAGAGTATGAAATGCCTAAGATCAGATAGAGGAGGAGAGTTTGCATCAAAAGAATTTCAAGCATTTTGCAATGAAAAAGGTATTAAAAGACAAACATCAACACCTAGAGCTCCACCTCAGAAAGGCATTGCAGAGATAAGGAATAGATCAATGATAGACTATGCTAGAACATTAATGATGGAGAATAATGTTGCTCTAAAGTACTAGAGAGAAGTTGTAAGCACTACTATTTATATCCTAAATCAAGTACAAGTCAAGAAAGGTACAAATGCAACACCTTTTGAATTATGGTATGGTCACTCACCCAATGTGAAAAATTTCAAAGTATTTGGTTGTAAATGTTATATTCTTAAAGATACTAGAAATGGAAAGTTTGATGTAAAGAGTGATGAAGGCATATTCCTTGGATACTCCACTCGAAGCAAGGCATATATGTGTCTGAATACTAATACTAGCAAGATTGTGGAGAGCATAAATGTGAATTTTGATGAGCATGCAGAAGTCCAAGTTGATAAATCCAACAAACCAAAAGAGTACAAATCCTTTGTATACTTCTATGAAGGAATTTATACTAAAGATGAAGTTTTCAATCAAGTTGGGAATCATCAACAAGTTACAGTATCAACCAAGTCATAGCTAGTGAATGCTAAGCTGCATTTGGAAGTCGAGTTGTAGAATGAAGAAAATGCACATTTTGACTATGAAAATAGTACACATGAAAGAGATGATGAAACACTTGAAAGTGATGTGCAAAGTGACTCTAAAGTTGAAGAACCAAATATCAAAAGGAGGATAGAGCAAAGGCTATCCAAGTATGTGAGAAGACATCACCTTGTAGAAAAAATTATTGGTGACAAGGATGCCACACCAATGACAAGGAATAGATTAAGAAATGAATTATGTTTGATGAGCAAGATTGAACCCAAAATAGTGAAAGATGCACTACAAGATGATGATTGGTATAAAGCTATGAAAGAAGAGATAGATTATATTGAGAAGAACAAAACCTAAACCCTAATTCCTAGACCAACTGATAAGAATGTAATTGGTGCCAAATGGGTATTTAGGAACAAACTTGATGAGAATGGTGAGATAACAAGAAACAAGGCCAGATTAGTTTGCAAAGGTTATGTACAAGAAGAAGGATTGGATTATGGGAAAACATTTTCCCTTGTTGCAAGAATGGAAGGAGTTAGAACATTACTTGCATTTGTTACTTATAAAGGATTTAAAGTCTACCAAATGAATGTGAAGTCTGCTTTTTTGAATGGCATACTGGAAGAGGAAGTGTACATAGAACAACTAGAGGGATTCGTAGATGATAACAACAAGGATATGGTTTGCAAATTGCATAAGGCGCTTTATGGTTTGAAACAAGCACCTAGAGCATGGTATGAGAGATTGCATAAATATCTTGTGAAGATAGGATTTGAGAGAAAAAATGACAACAACAAATTGTACATCAAGGTAGAAAAAGGTAGAGACATTTTGATATCTAAAATATTTGTTGATGATATAATATTTGGAGGAAAAGATACTCTATGCAAATATTTTGCTAATCAAATGAAAAATGAGTTTGAGATCTCAATGTTTGGAGAAATCAAATTCTTTGTTGGATTGCAAGTATATCAACTAAAGCATAGCATATTTTGACCCAATCAAAATACATCAAGGAGATACTCAAGACATTTTGTCCAGAAGATTCAAAACTAGTCAGCACGCCAATGGTAACTACACATAAGTTATCCAAGAATGATGAATCTATTAAAGTGAATCAGACATTATATAGATCAATGATTGGAAAGTTGTAGTATGTTGTACATAGTAGACCACACATTGCATTAGCTATTGTAATCATGGCAAGATTTTTTTCTAATCCAAGAGAAAATCATCTAATAGCAGTGAAGAGAATATTGAGGTACTTAAAATGAACTGATGACTTTGGTTTATACTACAAAAGGAGTGAAAACTTTGAGTTGAGAGCTTACACTGATGTAGATTGGGGAGGTAATATTGATGACAAAAAAAGCACCAATGGAGGATCACTTTTCTTAGGGAAAAGATTGAGTACTTGGATCAAAAAAAAGAAAAATTGTACCTCACAGTCTACAACAAAAGCTAAATATGTTGCAGCTGTTATCAATTGCACTAATATTATATGGATCACACATCTATTGTAAAGTATGAAAGAAGAGGTAAGTGATCCTGTGATACTTTATTGTGATAACACAAGTACCATCAACATATCAAAGAACCTTGTGATGCATGCCAAAACTAAGCATATTGCAATTAAGTATCACTATGTAAGAGAACTCATGGAAGACAAGAAAGTGAGAATGGAATATGTTAGCTCAAAGAAATAGATTGCTGACATCTTCACAAAAGAACTACCCAAATATTCTTTTGAGTATCTTAGAGGTAAGTTAGGGGTGATACCCCTAGCTAAGGCTATTTAAGTAACAAAAAAGATTGTCCTACATTAAATGAGTTAATTGTTGAAATATTATAAATTGATGCAGAGGATACTTACTTTAGGATTCATGCCTAAAGTAATCAAAGTACTGAAATTCCAAATCAATCACAAGCAAGGTGATAGAGGGAGAAAGTGGAAGTTCCAGAAAATGCTACAGTTCCATGATAACATGCTGAAATAATATGGCTTTGGCATTGTCATCAAATAAGGAGAAATAGCAAAAAATTGATCAACAAAAAGAGGGAGAAGATGTTCAAAAATGATATAACAAAAGGAAAGAAATAGGATACAATAGCTAAGAGGGAGAAGTAGAGGATAACAGATTGGAGAAGGAGATGTGAAAATTGATGGTAACATAATTGCTTTTTGGCATTTGACTTACTATTCTAACCTAGTTAGCATCTTGATACCTTGGTTAAATAATTTGGTCTGATAGTTGATCAGTTTAGCCTGACATTAGTTCCAAAGAGAGAGATTGTTGGAAATTTGATTGAAAAGATCATTTTTGAAGACCAAAGAGGGAGATTGTTGTAAAGAAGGAAGCTAGTTGTTAAAGAATGTTTTCAATCATTGTTTTGTCATTGATGTCAAACCTACTATTTGTAGGAATGGCAATTACTTATAAGATCCAAGTACTATCACTTAGTTGATTGATGAAGAGGATTTGATTAAAAAGATGTAACAAGAGCACCTAAGGGAAAGGTTGAGCTATGGTTTTATAATAAAGTGCAAGGATCAGTTAAGACATTGATAAAATGATTTATTGATAATATACTTGAAGATACAAAGGTTGGCCACACTTAGAAACTTTAAAAGTATAAGTTGTAGTAAGGTTGAATGCAAAGCTTACCTAAGTTCATTAGTGAGTGCCGAGCAAGCTAGTTGAAGCTAAGAAAAAGAAAAATTCAGTGTGTGCTGAGTGATATAGAAGGATCTGAGTGTGTTTAGGAGCCAAGAAAACTTTAGGCGCTGAGTGAATGAAAAACTTGGTGGATGTTGAGCAAATTCACAGTGGGTTTCGAGCATTAGTAAAATGTAGTTGATGCCAAGTAACATAGTATGTGTCGAGTACCAAAATTTCAATAGTGCCAAGCTGCTACATTATTGGAAAAATCAAAGATTTTCCAAATCCAAGCCAACAAAGTTGTTGCCTGGAATTTTGTGAACTAGATGGAGGATAAGAATGATGAGCTGGGGGCACAAAATTTTATGTAAACCATTTTTGGGAAAATTCAAGAGGATTATTCAAGAAGTTTCTAGAAGAAGAAAAATATGGATTAGATTCGATGAATCTTACCTAATCCATTCGAATTTTAATTAAAGAATGGAAGAATTGAGTGGGAAAGAGGATTCTAGACTTCTATTTAAGGAGTTGTAGGCTAAGAAGCAAGAGTTTTTTCTGTGCCAAATTGCAAAATGGTTGAAGGGTGTCAAGGAGAAAAAATCAAGGTAAAGGAAGAACAGAGCATAGAGACTGCTTCAATAAGTGGTCAGAGAGATGATCACACTCGTACATTGAGGATGAAGACTGAAGGAGACAAATATTGAGAGAAGGACAAGTTGTTAGAGCTACAGAGATTGAAAGTCAAGCAATGTTATGAGCTAAAGAGTGATCTAAAATTTGCAAGGTAAGTTGTAAGTTGTAATCAGGTCAAAACCCCTTATTGTTACTCTCTAGCAATTATATCAGTTAGGGTTAAATCCTATGGACTTAGGTTGGTTTAATAGCCATTTGTGAATCCTTTAATAGGGTGGAATTCCAAGTGAATGTTCTAAAGTCCTCTAACCAAGCCCACTTCTAACTGGGTGGATAAATCCTCTAACTAGGTCACCTTTAATAGTGTGTTGTAGCCTTTAATAGGGCATGCCTTTCATAGGGCATCACTTCAGAAGAGTGAGAATTGAGTAGCATGTTACTGATGGTTTTTCTCAAATTGGTTTTCCACATAAATCATTGAGTTATGTATTAATTCTTCATGTGTTATGCTTGCATATTGATTTACAGTAACTTGCTAAGTAGAAAAGTTTTAAGCTTGGATGAATGAACAATTTAATGGGCTCACTTTACTTGATGAAAAAGGTTTGAATTGGAAATTTGGACCTTGAATAACTTATTCACCCCCCCTCTTAGTTATTCTAAAGCATTTCTAACAAAACTTATATACCTTTGATTTAAAGAGTGCAAATAATGGAAATGAAGTATTGCCAAAGGTGCATGCTCAACTACCCCCCTAAATCCATGTGGATGGAACTATTAAGTAAAGAATAGTTACATACATAAATACATATATGCATGGTTAAGTGCTACCTACTTGTGTCCAAGGCATTTGCACACTAGAGGCATACTCTGCCTACTAGACTACCTACATACAAGTATACATGGGATCAGGATCCTTGAACTACTCACTCTAACAAATATTGATGCAGGAGCAGCAAAAAAAAAATGTGAAAATTTTGTATATTGGTTTTCTTGTCCCTATTGAGGTGAAAGCTTGTGGTGAAGATGAAGATGGTTCTATATCTTTCTTTTGACATCAAAGTGTGGGACACACCTTTCTATCTACCAAGGGAGTCTGATGCAGGAGCATCTTGCATGGGAAAATTAAATTATTAGAAAAAAAAAAAAAGTGGAGGAGAGAGAAAGTGACAAAAATGGAAGGAAAATAATAAAAAATAGAAAAATAGGAAAAAGGAGAAAAGAGGAATTTCTATTTTCAAGGTGCATGGGTGGCATAAATAGAAAATAATAAAAATAGTTGTCATTCCATTAATCAAGGTGTGTAGGTGGCATCTTAGAATTTTGTGGAAAGATCCTTAAATCATGTATTTAATATTTGTTGGGTGCTTAGTTGTATTTGGGTGGGAATTTAATATTTATTTAAAAGTAGTTGTATTTACCTTTTATCCCACATTGGTTGTGTTTGTAATGTCTTGGGTTAGAAGTGCCTATTTAAGCAAGGCTTATTATCATTTGTAATCAAGTTGGAGAAATAGAAGCTCTTCAAGTGAAGCTCTTCAAGTAGAAGCTCTTTGTATGTAATATCTTGTAAGGAAGTTTGAGAAATAGAAGTTCTTGCATTGTAAGCTCTTCAAATGTAATCTCTTCTAATGGATTTCAAGTATTAATGGATGCTTTATGAAGCATTTTTGTCATCTCTTTGTCTCCATCTTGTTGCATTTTTTTGGTTGTGAGTTTGTACAGGTGGTGTGGCCCTTCATCAGTGGTATTAGAGTAGGAGTTCTTGAGCGTATAGACAGATCACTGAACGTGAGGCAGTTTACACTAGGACCTTGAGTTGGGTGAAGTTTGTCAAGAAGTTCTTGATTGTGTAGACAGATCACCGACTGTGAGGTAGTTTGCACAAGATTCTTGTGCTACAATAGATTTTTCTTCTAAAGACTTGATTATGGAGAAGAGAAAGAAGAAGATGAATTTTGTGATTGGATGGATTCTGAGGATTCCTCGACTTGAGAAATTTAGAGCAAGAAATCAACAATCATTGCTAGTTGATTTGCAGAAGCAAGTGAATGAATTAGAAGCTGAGTTGCAGAAACAAAGAGCATGTCACCAGAAAAGAGATGTTGATAATTCTTTGGATGTGGAAAAGAAAGGTGATCCAATGGAACAGCAAGAGGATGTAGAGGAAATTATTTGCGAACCTAAAGTTGAAGAAGATGAAAGAGAAGAGGAAGAGCATGAACATGACAAGATTTACGAACCTGAAATAGATCAAGATGATTTGAAGATTGCAGCAATGGAGGAAGAGTATAATGCCTTAGTTGGAGATCAAGCAAGTGGAGTAGTTATGTGCATTGTTGATGACATAAAAGAGGCAAGTGAAGATGAAGATATCAAATAGGTAAATTCTTATGAATCATGGGATGTTGTCTTTGATATGATTTTAAAAGATATTAATGATGGTTTGCATGAGATTCTTGTTAGTGATGTGTGGTATGCAAAGAAAGATTGGTATGGTGTTGCTGGGTTTATTATAGGTGTGATTAATTCAACAAGATTGGATGAGGATGAGATTTATATTTGGACAAAGTTCATTGCAAAGGAGAGATTTCAGCAGCAAACACTTGTTCTAGCTAGGTGTTGGAAACAAAGAGAGAAGGAAATATATCGGCACCGGATACTTGTTCCAGTTATGTGTTGGAGGAAGAGGAAAAAAAAAAAAAAATGTCAACAGCGGCTACTTCATTTTGTGAATCCATATTCAAAAAATTTTCCTACCATGGGAGTCGGATGCAGGAGCAACATGCATCAGCAAAAAAAAAATGTGAAAGATTTGTATGTTGGTTTTCTTGTCCCTATTGAGGTGGAAGCTTGTGGTGAAGATGAAGATGGTTCTATATCTTTCTTTTGACATCAAAGTTTGGGACACACTTTTCTATCTACCAAGGGAGTCTGATGCAGGAGCATCTTGCATGGAAAAATTAAATTATTAGAAAAAAAAAAAAAAAAAAGTGGAGGAGAGAGAAAGTGATGAAAATGGAAGGAAAATAATAAAAAATAGAAAAATAGGAAAAAAGGAGAAAAGAGGAATTTCTATTTTCAAGGTGCATGGGTGGCATAAATAGAAAATAATAAAAATAGTTTTCATTCCATTAATCAAGGTGTGTAGGTGGCATCTTAGAAGTTTGTGGAAAGATTCTTAAATCATGTATTTAATATTTTTTGGGTGCTTAGTTGTATTTGGGTGGGAATTTAATATTTATTTAAAAGTAGTTGTATTTACCTTTTATCCCACATTGGTTGTGTTTGTAATGTCTTGGGTTAGAAGTGCCTATTTAAGCAAGGCTTATTATCATTTGTAATCAAGTTGGAGAAATAGAAGCTCTTCAAGTGAAGCTCTTCAAGTAGAAGCTCTTTGTATGTAATCTCTTCTAATGGATTTCAAGTATTAATGGATGCTTTATGAAGCATTTTTGTCATCTCTCTATCTCCATATTGTTGCATTTTTGGTTGTGAGTTGGTATGGGTTGGTGTTGGCCCCCCATCAAATATATAGTTCTTATTTCTAATTTTTTTGATGTAGTTGGATTCCTATAACCAATGGTGTGCTTTATTCACCTAATATAGCTCTTTGCCATCATATACCCACTCAAGCGAATCAGACGGGTTTCTATAATTACAATCCTATAGCACGATAGTGCAACCTTTGTGTTGTTTTTTACAATTAATAAAAGGTTAACCTATATATGTCCTAACTCACTCCGTATATAGTTATGTTTAAATCATGTGACAATAATCAATGGGTCTAACTACACTAGTCAAGTTAATGCTAGCTGGAAGAAGCTGATTGTTTATTTTATTGTATCTAATCTAATGACAATTCTATAAGAATTTGTAATCAACCTAGCTAATCATAAACTACATAAATTGAACTAGTTTATAACTTGTCACTTAGCACAGGCTAAATAATTTTTATTGTTTTATTAAATTTGGATTCTAGAATATGTATGTAGCTGGAACAATTTTATTGTTGTGTTGATATGTAATAAGAAACTTTAAAAAGATATCTCTATATATATAAAGACTACAAGTTGTTCATTTTTTCATGTATTGCATTTGCATTTTCTTTTCCATTTCTTGAGTTATAAAATTATTTCAATGTTGGGAACCACTCCAACATCCTTTGCATGGTTTAAAGGTAATGTCATTGTGGCAGTAAGAATAACTTCAGTTAAGAGTTGAGTGTAAGGAGTTACTACCCTAAACATTCAAGAAATATCCAATAACATATGAAATAAGGTGTTTAAACATGCTTCAACCAATGATGATTTAATTTTGGATCACCTACCTAATTAGTTTGGAATTTTGTTCTCAAAAAAAATCACAAAATCTGAATAAGAGCAATCTTGCATCACCTAAACATATTTTCATTTCATTCTTTTCTATTTTAATAAGGACTAGAAGATAGGGTGGTTACTATTTATGGAAAATTTATATTTTTAGTAATTTTTTCATATGAGCTTAGAATTTTCTCATTTTCTACTAGAAGGTTCATTTTAGAGTTATAAACCTATGATAAAAGTCTCATTGCTCCAGCTTAAGTATCTGAGAAGTTATTGCAGATTTTTGATAGAAAAAATTGTAGAAAGATCTTTAGGCTCACCATTGGAGGCCTTAGAATGCTCAGATGAGGTCTGAAAATTTGATGGAAGAGTGCTAGTAGTGTTTCAAGCCTATAGATCAAGAGCTAGCATTCTTGGAAAGTGGTTATAATAGGCAATCAGAGCAATGATTTGAGAGTTATGGCCTTCCAAAGTTGGGCTACCTGAAATATCTAAAATAACTATCAAAGATGTATTTGGCTTACTCTATGTGTATTGTTAGGATCTATCAACCCTAAAAATTAAGTTTCATTATCTAAAACCTTCTTAAGTGGCATAAAATTGCCTATTTAAGAAAGGCTTAAACATTGTCTAGGACAACTCTAGGTAGTACTCCATAGCTTTGTCTTGTAGATTATTGTAATGAAGGCATCCATTTGGGTTAGCATATTGTAATTAAGAATTTTTTAATTCTACATTTGTGGTGTTAATAAGAAGTCCATATTTTGTTCTCGCATTTGTTGTTATTTTTTATTTCTATTATGTCTTTATGGTATTAAAGGGAACACCCTTTATCAAGTTGTATCAGAGCTAGAGTTCTTGAGTGTGTCAACAAATCATCAACTATGAGGTAGTTTACACAAGGACTATGGTTTGGGTTGAGCATGTAGACATATCACTGATTGTGAGGTAGTTTGCACTAGGGTTTTAGCAGAACCACAAAAATGCCTTCACAAAGAAAGTGTGGTGGAAGAGTCCAAGGTGTTACACTTGAGGATTTTAGAACCCTCTAGAGAAAAAATTCATAGAGGAATAAATCTTGCCATTGGAGATGATGAAAGTGAGGATGAAAGAGAAGAAGGAAATGCAGACCCAAACACAATAAAGGAAGTTTTTAACTAGAGGAGGAAAAGCTTTTTAGGGCCATCTCTAGTATTGGAAAAAGAGCTAAGTTTGATGTTCAAACCTAGAGGAATTGATCGACTTGATCAATGAATTGGAAAATTACTTTGAAAATGAAGATATTGAAGATCTAGATAGGGTCAAGTTTGCGAAGACCAAATTGAAGGGTCATATAAAGATCTAGTGGCAAGAGATCCAGTTGGATCGAAATAAAAGAGGAAAGGACAAAATCACTACACCGGATCAGATGGTAGCTAAAATGAAGTGATAGTTCATTCCCATAGATTATGAGCTTGATCTATTGAAGAAAATGAAAGGGTTGAAGCAAGTAATAAAATCTATTTCAAGAGTATACTAAAGAGTTTTAGTGAGTTCTCATTAGAACTGACCACGCAGAAGCTAATAAGGAGAAAGTCATCTATTATCTTAATGGGTTACAACTAAGCATTTAGGATGAGATGAGTTTTGTTTGAGTGACTAGTATTGAGGAGTTATATCAATTTTCCCTAAGGATTGAGGAGAAACTAAGAAAAAAGTTTGATAACAAGAATAGTAGAAGTGGTTGTAGTGGAAGATATGGAAGATGATCTTATGGAGGCTATAATTGTTAGAAATGCTTTAGAATAACTAAGAGGAGGGGTGAATTAGTTATTCAAGGTGAAAATGTCTAATTTAAACTTTTTCACTAAGTGTAGCAAGCCCATAAAATTCTTCATTCATCCAAGCTTAAAACATTCCTATTCAGCAAGTTATTGTAAGTCAACATGCAAACATAACACATGAAAAGATCAACACATGACATAGTGATTTATGTGGGAACCCAATTTGGGAAAAACTACCAGTAACATGCTACTCAATTCTCACTCTTCCAAAGTAATGCCCTATGAAAGGCCTACTTTGTTCAAGGCTACAACACACTATTAAATGTGACATGGTTAAATGATTTATCTAGCCTGTTAGAAGTTGGTCTAGTTAGAGGGTGGATAAATTTTCTTGGCACACACTAGATTTTGCATTTGCTCAGCTCCAACTAAAAATTTGCTTAGCTTGAACTAAGTTGCTTGGAAGTCAATGATGAACTTAGTTAAGCTTTGCAGTCAACCTTGTTACAACTTATACCTCCAATGTTTCTAAGTGTAACCAACCTCGATATCTTCATGTATGTTATCAATACATCATTTAACCATTGTCTTAATTGATCCTTGTACTTCATTACAAAATAATAAATCAACCTTTCTCTTAGGTGCTCTTGTTACATCTTGTTGATTAAATCCTCTTCATCAATCAACTAAGTGATAGTACTTGGATCTTATAAGCAATTGTCATTCCTACAAATAGTAGGTTTGACATCAATGACAAAACAATGATTGAAAACATTCTTTATCAACCAACTTTCTTCTTTGCAACAATCTCCCTCTTTAATCTTCAACAGGAATTATTTTCAATTAGATTTCCAACAATCTCCCTCTTTGGCATTGGTGGCAAACCAAATTGATTAACCATAAAACCAAACTTATTCAACCAAGTTCTAAAAATGCTAACTAGGTTAAAACAGTAAGTCAAATGTCAAAAAGAAAAATGTGTTACCATCAATTTTCACTTCACCCTTCTCTAATCTATATCTTGATTACTTTTTACTTCTACTTCATATCTCTCCCTCTATTTCTGGATTTGAAATGAGTTTGTTACTGCTATTTCTCCCTTTATCCAATTGATAGTTGTAGATCAGCTTCTACTCACTTCTCCTTCTACTTCTTTATTCTTTGTCCAATTGAATGTTGTATATTTCTCCCTCTTTTTTTGTTGATCAGTTTCTATATGTTTCTCCCTCTTTGATAACAATGCCAAAGACACATTACTTCAGCATCTTATCATGTAAGTATAGCACTTTTTGGAACTTTCACTTTCTCCCTCTATCACCTTGCTTGTGACTAATTTGGAATTTTAGTACTTTGATTACTTTAGGAAAAATCCTAAAGAAAGTATCCTCTACATCAATTTGTAATATTTCAACAATCAATTCATTTGATGCAAGGTAGTCTTATTGTTGATTAAGTAGCCTTGGCTAGGGGTATTACCCCTAACTTACCTTTAAGATATTCAAATGCATCTTTAGGTAATGCTTTTGTGAAGATTTCAGCAATCTATTCTTTTGAGCTAACATATTCCATCCTCACTTGTCTTTCACCAGTTCTCTTATATAGTGATACTTAATTTTAATATGCTTGATTTTGGCATGCATTATAAGATTCTTTGATATATTGAGGGCACTCATGTTATCACAATAGAGTATCATAGGTTTAGCTACTTCTTCCTTCATACCTTGCAACAGATGTTTGATCCATACAATATTGGTGCAATTGATAGTAGCTGCAACATATTTAGCTTCTATTGTGGACTATGAGATGTAACTTTTCTTTTTGCTAGTCTAGGTGATCAACCTTCTACCTAAGAAAAGTGCTCCTCCACTGGTGCTCTTTCTATCATCAATTTTACCACCCCAATCTACATTAGTGTAGGCTCTCAACTCAAACTTTTCACTTTTCTTGTAGTATAAATCAAAGTCATCAGTTCCTTTTAGATACCTCAGTATTCTCTTTACTGCCATCAGATGATTTTCTCTTGGATTTTTAGAAAATCTTGCCACTATTCCAACTACTAATGTAATGTCTAGTCTACTATGTACAACATACTACAATTTTCCAATCATTGGTTTGTACAATGTCTGATTTACTTTAGCAGATTCATCATTCTTGGATAGCTTATGTCCTATTACCATTGGTGTGCTGACTAGTTTTGAGTCTTCTAGACCAAATGTCTTGAGTATCTCCTTGATGTATTTGGATTGGGTCACAAATATTCCATGCTTTAGTTGATGTACTTTCAATCCAACAAAGAATTTGATTTCTTCAAACATTGACATCTCAAACTCATGTTTCATTTGACTAGCAAAATCTTTACATAGAGTATCTTTTCCTCCAAATATTATACCATCAACAAAGATTTCAGATATCAAAACATCTTTACCTTTTTCTACTTTGATATACAAGTCGTTGTTGTCATTTGTTCTCTCAAATCTTATCTTCACAAGATATTTGTGCAATCTCTCATACCATGCTCTAGGTGCTTGCTTCAAACCATAGAGTGCTTTGTGCAGTTTGCAGACCATATCCTTGTTCTTGTCATCAACAAATCCCTTAGGTTTTTATATGTAGACTTCCTCTAATAATATACCATTCAAAAAATTATACTTTACATCCATTTGGTAGATTTTGAAACCTTTGTAGGAAGCATATGCAAGTAGTGTTCTTACCCTTCCATTCTTGCAACAAGGGAAAATGTTGCCCCATAATCCAATCCTTCTTCTTGTGCATAGCCTTTGCAGACTAGTCTAGCCTTGTTTCTTGTTATCTCACCATTCTCATCAAGTTTTTTTTCGAAAACCCATTTGGTACCAATTACATTCTTATTAGTTGGTTTAGGAACTAGGGTCTAGGTTTTGTTCTTTTCAATCTGGTCTATTTCTTCTTTCATAGCTTTACACCAATCATCATCTTGTAGTGCATCTTTCACTATTTTGGGTTCAATCTTGCTCATCAGACATGATTCATTTCTTAGTCTGTTCCTTGTCATTGGTCTGGCATCCTTGTCACCAATGATTTGTTTTGCAAGGTGATGTCTCCTCACATATTTGTCTAATCTTAGCTCTATCCTTCTTTCCATGTTTGGTCCTTCAGTTTCATAGTCATTTTTCTCTTCTCCATCTAGTATTTCATCATCTCTTTCATGTGTACTATTTTTAGAGTTATACTGTACATTATCTTCATTCTACAACTCAACTTCTAAATGAAGCTCGACATTCACTAGTTGTGACTTGGCTGATACTAAGATTTTTTGTTAGTTTCCAACTTGATTGGCAGCATTATCTTCAACATTCATTCCTTCATAGAGGTATACAAAAGATCTATAATCATCTAATTTTCTAGATTCATCAGCTTGGACTTCTGTATGCTCATTAAAATTTACATTTGCACTCTTCATAATCTTGTTAGTGTTAGTGTTCAAACACTTATATGTTTTTCTTCTAGTGGAGTATCCAAGGAATATGCCTTCATCACTCTTTGCATCAAACTTTCCATTTCTAGTATCTACAAGAATATAACATTTACAACCAAATGCTTTGAAATGTTTCACATTAGGTGAGTGACCATACCATAATTCAAAAGGTGTTGCATTTGTACTTTTCTTGACTTGGACTCTATTCAAGGTGTAAACAATAGTGCTTACAACTTCTCTCTAGTAATTTAGAGTAACATTTTTCTCCATAATCAAGGTTCTAGTACAGTCTATCACTAATCTATTCTTTCTTTTAGAAATTCCATTCTATGGTGGAGTTCTTGGTGCTGATGTTTTCCTTTTGATACATTTATCATTGCAGAATATCTCAAATTCTTTTGATGTACCTCCTCTGTCTGACCTTAGGCACTTCAGACTCTTTCATGTTTCCTTCTCAACTCTGGCTAAATACCACTTAAACATTTGAAATGCATCATATTTTTGCTTCAAGAACATGGTAGTCATCATCCTAGAGTAATCATCCATAGATAAAATTATGTATATGTCTCCTAGGTAGCTTTGTACTTCTATTAGTCCACATAAATTAGTATTGACTAGCTCTAGTACTTCTTTGGAAGTGTATGTTTTTCTTTTGAAACTAGATTTAGTCATCTTTCCTAGTTGACATTGTTTGCACATTGTATTTTCAAGTTTCTTCAGTTTAGGCAGACCTCTTAATTTCTTCTTTTTGTTGATGTTAATTAGATTGTCAAAGTTAACATGACACAATCTTTTATGCCATACCCAGACATCATTAAGCCTAACAAATAAATAGGTTGCATCATCCATATCTAGGTAAAACAAGTTACTCCTAGTTTGTTCACCTTTTCCTATTAGATTTCTATCAGTGTCATAGATTTTGGCAATTTTGTTTCCAAATTCTACTTTGCAACCTACATTGCCTAACTGTGATACACTCAGCAGATTGTATTTTAATCCTTCAACATAGTATGCATTATCACATGAAAAATTCTCTGTAAGTCTAATAGATCCTTTCCTTTGATTTGGCATGGAGCATCATTTCCAAATCTAACACTATTTCTATCATATTGAGTAAAGGTAATAAACTTACCTTTGTCTCCTAACATTTGATGTGAACATCCACTATCTATGATCCACCTGTCATTTTTGTTCACATAGGTTATCGGTGTTATTGCTTCATCTTCATTTGATTCATTCTTTATGGATACATAGACTACTTCATCATCATTCTCATCAAAATCTTCTTCAACAATGTAGCATTTTTTACCTTTGTCCTTGTAGTCTCTACTATCATCTTCTCTCTTGTTCTTGTACTTGTTTCCTTCTTTGAAGTTCTTCTTCCATGTACACCTTGCAGCAATATGACCTACTTCATTGCAATTAAAACAAATAATAGATAAGTTACTTTTGAATTTACCTTTGCCTCTATGGAATCTTCTTGCCAATAATGCTTCCAACTTTTCCACATCTTCCTCATCTGTGTTGCTATCACTTGATGTATGTTTTCCTTTTCTACTCTCTTTTTTTTTATTTCAACTTCTTAGTTTCTTTCAACATCATCTTGGCCTCAAAAGAAGATTCAAGGTTCTTAGGTTTGTAGTTACCAAAGTTGAACAGTTCAAATGTACTAAGTCTTCCCACTATTCCTTCAAAGGTTAGTGTGTTTCCTTGTACACACCTTAACTCTTGGATGGCTAAAACTCTAATAGCATAGATAGGGAGTAGGGTTCTCAAGTATTTTCTATTTTTAGTCTCTTCTTCTAATTGAGCACCCAAACTTCTTATTTCACTTACCACTTCTTTCATTCTAGAGCCATATTGAGCAGCAGCATTTTTCCTTCCTCCATTTTCATGTCATCAAACTTTCCTCTAAGGCTTTCTCTTTTTTCTCTTTGAACATTTTGATCTCCTCCTTAGATATTTGTTAAGGCTTTCCACATCTTGAATGCAATGTCACATCCCTTGATGTCATCAAATTCAACATAGCTAAGTGCATAGGCAATCTCCAACATTGCCTAATTATGCTTCTTCCTTTTGTTCAAATCATCTGCAAAGAGGGGTCTAGTTGGGTCTACATGTTCCACTCTATTTGAGGTTTTTTCATAATCACCTATTGATCCAAGGTGCAATTTCATCAAACTCTACCATGCAACAAAGTTGTCTTTGTTGAGCTTGGGAACTTCTCTCTTGGACATCTTGATCTTTCTGCTTCTAGTACCTTTAAACTAAAATAATAGATGGCTCTGATACCAATTGTTAAAAATGATTTAGAATAACTAAGAGTGGGGGGGCGGAGGGGGGGGCAGGGGTAGGGTGAATTAGTTATTCAAGGTTAATATCAAATTTAAACTTTTTCACTAAGTGTAGCAAGCCCATAAAATTGTTCATTCATCCAAGCTTAAAACATTCCTATTCGGCAAGTTACTATAAATCAACATGCAAGCATAACACATGGTACAGTGATTTACGTAGAAATTCAATTTAGAAAAAACCACCAGTAACATGCTACTCAATTCTCACTTTTATAAAGTGATGCCTTATGAAAGGCCTACCCTATTAAAGGCTACAACACACTATTAAATGTGAACTAGTTAAAGGATTTATCCACCCTATTAGAAGTGGGCCTGGTTAGAGGACTTTAGAACATTCACTTGGAAAACTACCATATTAAAGGATTTACAAATGGCTATTAAACCAACTTAAGTCCATAGGATTGAACCCTAACTAATACAATTGCTAGAGAGTAACAATAAGGGGTTTTGACCTGATTACAATTCACAACTTATGTTGCAAATCTCAGATCACTCTTTAGCTCATAACATTTCCTGGCTTTCAATCTCTTTAGCTCTAACAGCTTGTCCTCCTCTCATGATTTTTCTTCTTGAGTCTTCATGTTCAATTTACCAATGCAATCATCTCTCTCTAACCAATTATCGAAGCATAGTCTCTATACTCTGTTCTTCCTTCTCGTAGATGCCTTCTCCATGACACCCTTCAACCACTTCACAATTTGGCACACCAGTTGCTATTGCTTCTTGGTCTATGACTCCTTAAATAGAAGTCTGGAATCATCTTTCCCACTTGATTCTTCCATCCTTTAATTTTTCCTTGAATGGATTAGGTAGGATTCATTGAATCTAACCCACATCTTGTTCCTTCTAGAAATATCTTGAAGAATCCTCTTAAATTTGCTCAAAAATAGTTTACATAGAATTTTGTGCCACCATCTCATCATCCTTATCCTCCAACTGGTTCACAAAATTTAAGGTAACAACTCTGTCAGCTCAAATTTGGTGAATCTTTGACATTTCCAATAATGTAGCAGCTCAACACTATTGAAATTCTGGTGCTCGGCACATACTATGTTACTCAGCATCAACTACATTCTATTAATGCTTGGCACCTACTGTGGATTCACTTGGCATCCACTAAGTTTTCTATTTTCTTGGCTCCTTCTATATCACTCAGCACTTGAACTTCACTCAGCACATACTATGTTACTCAGCATAAACTACATTTTATTGATGCTTGGCACCTACTGTGGATTCACTTGGCATCCACTAAGTTTTCTATTTTCTTGGCTCCTTCGATATCACTCAGCACTTGAACTTCACTCGACACCTAAAGTTCACTCGGCACACACTAGATTTTGCTTTTGCTCGGCTTGAACTAAGTTGCTCAACACTCACTGATGAGCTTAGTTAAGCTTTGCAGTTAACCTTGTTACAACTTATACCTCCAATGTTTCTAAGTGTAACCAACCTATGTATCTTCAAGTATGTTTTCAATACATCATTTAACCATTTTCTTAACTAATCCTTGTACTTCATTACAAAATCATAACTCAACCATTCCCTTACGTGCCCTTGTTACATCTTGTTGATTAGATCCTCTTCATCAATCAACTAAGTGATAGTACTTCATTTTTATAAGAAATTGTCATTCCTACAAATAGCAGGTTTGACATCAATGACAAAACAATGATTGAAAATATTCTTTATCAACCAAACTCCTTCTTTACAACAATCTCCCTCTTTGATCTTCAACAAGAATTCTTTTCAATCAGATTTCCAACAATAATGATGATCAAAAGAACAAGGATGAGGCTAGAAGTAGCAGTCTAAACCAGGAGGGAAATAATTCAAATCATTTCAATGATCATAACAATAGAGATCAAAGAGGAAGAGGTAGAGGAAAAGGATCTAGAAGAGGACATTTTTGTGGGAAATTTTTTCACTATGGAGAAGAAGAGCATAGAGAATTTGAATATTCTTAGTGGAAAGGAAGGACAAATTGAACAACAGAAGGCTAGGCTATAGTTGTGCATGTTGATGAAGATGCCAGATCGTCACATTTTGAAGATGCTAAGAGGGGAGAAGTCTTAGTTAATAGAAGAGTCCTGCCAAGTGGTGAGAATGAACCTGATCAAAGAAGGAGCTTATTTCACACAAGGTGTAGATATGAAGATAAGTGTTGTGATGTGATCATTGATGGTGGAAGTACTGACAATCTTGTGTCAAAAATCATGGTCACAAAGTTGAAGCTGAAGAGATAGAAACACCCACATCCATACTATATTGCTTGGGTGCAAGATAACCACAAGGTCATGATCAATGAGTGGTGCTTAGTAAAGTTCAAGATTGAAAGCTACCAGGATTAGGTACTAGGTGATATCATACCTATGAGCATATGTCATATGGTGTTGGCTAGGCCAAGGTAGTTTGAAAAGTATGTTGTACATGATGGGTGAGAAAATACCTACACTCTAACCAAGGATGGAGTGGAATATAAGTTGAATCCATTGGATGATAAAGAAGAAAAGGTATGTAGTATTGCTAGGATATGTTTTGTTGATGGAAAAGAGTTTCTCAAAGGTATGAAGCTTGAGAATATGTATTTTTCTATAATTCCCAAGGATAGTAAAGAACAAGTAGAGGGGGTTCCTACAAAATTTGCAGATATGTTGGGAGATTTTTTTGATATTGTATCAGATAATGTACCTAATGGATTGCCCCTAATGAGGAAGGTCAGTCACTAGATAGATTTGGTTCCAAAAGCTAATTTGCAAAACAAGGTAGTGTACAGAATGACACCAGTAGAAAGTGAAGAGTTAAATAGACATGTTCATGATTTTTTTTAGGAGGGGTTGATTCTAGAGAGTCTAAGTCCATGTGCTATACCAGAAGTATTAACACCAAAGAAGAATGGCGAATGGAGAATGTGCACAGATTCTCATGCTATCAACAAGATCACAATCAAGTATAGGTTTTCATTACCAAGGATAGATGATATTATGGACTATTTGAGTGGAGCTCAGTATTTTGCAAAGATAGATCTAAAGAGTGGGTACCACTAGATTCACATTAGAGAAGGAGATGAATGGAAGATTGCTTTCAATACAAGGGAAGGACTGTACGAGTGGCTATTCATGCCCTTTGGGCTAACCAATGCACTGTGCACTTTCATGCAGCTCATGAATCACGTACTAAAGGAGTTTCTGGGTAAGTTTTTCATTGTTTACCTTAGATGATATTTTGATCTTTAGTAAGACATTGGAGGAGTATTTTTTCCATATTCACAAGGTGTTTGATAAGTGGAGAAAAGAAAAGTTGTTGATAAACCTAAAGAACTGCAGTTTTATAAAGGAGTTGGTGTACGTGAGATTTGTAGTCTTAGTAGAAGGTCTGAAAATGGACCTAGAGAAACTAAAGGCTATCCTTGAATGGCCTACTCCAAGGAGTGCAATAGAGGTAAGATCTTTTCATGGACTGGCTAGTTTTTATAGAAAGTTCATAAGAGGTTTTAGCAGTATTTGTGGACCCTTGACTGAAATAATGAGAGGCAATAGGAAAGAGTTTAAGTGGATTGTAGGAGTAGATAAGACTTTTAATCTATTGAAATAGAAAGTTACTGAGCAACCTATTTTAGTACTTCCTAATTTTAACATGGTGTTTCAAGTGGATTGTGACGCTAGTGGTACTACAATAGGAGCTATTTTAAGACAAGAAGGTAGACCTATTTCTTATTTTACGGAGAAGTTGAATGACACAAAGAAAATATTATGTTTATGATTAGGAATTTTATGTCATAGTTCAAGCATTGAAGAAGTGGAGACACTATCTTCTTCCTAAGGACTTTGTTTTGTATACTAATCATCAAGATTTTCAATATTTGAATAGTCAATGAAAATTAAACCAAAGGCATTTGAAGTAGGTTGAGTTTTTATAAAATTATATATTTGTTTTGAAACACAAGAGTGATAAGTCTAACAAAGTTGTAGATGCTCTTAGTAGAAGACAACTTTTTCTAACATAATTGAAGATAGAGGTGGTTGGGTTCAACGAACTTAGTACTTTGTATTTAGATGATCTTGATATTAGTGAAGCATGGAAGGCTTGTACAAAGCCTATTACACTTGACAAGACAATGTGGTTGGATTTCATGATCTAGGATAGTATGTTGTTCAAAGGAAGCCAATTATGCATTCTCAGAAGTTCAATGAGAGAGAATCTCATCAAGAAGAAGAATAGTGGAGGATTAGTTGGACATTTTGGAAGAGATAAAACCATAGCTTTGGTTGCTGGGAATTATTTATGGCCACAATTGTAGCAAGATGTGAAGACGTTTGTTAGATGAAAAAGGAGTGAAGTAGAATATAGGGTTGTATCAGCCATTACCTATACCATGGAAGCCATGGAAGGATTTTAGTATGAATTTTGTTCTTGGATTACCAAGGACATAGCAAGGGCATGATTCTATTTTTGTGGTGGTTGATAGGTTTTCAAAGATGACACATTTTATTCCTTGCAAGAAGACTAGTGATGATGTTTATGTGGTAGAGTTATTTTTCATAAAAGTGGTGAGACTACATGGTCTACCAAAGAGTATAGTTTCAGATCAAGATACCAAATTTGTTGGGTATTTCTAGCATACATTATTGAAGAAGTTGAAGATGGAGTTGAAGTTTAGTTCATCACATCATCCACAGACTAATGGACAAATAGAAGTGGTGAATAGGAATTTGGGAAATTTGTTGAGATGTTTGGTTGGAGACAAGCCAAAATGATGGGATCTAATTTTATCAAAAAAAAATTTGCATATAATAATTCTATCAATAGGAGTACTAGCAAATCACCATTCTAGATTGTATATGGAAGTAGTCTCAGAAATGCTTCTAAATTGAGGTAGTTGGATAAAGGAGAGATAAGTAGTGTTGAAGCAGAATAATTTTTTGAACATTTGAAGAACATCCATGAGGAGGTGAGGAAACACATCATAAAGATAAATACAAAATACAAGGCTAAGGAAAATGTAAAAAGGAGGTAGAAGGAATTTTACATTGGAGATGAAGTCATGGTTCATTTGAGAAAGGAGTGTTTTCCCATGGGTACATATAATAAGTTGAAGGTAAAGAAGTTTGGACCATGCAAGAGAGTGAAAAGACATGATTATGAAAATGCTTATGAAGTGGAGTTTCTTGTTGAATTAAATATTTCACCAATATTTAACATTTTAGATTTGACATAGTATTATGAAGGAGGCGATGGAGATGAAGTTGCAGAAGCGTAGTGGAGTATTCCAATAGCTAATTCAACTACAAAGGAGATTTGAGGAGATATTGGATAGTCATGTTGGAAAAAGTTCAAGGAATAAAATTTATGAGGAATACCTTGTCAAATGGAAAGGGAGGCCAGTAGGGGATTCATCATGGCTAGCATGGGAGAAGGTTAACCATCTTGATTTTCGTTTGAACACCTGAGACATGACATAGTCACTTCTTAAATTACCTTGGGTGTCTGATGTAGGAACATCCTAGGTGTAAGAGCAATCTTGCATCACTCAAAAATATTTTCATTTCAATCTTTTCTATTTTAATAAGGACTAGTAGATAGGGTGGTTACTATTTATGGGAACTTGCTATTTTTAGTAAGTTTGTCATATGAACTCAAAATATTCTCATTTTCTACTAGAAGGTTCATTTTAGAGTTATAAGCCTACCATAAGAATCTCATTGCTCTAGCTTAAGTATCATAGAAGTTATTCTAGATTTTTGATGGAAAAATTTGTAGAAAAATCTTCATGCTCACCATTGGAGGCCTTAGAGTGCTTGGTTGAGGTCAAAAAACTTGATGGAAGGTCACTATCAGTGTTTTGAGCCTATAGATCAAGTGTTGGCATTTCTGAAAAGTGGTTATAATAGCCAATCAAATCAATGGTTTGAGAGTTATGGCCTTTCAGAGTTCGGCTACCTGAAATATCTAAAATAATTGTTAAAGATGTATTTGGCTGACTTTATATGTATTGTTAGTCTCTATGGCACCCATTTGGGTTAGCACATTATAACTGAGAATTCTGTAATTCTGTATTTGCGATGATAATAAGAAGTCCATATTTTGTTCTCGCATTTGTTGTTGTTTCTTTGTTTCTATTATGTGTTTATGGTATTAAGGGGAGCAACCTTCATCAAAATCTAAGAACAACTGTGCCAAAAATAAAATAAAAAAAGATTCTCATAAAAGGATGATTATTGTACAGAATCATTCTTATAATTTTTTGGCTCAATCTCCAACTAATCAGTATGCATTTTGAAAAATTATTCTTGGACTATTAGTTAAGAAAAAGAGAAATATCAAACTTGAAAAAGGTGTACATAAATGCAATTAATTTTAAACCTTCAATTTTATAAACTTACAAAGGGAACCATAGAGTTATAAGAAACTATTGTGGTTTGTACTATTTGAAAATCATAGTTACAAGTGATAAAGTTATATACCTTTGATTCAAAGAGTGCAAATAATGGAATGAAGTAGTGTGGAAGGTGCAAGCCCAACTAATCACCCCCCACCCCCACCACCGCCCCATGTGGATGGCATTGGTAAGTAGAGTATAGTTACATACATACATGCATATATATGGTTAACTGCTACCTAACTATGTCCAAGGCATCTCGACACTAGAGGAATATTCTGCCTACTAGGCTAACTACATACCTGTATACATGGGATCAAGACCCTTGAACTACTCTCTCTAACCAATATGTAGTTTAGGTGTCTAATTATTTTGATTTAGATGTATTCCTATAACCATTGGTGAGCTTTAACCACCTAATACAATTCATCACCATCATACACCCACTCAAGTGAATCAGGCAGTTTTCTATAATTACAATCCTGTAATACCCTAGTGCAACCTTTGTGTTGTAGTTTACAATTAATGTAAGGTTAACCTTTATATGTCCCATCTCATTGCTTATATAGCTATGTTTAAAATCTTGTGACAATAATCAATGGGTCTCAATAGACCAGTCAAGTTAATGCTAGCTGGAAGCAGTTGATTGTTCATATTATTGTACCTAATCTGATGACAGTTCTATAGGAATTTTTAATCAACCCAACTAATCAAGAACTATAACGATTGAACTAGGTTATGACTTGTCACTTATCATGGGTTGTGTGAGTTTTATTGTTTTATTATTTAGATTCTAGAATATGTATGTATTTGGAACATTTTTTTTGTTGTGCTAATATGTAATAAGCAACTCAAAAAAGATCTCTCTATATATGTAAAGACTACAAGTTCTGCATTTTTTCATGTATTGCATCTACATTTTCTTTTCCATTACTTAAGTTATAAGAGTGTTTCAAGGTTGGGAACCACTTCAAGATCCTTTGCATGGTTTAGAGGTAATGTTACTATGGTAATGATAATAACTATAGTTAAGAGTTGAGTGTAAGTAGCTACTACCCTAAACATTCAAGAAACATTCAATAACATCTGAAATAAGGTATTTAAACATGCCTCAACCAATTATAATTTAATTTTAGATCACCTACTTGATTAGTTTGGAAATTTTTTCTCACCAAAAATCATAAAATGTGAGAACAACTGTGCCAAAAAAAGCATAAAAAGATGATTATTTTACACAATCATTTTTTTAGCCCTTTTGGCACAATCATTCTTACAACTTTTTGACTCAATCTCCAACTAATTAGTATGTGTTTTGAAAAATTATTCTTGGACTCTAAGTCAGGAAAAAGAGAAATATCAAATTTTGAAAAGATGTACACAAATGCAATTAATTTCTAAATTTTAATTTTATAAATTTACAAAGAGAACCATAGAATTATAAGAAACTATTGTGGTTTGTACTATTTTAAAATTATAGTTACAAGTGATAAAGTTATATACCTTTGATTTAGAGAGCGCAAATAATGAAAATAAAGTATTGTCGAGTGTGCAAGCTCAATTGTCCCCCCCCCCCCCCCCCCCCCATGTAAATGACACTATTAAGTAGAGAATAGTTACATACATACATACATACATACATACATACATACATACATGGTTAAGAGATACCTAACTATGTCCAACATGTCTGCACACTAGAGGCATACTCTACCTACTACGCTGCCTACATACCCGTATACATAGGATCAAGACCCTTGAAGTACTCACTCTAACAAATATGTAGTTATGGTTTCTAATTCTTTTGATGTAGTTGTATTCATATAACCACTGGTGAGCTTTACTTGCCTAATATGTACTCTTTGGTATCATACACCCACTTAGGCGAATTAGGCAGTTTTCTATAATTACAATCCTATAATAACCTAGTGTAACCTTTGTGTTGTAGTTTACAATTAATGTAAGTTTAACCTATATATGTCCTAACTCACTCCTTATATAGCTATGTTTAAAAGCTTGTGAAAATAATCAATGGGTCTAAATAGACCAGTCAAGTTAAGCTAGTTGGATGCAGCTGATTGTTCATTTTATTGTACCTAGTCTGATGACTATTCTACAAGAATTTGTAATCAACCTAGCTAATCGAAAACTACACCAATTGAACTTGTTTATGGCTTGTCACTTAGCATGGGTTGAGTGAGTGTTATTGTTTTATTATTTATATCTTGGAATATGTATGTAGCCGGAACAATTTTTCTATTGTGCTAATATGTAATAAGCACCTTTAAAAATATCTCTCTGTATATATAAAAACTACAAGTTGTGCATTTTTTAATGAATTGCACCTACATTTGCTTTTCCATTTTTTAAGTTATAAGAGTGTTACAAGGTTGGGAGCCACTTTAACATCCTTTGCATGGTTTAGAGGTAATGTCATTGTGGTAGTGAGAATAATTTTAGTTAAGAGTAAGAGTTGAGTGCAAGGAGTTACTACCCTGAACATATAAGAAACATTCAATAACATGTGAAATACGGTATTTAAACATATGCCTCAACCAATTATGATTTAATTTTGGATCACCTACCTGATTATTTTGGAATTTTGTTCTCACCAAAAATCATAAAATGTAAGAACAATCGTGCCAAAAAGAGCGTAAAAAGATGATTACCGTGGAGAATCATTTTTTTTAGCTCTTTTGGCATAATCATTCTTACAATTTTTTGGCTCAATCTCCAATTGGTTAGTATGTTTTTTGAAAAATTATTCTTGGACCATGAGTTAGGAAAAAGAGAAATATCAAACTTGAAAAAGATGTACATAAATGCAATTAAATTTTAAACTTACAAAGAGAACCATAGAATTATATGAAACTATTGTAGTTTCTACTATTTGAAAATTATAGTTACAAGTGATAAATTTGTATACCTTTGATTTAGAGAGAACAAATAATGGAAATGAAGTATTGTTGAAGGTGCAAGCTCAACTACTCCCCCCTCCCATGTGGATGACACTGTTAAGTAGAGAATAGTTACATACATGTACATACATACATACATACATACATACATGGTTAAGTGGCACCTAACTATGTCAAAGGCTACCTAACTATGTCTAAGGCATCTACAAATTGGAGGCATACTGCACCTACTAGGCTGCCTACATACCTGTATACATAGGATCAAGACCCTTGAACTACTCACTCTAACGAATATGTAGTTTTGGTTTCTAATTTTTTTGATGTAGTTGTATTTGTATAACCACTTGTAAGATTTACTCACCTAATACAACTCTTCACCATCATACACCCACTCAAGTGAATTAGGTGGGTTTCAATAATTACAATTTTGTAATACCTTAGTGCAACCTTTTTATTGTAATTTATAGTTAATGTAAGATTAACCTATATATGTCCTAACTTACTCCTTATATAGTTATGTTTAAAATCTTGTGACAATAATCAATGGGTCTAAATAGACCAGTCAAGTTAATGGCAGCTAGGAACAACTGATTCTTCATTTTATTGTACCTAGTCTAATGATAGTTCTACAAGAATTATTAATCAACCTAGCTAATCAGTAACTACACCAATTGAACTAGGTTATGGCTTGTCACTTAGCATGGGTTGAGTGAGTTTTATTATTTTATTATTTGGATTAGAGGTAATGTCATTGTTTTATTATTTGGAACCACTTCAAACACCTATGCTAAAGTTACAACACAATGTGAAGTTGATTTTAGATATTAAAAAAGAAAATAGAAAACACCACATAAATCATTCCCAATTTTATGTTCACAACTCAAATGCTCTCTGATGCCCTGATCTCTTTGTTCTACCAAGATCTCTCTATTTATATACATATATACATACATATACAGTGATCACAAGGGCACAACAACGAAATCCTAGATCTCCGCTGATCTCCACAATCCATAAGATCTCTCTCTATATATACATACATACATAAATATACATACATACATATATACACATACATACATACATACATACATCTACATATGCAATTTATCACCTTGAAATCCATTGGAAGGGATTTGATTAGAAATATGAAAAAGTCATAAAAATTGACAAAATGTTTTCATGCAACAAATATTGTTGCCGAGATTTTTTTTTTGTAAATTTGGAAGCTCATCTGTTAGAGCTTTGTTTTGATCGAACAAGTAGGAATGAATATGTAAGGTCAAGTGATATCACCTATAAATGAATTTTTTTCAACCTAGGAAAGGGTTGGATTTGAAATGTATGGCTTTGAATCAATAAAAAGCAATTTTGGTAGGAAAATATGTTTAAACAACAAATACAATTTTAAGATCTCCTTGTATTTTTATAGTACAACTACATTCTTATATTATGAAAAGTTGTGTTTTTGCTTCCTAGAGAAGGTGCTAATTAGTTTGAGGCATATAGGTTAAGATTGAAGTACTTTTTTTTTTTTTGTGTTTGCTAGTTCCCCTAATCCATGCTTAGGGTTTTAATTGAAATGAAATTTCTTTCCTAATCCCCACAGTGGAAAACCCTAATTTTTGTTGTGTAGAAGGGGTATAGGATGGAGATGAATGTTTTACTTTTTATTTTTAGAACACCCATCTGCTTGGAGTACCTAGTTTGAGGGAAAGTAGGTAGAGATATTGCAAGAGATGAAGCCACCTAAGATTTTTTAAGATGCAATCTTGCAAAGACATATAGTTCCCTATAGTCAAAATTATTATGAAAGGATGAATTGCAAAACCCATTAGTTACAATGGTAGATTCTTTATATAATAATTAGTAATGAAAACATGTAAAATTGGCCTTCTTAAATCTCTTCTAAGTGTTGTCTTGCTTGTGCAATAAATAGCTTGGCCTTCTTAGCTTTTTGTGACCACCCATTCACATATCTTGTTTCCTTTTAACATCTTTGACAATGTAATGAACAAAATCATGACCTTTATGCATTGAGTCCACTATATATATCTCATGTCCACCACTATCAACTTGAGTACAAACATAGGAAGACTCAACCATGTTATTGAGATCATTCGAAATGGATGCTAGCTCATGATTGAAACTATTTTTACAAAAATTAGAATAAATGCCATACCTTGGTTACATGTTTTCAACATCTGTAATGGGCTAGGCCATGATTCTAATTTGATCTATTTTGCGATCAACGTGAAGTCTCAATGGTGTACTATGTGCCTCCTCTTGATCCAATTTTTTTTTCTCCTTTAGGGATATCACACGATGATTGATTTTCACATTGATTTTGATGAGTTGTAGTTCACAATTTGCAACACTAGTGACCCTTTTCCTTTCCTTGTTCTTGCACAATTAATTCTTCACTTCTCCTAATGATTCATTACTATATTTAGATTTTTTCTTACTTTTTACATTTGATTTGATAGCCAAAAATTGTGTGAATGAAAGAATGTCTTGTATCTTGTGAGGAAGGGACTGATACTTATCATAACTAGCCATAATTTCTTTACTTTTTGGTAAGGCTACGAGGATTAGCTATTTTTGTAGATGGAGATGAAGCATTAGTGTGACTAATTTTCCTTTATTATCCTACTATCTATTATCCTATAGTTACTAGAAGATATAACTTTATTTAAACCATTTTAATTTTTTGGCTCATAACATCAGACTATCATCCTTCGGTACTATTTTGTGGTTATGAATTTATGGATATAATAATAATAATTCTTACACATTATAGAAGATAGAAGCATAGAAATCTCAAAAAAACCTTATTATCTAGTAACTATCCTAGTAATAAACTTCTCTAAAGTGTGAGCCAAGGATAATGAGATCCTCTGATAATAGAAGAAGGGTATGGACATCAGGCTCTTTGCCCACACTTTTATTAACTTTCCTGCTCAGTACATTCCAAAGGTTGTTAATGCCCATTGAAAATCTATTTAGCTTTGTGACAAAATCTAGCAAAGAATGAACACCCACATCATCTCTTGCCTATCCAAAATACTTACTGAGAAAATTAGAGGGGTTTTTTTCTTAGTATGGGTTGAGGCAAGGCTAAGAAAGCTTGTGTAATGATAGATAAAGTATACCAGAGAGGAAAATTGACATAGAGCTTTGGGTCAAAACCAGAGATGCCTAATGTTTGGAATGAAAATTGGTGCAGTTGTTGTTAAAAAGACAAGAGTATAGAGGAATCTTCCACCGGGCCATTTTTACCTAGGCAACTGCCCTTTCCTCTTGTTAGACTGAAAGAAAGTGCCAAAACAACAATTATGGTAATGTATAGAGAAAATGAAAGTTAATCCATGAACCCTTACCTTGAAAGCAAGTTCCAAATAGAAGAGGATGAGAATGAAAGTTAAGCCATGAACCCTTACCTTGAAAGCAAGTTCCAAACAGAGGATGATGAGAATGAAAGTTAATTCATGAACCCTTACTTGAATGGTGCTGAAAAGATCTTTGTCACACATTTGAAGCCTCTCACCCACACTTTCCCATGTGAATAAGTGAAGTTTCATTTATTTATTTTTTGTTTATATCCCTGACAACATTTTAATTTCGATGATAAACTTAACGGTTGTCAAAATTTTGACGATAAACTTAACTGTCATCAAAATTTTGACATTATCAAGATCATTTTTTTTTTTTAAATGACAACCCAAATTGACCCAGTGTCAAAAATTTAGGTCAAAAATGACCCCCAAATGTACTAGTGAATCCTGAATATTAGATGTCCTTCATTACCTGACTACTTAATTAATACTAAATACTCTTCATTGCTCGACTGCTCAGTTGATACTGAATACTAAATGTTCTTCACTGCCTGACTACTTGGTTAATACTAGAATTTGTGTAACATCAATGACAATATACAATTTGAAGAATTGTTTCCAACATTAATAAGTTGCTTTTAAATTAAATTTTGACAAGTAAAGATGAGAGTTTATATAAAAGAAATAAGGGGTTACCTTAAGTAATTAAGATTTATTGCTAATTCATAAAAAAACCTTGAAGAGTTTTGACTTCAAACTCTCTTTAGCTATTGGATCTATTATCCATGGACAATTATTTCTATCCATTGTTCCTTGTCCTTCTTGGTGAGATAGTGAGGTTATTTGATTTTATTATACTTTTTCTCCTTTTCCTTTGTGTTCTAGGTTATTATCTGAGTATTTGGTAGGTTATCTACTTGTCTTTGTAGAAGTGTAAGACCATTTCAAATTCCCTCTTTTCAAATCATAACTTTAATAAATAATAATAATCTATAATTAAAAATAATTCTAAACTAAATTAACAATTAAATAAATAAGTTTAATTATTATGTGTTGTGATAAATTATTAATATATAATTATTTATTAAACTCAAGAGATTTGAACCAAAGACCTCTTCAATAAAAGGCTAACAATTTACCATTGTGTTGTAGGTTGTTGCCCCATTCTCTAAAGAAAATTTTAACCCAACATAACACTACCTTTTTTATAACTTTATTTATAATTATTAAATTAATTAAATTATTAAAAAATTGATTAATTTTTAAATCCCTACAACACATTTCTCATGTGATAACTTTGAAATATATGAATTTCATATGACACTAGAAGTTGAAATACACTTTGACAAGCATAGTTCCAAATGCACCTATCAATGTGTCCAAAATCTTAGGAGTTAGAGTATCTAAAATGGGGAAAAAAATATATACAAAAATTAGTGGTTGACAGCTACAAGAAAATTATTTGAAATATTTACGTTATGTGAGAATGTAGTTCAAAATTTCATATATATAAAAGTTTGAATTCTAGTTGGTTGTATCAATTGGTTATTAGTTACAAGTGGTGTTGGTTGGTCTACTTTACAAAGTTTTTAGGCCCTTTCAAAAAAATTCAAAAGTTTGAATATTGGAACTCTCTTAAAGTTTGAATACCAATTGGTTGTTAAAAAATCAAGCAATATTTTCTAGATTAATTATGAGTGGGTTAGTTATTAGTTTCATGTGGTTATTAGTTTCACATGGTTATTGTTGATTCTAGCTTAACACTATTTGAGACCCTTTCAAAACCCTATTTCATTATACAAGGTCTTTTGGGCCCTTTCAAAACTGTTTAGAAGTTTCAATGCTAGTTGGTTGTTAAAAAAATTTAAAAATATTTGGACAAATTATTAGTGGGTTAGCTATTAGTTTCAATGGTTATTGTTGGTTTTAACTGTACACTATTGAGACCTTCTCAAAACCCTATTTCATTCATGCAAGGTTTGAATATTGAAACCTTCTTAAAGTTTGAATGTTAGTTGGTTGTTTAAAAAAAAACAATAATTAGACAAATTATTAGTGGGTTTGCTATTAGTTTCATGTGGTTATTCTTGTTGGTTTTAACTGTACACTATTGAGACCTTCTTAAAACCCTATTTCATTCATACAAGGTTTTTGGGGTCTTTTAAAATTGTCCTAAAGTTTGAATAATGAAACCCTCTTAAAGTTCGAATGCAAGTTGATTGTTAAAAAATTAAACAATATTTGGGTAAATTTTGATCCTAAAGTTCAAATGTTGAAACCCTCTTAAAGTTGGAATGCTAGTTGGTTGTTAAAATTTTTAATAATATTTAGATAAATTATTCGTAGGTTAGCTATTAGTTCACCTAGTTTTTGTTGGTTTTTGTTGTACACTATTTGAGACCCTTTCAAAACCCTATTTCATTCATAAATTCCCTCAAATATACAGATTTAATTATCAATTTCACTTGATATTGTTGATTTTTATGATACATGATTTTGATTCTGTTGGAAAATCCTCATAGAATTCATAAGTCCGCATTTATCTTTCAAAGACAACAAACTATTTATTATATAAATATTAACAAACATTGACAAATCATCTCCTAAAAATTTGAACATCAAATATTTTTTCAAGTAACGATAAAATCTTATAGCTTCTTTGTTGTCTTTATATTTCCTTTAAGTCCTCTTCAATTTGCATCCAAAGAACAAGCGGAAATCTACAATATACAAGGAGTTGAATTAAGTAAAGAGCTTGGTTCTTACAGTATCGGGCTTGTGTAAGTAACCAGATTTTCCTTTTTTTTATTTCTTCTCTTAGAAACAAGAGTTCTGCTATTTGCTTAGCAAGTTTTCTTGGCCAATGGATGTAGCAGATTTTCTTTTAGTATAATCTGAATTTCCAGAAGATATACTGGTAATTGAGGTGTTTCCTTATGGTTTCAGCCTATTAGATTCAGTAATAAGTTATTCTTTATCATTGTTTTCCTCATAGTTCACATTAGACAATGCTTGGATTAAATTAGAAGCTTATGTTTTTTAAAGTGTTAATTTTCTATTCATTCATCAGAATCTCTCCCTCCTCTTCCCTTCATAGAATGTTTATGCACCTACTGATACTGTTTGGCTATTATTGTTAGCATAGTATAAACAGTGGGATTCTGCAATTCCTTTCAATCAAAAGGGCATTTAGTAATTCTTCTTACTTGGGCAATTTTTTTAGTTTAGTTTTTACTTTAGAAGTTTTGTTTCATAAGTTTTTAGTAATAGTTAGATGCACCTAAAATCTCTATATAATGAAGCAATTGACAAGTACTCTTCATTCTAATCTGATCTTTGATCATTTGATCAACTCTGATCAACCAGATCTTATTATACTTTTATATATTTTTCAAACTTGTAGTTCCAACATTCCTGTAGTAAATTTTGATTGTGTGTGATTGACTGGGGGTACCCACATTTTCAAGAATCTCTCTTTCAAATTATCTCGTTCTGCTTTGTTTCTCTTATATTTGAAGATCTGCCATATAAAGTTATATAATTTATTTTCCAGATTTTGGATTTTCATTCTTGTTTCACAGTCTAAAAACGTTTTGGTGCTAATTCTAACATGGTTTTTCATGTGTCAGCTACCAAAACTTGGGGAGCTTCAATATGCACTCTTGAGAATCATAACGTCTTGTCCACACATAAGCTTATATCAATTCCGGTTATGACAATGGCTTCCTCCTTCATTGCCATAATTGTTTGCACACTAGTGGTTTTTGGAATCGCTGAAGCCGGTTTTGACTATAAGGAGGCATTGACTAAAAATATAGTCTTCTATGAAGCGCAAAGGTCAGGAAAACTTCCTCCAACTCAGAGAGTTGCATGGAGGGGAGATTCGGGAATGATGGATGGAAATGCAAATGGGGTGTGTAGTTGCAACCAAACTTCTTGTTGACTCTTTCATTGAGTTTTATTACTATTATCGTGGTAGATGAGTTTTTATTTCATTTTGTGTTGATTTAAGTAATCTGATTGTCCTAACTTATATTCATGCATTTGCGTAAGATTGTATGTGAATTTATCAGCATCAATGTTTTGAAGATTGATGCTGAGATCTTCACTTCAAACTCCAGCTCTACCGCTTCATTTCCATCGTTCTATAAATAATTTCTAAAATATTTCAGTTTAGGAGTAGTTTAAACAAGAAGCATGTTGTACTTATGGCATGCATTAGATGATATTTTTGGATGCATTTTAGTTTAGTCTTAGTTACTTCTTCTCCCATCCTTAATCATAGGCATGGAATAATGCTAAAACTACTGTCAGAACTCCTGATCTATATTTTGATCTATGTGTTAGGGATTAGTTTTAACAATTTTTATTTGAATAAATGTATTGCCTGAACAGCAATTTGTTGTTGGAATAATATATCAGTTTTTTTTTCTCTGCAGTAAAACAGAGCCCCCCCTATTTTGAATATTATCATTTTTTTTTTATTGTGTTGCTGTTGTTGTTTGAATCCTACATTTGGTATCAGAGCTGAAGGTGTTTGGAAGACAACAGCATGACAAACAATTTGCAAATCTCAGAGTTTGATGGAGTTGATTACCAATATTGGTCAATCAAGATGAAGACTTTTTTGATTGGGAAAGATTTTTGGGAGATTGTTGAATCCGGATATGAAGAGCCTGCAGATTGGAATACTCTCCAACCTAATGACAGAAGATTGAAGAAAGAAGCTGAGAAGAAGAATGCAATGGCATTGTTTCACATTCAGATGGCTCTTGATAAGAGCTTATTTCCTCGAATTGCTGATGCACAGACAGCAAAAGAGGTCTGGAAGACTCTAAAAGATGCTTACCATGGCAATGATCAGATCAAAGTTGTGAAGCTACAAACTTTGAAAAGAGAATATGAGAACTTGAAGATGAAGGAGACAGAGAGTGTGGGAGATTTCTGTGTGAGAGTGAAAGATGTGACTCATAAAATGGCCACTTTGGGTGAATCTATTGCTCAAGAGCAAATACTACAAAAGGTATTGAGATCTCTAACCCCAAGATGGAATATTGTAGTAATTGCCATAAAAGAAAGAAAAAATTTAGCTACCATGGAGTATGATGAATTGGTTGGATCTCTTATATCACATGAGGATAGAATAAGGGACACATCTATCAGTGTTAATGAGAAGGCTTTTGCTTCCCAATTGCAAATTTCAAAGAACGATGGTGCTAGCAGCAGTAGTAACAACAACAAAGGCTCGGGAAGGGGCCAAAATCAGAATTTTTCAAGAGGATTTAGAGGAAGAGGAGGTGCTCAAGGAGGAAGAGGTAGAGGCAGATTTGATAAAAGGAACATCCAATGCTATCATTGCAATAAGTATGGACATTTTGAGAGAGAGTGTAGACTGAAATCAGGTAACAGTAGTGCAAATTATGCCCAACAAGATGAGGATCCTTCCTCGGGTAATTTATTTTTGTGTTATGGAAAAGGTGAAAGTAATGTGAATGATGTTTGGTATTTGGATTCTGGATGCTCTAACCAAGGGTTTGAACAATTCTTATTGGGCTGATTCAGTTGCTACAGCCGTATATATTCTCAATAGGAGTCCTACAAGTGCCCTACACAAGATGACTCCATATGAAGCATGGTATGAGAAAAAGCCTAATGTAAATCATTTTAAAGTTTTTGGTTGTTTGACTTATGTTCACATCCCTGATCAGAATAGGCAAAAGCTAGATGCTAAAAGTGAATCATGTATTTTTGTGGGCTATAGTGAGGAAAGCAAAGCTTATAGATTATTCAATCCTATTACTAATAAGATTGTTGTTTCAAGAGATATGATTTTTGATAAAGGGGGAGTTTAATGTCATCAAAAACAACATGTTGGAAAGCCAAAATCAGTTTTGGATGATGATGATATTGCTGATAATGATAATGAGCAGCCAGCTAATGGTTCTATTTCAAGATCACCAAGCCCACCAAGAAACCCCTCACCAATACCAAGAGCAAGTCCATCCTCAAGTCCTCCAAGGAAGGTATGAAGATTGAGTGATATTTATGAGAGGTGTCAAAATCAAGCACATGAAGAAAATCCAATAGGTGAGACAGTAAATTTTGCATTACTTGCTAAAGCTGATTTTGAGCCATCATGTTTTGAAGATGCATGCGCTAATGAGGTTTGGATGCAAGCAATGAATGAAGAGATGGATTCCATTGATAGGAATGAAACATGGGAGCTTGTAGATCTTCCACATAAGAAGAAGAAGATTGACACAAAATGGGTCTATACGACCAAGTATAATAGTGATGGGAGTGTTGAAAGACACAAGGCAAGATTGGTTGCTAAAGGTTTCACTCAAAGGTATGGCATTGATTATGAAGAAAATTTTGCACCAGTAGCAAGACAAGAAACTATTAGGATGCTAATCTCTTTTGCAACTCAAAAGAAATGGAGTATTCATCACATGGATGTGAAAAGTGCCTTCTTGAATGGGTACTTAGAAGAAGAGGTATATGTGGGACAGCCACAAAGTTTTGAGATTCAAGGCAAAGAAGATTATGTCTACAAGTTGAAGAAGGCTTTGTATGGCCTCAAGGAAGCACCACGTGCATGGTATGCAAGAATAGATGGATATTTTCAGCAAAATGGCTTTCAAAGAAGTAAGAGTGAACCTACCCTTTACTACAAACACGAAGGTAATGAAATTCTCATTGTGAGTTTGTATGTTGATGATTTGTTATATATGGGTAGTAGTTCAAAGATGAAAGATGAATTTAAAGTTGCTATGATGAATGAGTTTGAGATGAAAGATTTAGGTCTCATGAAATACTTTCTTGGCATGGAAGTTTATCAAGGTAAAGATGAAATTTTTATTTGTCAAGAAAAGTATGCAAAAGATATGTTAAAAAAATTTGATATGGCTGATTGTAAACCTCTTCCCACTCCAATTGCTCATGGAGTTACATTATGTAGAGATGATGGTGCTAAAATTGTTGATGAGACATTATACAGGAGCATTGTGGGGAGTTTGATGTTTTTAACTCACACAAGGCCTGATATTGCTTATTCAGTTTCATTGGTTTCAAGGTATATAACAAATCCATCAGAGGAACATATGAAGGCAGCCAAGAGAATTTTGAGGTATGTGAAAAACACGGTAGATTTTGGCATTCACTATTCTTCTAATAAGTTTGAGCTTGTTGGCTTTAGTGATTCAGATTGGGGAGGTTGTTTGGATGACCGAAAATCTACATCTAGTAATTGTTTTTCTTTGGGTTCTGGTTTAATTACATGGAGTTCAAAGAAGCAAAGTATGGTTGCTCTCTCTTCTACAGAAGCAGAATATGTTGCGGTCACTTCAGCTGGCACACAAGCTTTATGGCTTAGAAAGCTTCTTGAAGAAATTGGAGAGATACAGGTTCAACCTACTGTGATTTTTTATGACAACATAAGTGTCATTAAATTGGTCAAGAATCCGGTTCATCACAGCAAGACCAAACACTTTGATCTTAAACAACATTTTATTAGAGATTTGGTACAAAATAAAGCGGTTGAGTTGAAGTACATCAGCACAAAGGAACAAATTGCAGACATCTTCACAAAGGCAGTTACAAAAGATCAGTTTTTGGTACTCAGAGATCAGATTGTGAGTCCTCTCAGCATCAACGGGGAGTATGAGGATTGATGCTGAGATCTTCACTTCAAACTCTAGCTCCACCGCTCCATTTTCACTGTTCTATAAATAATTTCTAGAATACTTCAGTTTAAGAGTAGTTTAAACAAGAAGCATGTTGTACATATGGCATGCATTAGATGATATTTTTGGATGCATTTTAGTTTAGTCTTAGTGACTTCTTCTCCCATCCTTAATCATAGGCATGGAATAATGCTAAAACTACTGTCAGAACTCCTGATCTATATTTTGATCTATGTGTTAGGGATTAGTTTTAACAATTTTTATTTGAATAAATGTATTGGCTGAACAACAATTTGTTGGAATAATATATCAGTTATTTTTTCTCTGTAGTAAAACAGAGCCTCCCCTGTTTTGAATATTATCATTTCTTTTTTATTGCATTGTTGTTGTTGTTTGAATTCTACATGTTTTAGATTAAACTCAATGATCTATCATTTCTTTACATTCTTAGCTCTCTCATGGGGATGATAGATCATTGAGTATGATTTGAAACATTGATATTAATAAACTCACACACAATCTTACCCAAAAGCATAAATATAATATTATAGATTGTGAAAATCTTTTACCGTCCTAACTTATTTTTTGGGGGTGATGATAACCAATTACTACATTGTGGGCAGATTGATTTAACTGGTGGGTACTATGATGCTGGAGATAATGTTAAGTTTGGTTTTCCAATGGCATATACTGTCACCATGCTGGCCTGGAGTGTGATTGAGTATAGAGAGCAATTGGCAGATGGTGGAGAGCTGGACAATGCCCTAGACGCCATCAAATGGGGGACTGATTACCTATTAAAAGCTCATCCCCAACCAGATGTATTATATGGCCAGGTAAGTTTCAATCATTCAGTTATTTAGTGCATAGATTTGGCAAGAGCAATTTTAAAATGCTGAACAGGATTTATGTAACTCCGATCTCAGGTGGGTGATGGCACTTCAGACCATTACTGTTGGCAGAGGCCAGAGGATATGACAACTTCAAGATATGCATATAAGATTGATAGTACCAATCCTGGATCAGATCTTGCAGGAGAAACTGCAGCTGCAATGGCTGCCGCTTCTATGGTCTTTATGAGCTCTAATCCTACTTATTCTAGCGTTCTTCTCACCCATGCAAAGCAGGTTCGATAACACTTCAACAAATATAAAATTTAGAGATATCAGATTTCTATGATCTATTATAATTATCATAAAAGTTTTTTTGATCGGAAAGTGTGTCGACCAAGAGATGCAACAGGAAAAATAAATCTTTCGCTCACTTTTATTCTGATAATGGATCAAAGAAGTTAATGCAAACACACAATCGAATCCAAAAAGAACTTTTATGATAAATATTATATTGCCACCCTCATAATCTTGATCTTAAATATCCTTTTATTTTCTAAATATTATGATGGTAGATGATGAAGTGTTATTGGAAATTTTGATACATAAAAATATACTAAAGAAATTCAGAAACAACTGGTTATTATTATAATAGATAGCGGAAATCTAACATTAACCCTATTACTTTGTTTCATGACGCTTCTCTATGAGTCTAATGTTTCCTATTGCTTGTGACAATCTTGCAGCTTTTCTGGTTTGCTAATAAATACCAGGGGAAGTATGACAGCAGCATTACTAATGTGAAAAAGTTTTATGGATCAATAAGTGGATACGAAGTAAGTTCTCCACAATTTTCATATACAAATTCAAGGTCTTGTCAATGTTGTTGTTCAAATGCCATGCATTTTCTTTATGTACTGAATATATTTTTTGCAGGATGAATTACTGTGGGCAGCTGCATGGCTTCACAGAACAACTGGAAATAAGAAGTATTTGAGATACCTTATTAAGAATGCAGTCTCCATGGGTGGAACAGAATGGACTATGACTCAGTTCTCTTGGGACAATAAATATGCAGGGGTCCAAGTACTTGCATCCATGGTTAGTAATAAATAATAGTATAGTGAATGTAGGCAGCATTTAACATAGTTATTCCCGTGTTAATAGTTTAGCAACACATTTTTCATGATATTTGACTCAATACGGATATGTGGGTTTTGACAGTTTCTCATGCAAGGTAAGAGAGGGAAAGACAAGGCTGTACTAGAACAATATCAGGAGAAAGCTGAGTTTTTCATGTGTTCTTGTCTTCAGAAGAATGGATACAGCATACAAAGAACACCAGGTTCAACTTTCTTACATTTGTTCAGGAAAAATATAAATATTTTTTTGTACTTTTTGGAGGATATGATCTATATGTTTGGTTTCATCTGATGGTAGATCACTGGGTGTGATTTGAAACTTTTTTTAATCTTGTTACAATGCATCAACCTTTGAATAAGTCTCAACTGCTGTCTAATGATTCAAAACATTGATGCTAAAAACCTTAACACAATCAAATCCAGAAATTCTTTTAAATAATTATCATGAATTGTTAAAACCCATTCTCATTAATTCAGATCCTTTTCAGGTGGACTCCTACATTGGCAGAAATGGAACAACATGCATTTCGTAACGAGTGCCTCGTTTCTGCTAACAGTCTACTCTGACTTTTTATCTTCAGCTGGAAAGAATCTACAATGCCCATATGGAAATGCACAACCATCTGAACTCTTAGCCTTGGCTAAATCTCAGGTATGGTAAACCTTTTCTTCATAAATCATTTGTAAGTGTTTAAAACTTGTATAGAAACCACTAATTACATTCCTTTAATCATTTCAATTGAGATTTGATGTAAGCACTGGTAAATTTTACCTTTTGATTTCTAAGGTAAGGTTTGTTTCCATGTAACCCACATGCTCAAACCTTCTCTTGTAGGTTGATTATGTACTTGGTAACAACCCAAGAGCCACAAGCTACATGGTGGGCTATGGACCAAACTATCCTGGTCAAGTTCACCACAGAGCTGCTTCTATTGTATCATACAATGACAATCCATCATTTGTCACTTGCAAAGGAGGGTATGATTCATGGTTCAGTCGCCAAGGCAGAGACCCCAATGTTTTAGTAGGCGCCATTGTTGGAGGACCTGATGAGAATGATAACTTTGCTGATGAAAGAGACAACTATGAGCAGACAGAGCCAACTACCTATAACAATGCTCCAATGGTGGGAACCTTGGCCAGACTCCAATATGGAAATGCCGATAACAATCAGCTTCAACAAGGTACTTGTGTCTTTTAGTGAGTTCTTTATGGATCACTTGTGTTTTAATGATTCTGTCTTTAACCAGCTGTTCTCTTATTAGATATTGTAACCCTGCCTGAAACAGTATCAAACCCTCAACTTGAAAAACCAAAGCTGCCTGTGCCTGAACAGGGGTCTACTCCACCAACTCTGCCACAGGGTAAGATCATTAAGTCGCCTAATAATCTATTACACTTTTCAAATGGAGTAGCAAGTTAAGTGAACTGAATCTTGAAGGAAACATCATAGTTAAATATGTTTGAGTTGGAGTGGTACATGTGGGTGACTTCTGCGGCCTAAACCACTACTCATGAAATATAAGTTTGACTCAAAAACACTAAATCACAATAACAATGTCATAATATTAACTTGTTCCTATTCATTTTTGATGAAGATAACAACTTGGTGGCCATAACCCAGAAGGTCACACATTCTTGGAGCGCCAGGAGAGCAATTTATTACAGATACTCCTTGGAGATAACGAATAAATCTCCATATCAAAGAGTCACAAGACTTGAACTCTACATTGAAGGACTTCATGGTCCCATGTGGGGTCTCTCCAGAGTAGATAACAACAGAATGTATACGTTTCCTACATGGTTGAACTCTCTTCTTCCTCGTCAAAGCATGGAGGTTGTCTACATTCAGGCAGCTCCCCAAGCACTCGTAAAGATTGCCAATTATCAAATTGGTTGAAAGAGGATTCATTGATTTATTGTAGTTAGAATGAATAAGAGGAGTATATATAGGTCAAGTATCCATCTGTAACTTGACAATTGATCTAATGAGTTTTTATTAGTTTAGACGTTATTTATCAACTTTGTTGTTCTCATTTGCTTTGAACTGCCATTGAATGAGGCTCCCTACGTGGTGAGATTGTAATTGAAGTTTGAATAAAAATAAAAGCTTCAAAGTCTTCAAACTAAGCTACTTCCTCTTGCTTACACTCTGTAAGCTCTCTTTTTCCACGGGTTATATGTCTTTGTAAAATTGATTTAATTTAAGACAATTCATGGTTATATTCAGCGTTAGATTTACATTTCTCATAAATTGATTTAAATAATAAGACAGTCACTGTTCAATTGTATGTGATCTATACACATGTTTCTTTATAACTGTAACATGTTTAAATATGAGTTTTCATGAATGTAATATATTTATATACAAGGATAAGCAGATTTTATAGTTGAAATTTTATAAATTAAGATATAAATATTTGAATTGAGTATTATATTTAAATATTGATATATTTTATAATCTATCTTTTAAGTTACTAATTGAGTCAATATGTGAGATAATAAGAAGGTTATTGTTCTTATCTACAATATTCTAACCCTCCACTTGATTAGAAGTCCATTTAACAAGATAATTTTCTCCTTCATTCCAATTACTACAAATGTAATAAACTTAACAAATTCCAAAATACTATAAAATATTAGAATCTATCCAATATTGTTTCACAACGTTTTGACTTTAATTTACTTCCTAAATTCAATGGCTCCTTTGTTTAGAATTTTTCCTTTAGCATTAATAGAAATTTTATATTTAATTCATATAAAATATATGATTATTTTATTGATTATTATATATTAAATTATTATATGAAATAAATATATAATATACTTGTATATGAGATAATATCAAATATATATTTTGTTTATTTTGATTTTTCAAAACAAATTATAAAAAATTACAATCTAGATAATAAAAAATCAAAATAGAAAACTTAGATAAAGATGAAAACTTTTAACTAGTTTTTTTTTTTTAATAAAAAATTTAGCTCTTCATTCTCATTAAAAAATGTCCATGAAGTATATGTTTTGTAAGATTTATATAATATTGTTAATAATTTTGATGCAAAGTGATCAAATAATCATGACACTCATAGAACATACGAAAACAATCATAACAAATGTAATGACAAAAAATTCATATGAGAAATTATTACTAATATAAGTAGGTTATTTGAGGATTCAAATATAAGAAATTATTACAAATACAAATAGGTTATTAGAAGATTCTAATATACCTAGATATTTTAGGGATGAGTTTTCTCAAGATGAAAAAGATTTTATAGAAGTTGCACATGTAAATTATCAAATAAGTAGATTAAATCAATCAATGAAGAAGACAAAATATAATGACACAACTATTTATCATGGTTCTGCAAAACTTTGCCTACGTTCACACTCAAATGAGCGAACAATTATATAAATGAAATATTTGATATTCTACAATACATGATTGCACAAGTCATTTATAGAAAGATCATCGAATCATTGAATACGAAGAAACAAGAGGGAGAAGGAACAGTCATGACTATTGGACTTCATATCCCATATTCTTATGCACATTCCAATTCCATTCCTTGTTCAACAGCGAATGAAAAATATGAAGGCTGTTGGGACTCATCCATCAACGTAATTAGAAAACATATTGATTAAGGAAATTGAATTTCCCAAATCATAAACATAGGTGTCCATTAATTGCCTCCTTTTGTAACTTCCTCTTGAGCCACCCAAGTCTGTGGGTATTAAACCAATTTGTATATTTCAAAGATCAACGCTAGTTATGTCTTCTCCTTCATTAGTTGTCCATTTGTCTTCTTGCTCAACAAACTTTTTGTATGCTCCTTTACATTCTTGCATAGAGAAAACTACAGCTATCATGCCAAAGGCATCTGGATCATGTGCAGCCTTGAGCTTCTAGCTCTCTCTAGCCTCCATGAGCTCTATGATCCCCGCACTCCTTACATCTTCAGTTGCTAGGCACCTGGAATCTTCTTGTGATTTATTTTTACAAAGTGGAAACTTTTCTGTGAGCAAGTCATATATTTGTGCAAGAAAGGGGTCCTTTGTCAAGTAAACCTCAGCTTCTTCATCTTCATCCTTGCTTGCTTCAGCATCCTCCTCTTCACTCCAATCCAAATTTTCAAGAAATTATTCAATAATAAAATTAGTAGCATTATCTTCTTCCTCCATCTCTACTCAAGCCAAGCTAGTTTTGATACCAATTGTAAATTATTAAATGAGTAGATTAAATCAATCAACAAAGAAGACAAAATATAATGACACAACTATTTATTGTGGTTTAGCAAAACTTTGCCTACGTCCACACTCAAAGTAGGGAACAATTATATTAATGAAATATCTGATATCCTACAATACATGACCACACAAGTCATTTATAGAAGGCTCATCGAATCCAAAGAGACAAGAGAGAGAAGGAACAAGGGTGACTGTTAGACATCATATCCTAACAGCACATATTTACAAAATTACTACTCTTCATTTTGCAATTTTCCATAGCAATACTAAACCATGCAAGATGCTTATTGAAGATTGCAAGGTGAAAGCTGATAAAACATATAGAAACAAAGATAGTGTGGTGCACTTTTTTTTGTAAGGGTAAACAAAGAGATCATTGAATTATTTGTATAAATTGCATGCAATAATCGGCTCACCAGACCATCAAGGGAGTACAACTGTGTATAAAGCAGCTATTCAGGGAAATGCATATATGATCAGAATTGTATTGTCAAACATAAGCAACTCCAAGTTGGATAATTTTCTCTCGAGCGATAAGAAGGTCATCTTGGCAAAGAAGAAAAAAACGATGCACTTTTATCCATTATTAGTAAAGGCAATCAATCTGCTTCAGGTACAAGCAAGGCAACTACCAACTTCTGATCAAAGGAAATAGGAGATCGTGCAGTAGATCCAGATGCTTTGAGAGTTGTTGGAACTCCTCCATTTAACATTCTCTCTCCATCTTGAAAATATATATTGTAATTAATCGTAGATGAATTTATCACATATATAAAAAGGGATTGCTGTAAATTTTTAAAATTTTCAAAAATCTAAAAACAAAATTATTTTATTAAAGATTTTAATGTTTGTATTTGAATTAGAAAACCATGTATACAAAGGGAATGCCCATCCACATTGTAGTTGAAAGAAGGAACAGACAACTAAGCACAGGTAAGGCTTAGTTACACATCTTTTAACTCTAGGGTACAAAAATGTCATGATTTTATGTTTTCTTTAATATGGTATCTTAATTTTTGCTATAAATTTAATAGTTGTGGAGTCTTTCTGTTGTTTATTTCATGATTGGTTAATCAGAATAATTTGTATGTTTTATTTTCATTGATTTTTAATTAAAATCTTAAAAAAGAAATTGAATATGCATGGAATCTTATCTGACATCTTGAGTTTTATTATTTGAGAATAACTTAAATATCAAACTAAATATTTATTATGCTGAGAGACATTCTATACAGAACTTAAACTAAACATTTATTATGCCGAGAGGCATTCTATACAGCCACATTATGAAGAATATTTTGTCAATGAAAATTCTATTATGAATTTAGAATGCTCTGAAACTATGTTAGAAAAAACATAAATGCTGAAGCATAACACAATTCAGAGACATAAAACACTTTGTGCTAAAACAGAGACTATGTCATTGAGAAAAGTATTCAAGTTGTTCATTATATGTGTTGGAATGTTTAATTTTCCCTCAAATGAAATGTAAAAGTGTAATAGAGGATTCTAGAAATTGTTGGATTACCAAATAGGGTTAGGTTCTAGAAGGCATTTATGTTTAGATAATTCTAGAAAAGTCTATTTGTCTTATGTTGGCTAATTTAGATGTTTCTAGAAACAATCAAATAGAGATAAAAGAGGCACAATATAATAGTTTTTTATAATCAGGCAATGAAATGATTCTATAATTTCTATAAGTGTTTGTATTGTGTATTCTATGTTTAATTATCATTGTAGATCCAATCCATCCACCCCTATTAGTTTGGTATTAGAGCACATTTAAGATCTTGGTCCACCTCTATCAGATTGGTATTAGAGCCAGGTTGAACAGAATTGTTGATTGTGATAAAAGAGCAAGTGATATTTTGGTGTAGCCAAGTTGTGAAGTTCATACGGTGAAGATAATATCTTCTGAAATGGAGAAGTATATGATTGTTGTTGTCTAATCAATGAGTCAGATCATGTGGAAGTTTTGAAGAATTGTTGGTGTGAAGAAATTTGTTTGGAGAAGAAGAAAATCATTGCACCTGTTTGTGGAGAATTTATATTGTTTTCATGAAAGAGACTATTGTTGTGAAGAAGGCATTGAAGTGTTTATGGAGCACATTGAGTCTATGAAAAGATATCACAGCCACTGTCATTGAGGAGTGTTGATATGAATCATGGTAAGCATAAAATTTGATGTTAATAGTTGATGTTGACAAAGGTTTTTAGCTTTGTATTCTAAGAGGAAGCTTGGATTTTCATTTGATAGATTTGAGTTTATTAAAATGGGAAAGTAAGGTAAAAGAGTGTTAAAGGAAAATATAAATTTGACTCTTGAGATTGATTGTTTAAAAGAAAAATTATTGAAACTAGAGACAGAAAAATTTGCAATGATTATCTAGAGAGAGGTCAGAAGAAAAATATAGATTTTTAAATGAAATTAGTGAACATAAAGAGAGAATGGAAGAGCCAGAAGATAGGCTAAAATTTGTCAAAGAAGTACATAATTGGTAGGTGAAGGAAACATGTAAGCTTAGAGAGAAAAATAAAGAATTAGAAGAAAAAAGTTAAATTTGTTTGATAATGCTGAGAAAAAGAACAAAGTTTTAGAAGAAAATGTGAAGAAATTGGAAGAGAAAAATAGTATGTTAAAGAAGGAATTGTCTACTCTGAAACAAGAGAAAGAATGTTTGAATGCAAAACCATTTGTATGTGATGTATCATGTGACACAAATGATTTGAGTGATTATACAATTAAGAAATGTGATTTTGTTGAAGGTGAAAGTGTTTGTGATGAAAAGTGTAAGAAAGAAAATGTCAAAAATCTTGTAGATTTTGGTCTAGGAAAGGATGCATAGGGATTAAGGAATTTGATTGAGACTATAGTCAAGTCAAAAAATGTAGGTCTTGGATATGATGTAGGCAATGGAAAGATGAATAAAGGTTCAAGAGAATCAATTGAAAGCATAAATATTGTGCAATGTTCACACTATGATAGGAAAGGGCATACAAAGGATAGATGTTGGGATATACATCTTTGTAATATTTGTGGCTTTAAAAATCATTGTTATAAGACATGTTGGAATAGAGAGTGCAAGAAGGACTCTATGGCAGGTTGCATAAAAATGGATTGTGGATGGAGCTATGGATTAAGTTGGCAGAAGATTACAAGTATGATCAAAAAATTATTTGAGTACAAATTTTCAAGCATAAGGAAGACTGTCGTAGCAGTGGGAAACAGATCTAAGGAAGGCATGAAAGAAGAGCAAGGTTATTTGCAGAACCTCGTCACCATTTGTGATAGATGAAGCAATCAAGGGTAGTTGAAAGAAGACATGAATTTGATCAAGGTTATTAGTGAATCCTATGAAAAGAATAAATCATTCGCAGCCAATTGCTTACAAAATGTTTGTGAAATTAAAGGCATTAATAGATATGAAGATTATTGGAAAATAGCTTTTTGCCATCAGGCAGAAGAATAGATTTGGATTTGTATGCAACAACATTTGAGATAGAAATTAGAAGGGAGTGTTGGAATGTGTAATTTCCCCTCAAATGAAATGTAAAGGCATAATAGATGATTCTAAAAATTGTTGGATTACCAAATAGGGTTAGGTTCTAAAAGGCATTTATGTTTAGATAATTCTAGAAAAGTCTATTTGTCTTATGTCAACTAATTTAGATGTTTCTGGAAACAATCAAAGACCTCTATAAAAGAGGCACTATGTAATGGTTTTTTATTGATCAGGCAATGAAATGATTCTATAATTTTTATAAGTGCCTATATTGTGTATTCTATGTTTAATTATCATTGTGGATCCAATCCATCCACCCCTATCAGTTTGGTATAAGAGAAGATTTAAGATCTTGGTCCACTTTTATATAACTACCTATCTATTCCACTATATGCTTCCACTTCATACTTTACAATAGATGCATTTGATATATATATATATATATATATATATATATATATATATATATATATATATAATAGGTCTTTTAAGCTGAGTGCCAAAACTCTATTTCAAATTACAAAAATGGGTGCCTAAATCTGGAATGTTCTTTTTCCTTAACATTCAAAATTTCTATGTGATTAACACATATGACAATTGTTGTTGGGAGTCATAATTACTTCTGACACTCTCCCTTAATTTTGACATGGATGTTGCTATATTTTAAATTTTTTTGCTTCTTTCAAGCTCTATCAATTCATATTGCTACGTTGTTTTTTTGAGAAAGAATTTCCTCCATTTGAAGGTTTCTATTGTAGTATTCTTTTTTACTCTACAAGGTAAACATTACTGGTTTACCATATCCTTTCTTTGCAATTTTCTTCTATCAATGCAAGGGAGAATGTGATTGATTCTCCTTCTGTATCTATGGGGTAGAACATGATTGGTTCTCCCAAATCTACTTGCTTCCTTTTCTGCAAGATGGAACATGACTTGTTCACCCAAAAACCTCTTTCTTTTGTCTTTACAGGGAGCAAACATGACTGGTTTTCTCTTTGTTAGAATTTTCTTTCTCTCAACCATTCAACAAACATATTTTTTGATTCATTTTTTTTGTCATCTTCAAAAATAACATCTTTTGTAGTCTTTCACTTTTTGCCATCCATTCAACACACTTATTATATTCTTTAAATATTTTCCTCAACATTGCTTCTTTTCTTTCATTTCAAATTTTCTTCTTTCTTTCTTCTTGTTTGTTTCCATCATATCCTATTGCTGCACTTTTTCTTTTTCCATATTTTATCTCTTTCATTTGTTTTATCCATGCTCTTTTACTCATCATTCTTTTCTCCATATTTTGTTTTCTTATTTTTCTTATCCACGGTCCCTTAGCACACACTTCTACATCTTTTCATACTTCAACTTTCACTTCTCAAACACAAAAACCAATTTTTTATTTCTCCTTTTTGGACAAGCAAAATGGTGCCTTTACATTCTTCATTGCTCTCTTTACTTGTCATCACATCTTGCTACATTGTCTCTTTCAATCTCACTCATCATTTTTCTTCATCATCTTTTGCACTGCACTTTTGTTTCTTCTTCTTCACCTTCATTTTTATATCATCCACATGCAGCTTATCATTTCTATGACTTTACTTTCACAAATATTTTTGCAGCCTTTTACTATTTTCTTATAAACAATATACATTTTAAACTTACAATTCCTTCATCTCTCACTCATCCATTGACACATTCAAACAAAATTATTTATTTGTTGCACCATATCTTCTTTTGCTGATATTTTTTCTCCTTTTAAAACATCTGATCTTCCAATAGTTGTGGTATTCCTTCATCCTTTCTATAATTGTTGATATTTTTCACACATGAAAACTTATATGATCTTTTGAACTTTTCTATAATCCTTTTCCAACTAGACCCATACATCCATCTACAATCCATTCTTGCACACTCTGCCACTAATTCTTTCTTCTATTCTCTATTCCAACACATCTTTTCAGAATGGTTTCTCAATCCACAAATCTTGCATGGATACAAGTCCCAACACATGTCTTTGTTGTGACCTTCTCTATCACAATGAGAGCATTTATTTTCTATCTTTCTTTGTGCTAATTTCTTCACACACACATCATATTGAATATTATTATCACAATTATCATATCCAGGACCTACATTCTTTGGTCTCCAAATGGCCTCAATTGGCTCTTTCATTCCTTGTTCATTCTTTCCTAATCCTCTTCCTTCATAACCCAACTTTTTCATTATTTTCAAACCAACACTATTATTATCATAACAAACAAAATCTACACACTTTTTTCCATTTTCTTGATTAAATTCTTGATCACAAACACTTTTAGCTTCCATATAATCACACAAATTATTTGTGTCACATGACACATCACACAAAGATGGATTAAACTTCAAATTTTTACTCTTTTGTTATTATTGGTATAAATAGGTATTACTATTTACACTTTACTTAAGTTTACTTAGGTTAATGCATTATTTTATTATTTATTTTATGAGACACTTAGGAGTTTGCGTACCTTTATGAGTTGTCATGTTGACAACATAGAAGTACGCAACTCTAATTTAGCACATGGTGTCTACAACACTAGAGTTTGCATCATTCACTAAGTTGTCATGTAAACAACATAGTCATTTGCACTCCATTTTTAGCACATAGTGTCTACAACATAAATTTGCATGCTACACCATTGTAGGCTTATCCTCTCATCATCACACTTACTTTCATGCTTAATGGAAGATAACCCATATCTAGTGGATGTGTGCCTAGTTGTATGATTTATCATGATGCTAATTCCTAGGCATTCTAGATGCATATCAGAGGCCTTTATATATAGGCACTCCTAGTGTACTTGTACATTGAATTGAATATTATACAGTTATTCTAATCATACTATGGTCTATTTTGTGTTTGCATTTGAATTCCTTGGTCTTGGGTGAATTTTTCCCTAAGGCAAATTCTTACATGGTATTAGAGCTAAGGGAGATTCTTGTCACAAAGCCATTGGAGACCTCATTGCTTCATCTCTCCAAGGGACTTGATTAAGATCTAGAGCATTTGTAGCAATTGCGAGCATCTAGAGCTAAAGCAGACCTTGCCATTGCATCCAGAGCAACAATTTGGTGAAGATCAACTATAAATTCACTTATGCTGGACTAAAGTCAATTGTGAAGAAATTTTTTTTGCAAACTTGATCTTGAAGGCTCAATTTGCAAGATGGGTATGATCTTTTATCAATTTGTTTAATTAATTTTTAGATCTATGATTTTTCTCTGTATTTTTGAAATATTTTTTTTCGAGAGAATTTTTTTTTGCTACAAGCACTGAGCAGTCATACCCTAGCCTTGCAATGCAGAATATTCCATTTGGTTTAGAGAATATTATTTTAATTCGGTGGGCTATTCAAAAATTTTTAGCAACTGTAATTAAATTTGGCATTGGACTTACTATATTCCACTGGCAACTCACAAATTTCCACTAGTGAATCAAACTAGACTGGCCTTAAAATCTCTGACGGCCAAGGTCCCATCCCGGTGGCCATTTGATTCCAAAGTGTGTTTCAGTGCTTTTAAATTATGTAGTCTTCATCTTACCCATGAATGTGGGATCTTTTTTAGGACTTTGGTGGATGTTTATTAAAACTTTGACGCCCAAATAACACATCACCAACAACTATAGTTACATTTTCAGCACTGCGTGAAGGACACAGGCCCGCTTCCAATCGTCCATGTGGCATGACACCTCGCCACGTAGCAGCTTCAGACACTGCTCCGCAACACCCCAACCTATATATGTGGCAACTTACCACATCAATCTTAGCAACTAGTTGTAAACACACGTCAGCGCCTCCACGTCGGATCATGACCCCTCCACCTTCGTAGCCTCGTCACTTGCCACCATGGATAGACTGCCACCTACATAGTGAACATATGGAGTTCTTGCCACCTAAGTGGTATAGTCAGACTTGATAGCTTTCCCATGCTATACTTACTCTATGCCATGTTAGCTCTCCAAATCTAATTTTTTTGTACAATACTGTACCACTGACATCATCAGCCATACAAGTGATGTCATCTCCACATTAGCTAGGGCCTGCATTTTTGTTGATGTTAGCAAATTGCTAGCCTAAATTTGATGGTCGGCTAACCACCATTCTAGGGAAATTTTTAATTGCTACAACAATTGTTTGACCATCAAATTTAACATCATGTTTTCCTCTCCAGACCCCTCTTCAAATGTAGTTTTCATTTGGCAGCTCGACTTTGAGAGGCCATAACTTGGTCATCTAGACTCCAAATCTGGTGTAATTTTTTAAATATTTTGAATAGAATTTTTTGAACTTTTCATTGGTGTAGGTCTTTTCTAGTTTCGGTCCATAGATTTGTTAGAAATAACATTTTTTTGGCAACTATACCTATCTAATCCTACATTTTACAACTTCAAATGCATCGGACGGGCTCTTCTGCACTCCTTTTCAAGTTTTTTTTTTTTTTGAAAGTGCATATTTTTTGTTTGCTTTTCAAATATGTAGTTAGATTGTAGGATTGTGTGGACAAAAATACCACTTTCAGAAAGAGGTCCTATTTTGCATTGTATTGCTTCACAATTGTTGTATTTTTAAGCTACATTGTAAAATTCTAGATTTGTACTCTATAAAAATGTTTTAATCAGAAAAATTAGAAGCCCACTTTATCCATTTTGACAAGTGGCCTATTGTAAATTCACTACATATAAAGTGCCAAAATCATTCATTTAGGTGGTGGGGGGGGGGGGGGGATTTTTTGATTGAGTGAAAAGGGGGGGTGTGTATTATGTATTGTGCCTCCTTGATCTTGTGCTCTTGCATTATGGGTTCTTTTTCAAAGTTAACTCCACATAATTATGCTACTTGGAAAGAAAATATTATGGAACCATTGGTAGAAAAAGGTTTACTATGTTATGTAACTGGTGCAGCAAAGAAACATCCTATTGATGTTGATGAAGCTCAGAAAGAAGATTGAGAATCCAAACAAGAGATGGCCTTAGGAACCTTGTGAAAAATATCTCTAATCCCATCAAATTTCACATTAGGAAGTCTACCGATCCAATAGAGGTATGGGTTAAACTTGAAGCATGTATGGGATAGTAGATGAAGACATGGCTTACACTATTGAGGACAAACTTCTCAAGTTGGATCCTAGGAATTTTGACACAAACAAAGACTATCTTACCCAAGTAGACATGTATAGGGAACAACTTAAGGATTGTGGTGAACCCATCAAGGATGGAAAGATGATCAAACACATCATGACTCATCTTCCACCTGAATATGCTCCTTTTGTTTTTAGTTATAATACTCACAAATTAACAATGGGTAGTGCCTATGTTAAGCCTTCATTTGAATTTTTTATAGAAATGTTGATCTTAGAACATGACAATCTAGTGAGTATGGGAATTCTCAAGTCTTCCAAGATCAAAGCCTTGGTAGCTAATGATAGTAATTCAAGTGGAAAAAACTCCAACAAGAAGCAAAAGCAATGGAAGGCTAAGCCACAAGATGACACACAATAGTCCTCTTCAAAACAACAATCTTCCTCATATCAATCTTCTTCCACTCAACAATCTTCTTCACAACAAGGAAAGTCTTCTTCCAAAAATAACCAAAAGTGGAATGATTCCAACAAAAATGAGAAGAAAATTTGTTCCTATTGTAATAGGAATGGTCATGATGAACATGAGTGCAAGGATAAGCAGACTGATGAATTGGTCAACATAATGAGGAAACACAAAATTGATATACCAAATGCTTATAAGGACAAGGGATCTTCATCCACTTCAAAGGGTAAGGGACAAGCTTTGGTAGTAAGTACAAACAATGTTGAGGAATGGGTTCTTGATTCAGGAGCAACACATCATATGGGTGCTTCAAGGGAGTAGTTTTCCTCTTTAAAACCATCTAATGTACCTTACATCTATGTGGGAAATTATACTCAAGTGGAAATTGAAGGGAAAGGCAATGTTGAGTTGGAAAATGACATCTTCAAGGATGTTCTTCATGTTCCTAATATTAGTACCAACCTTCTCTCCATCTATTAGATAACTCACTATGGATATGGCAACAAAGTAGAGCTCCTCCCCAATATAGTAGTGGTGGAAAATCTCCAAGATGATTCTATGGTGGCGATTGGAAAGGTTAATCATGAGACAAGACTTTATTCTTTCTCACATTTTGTGCCTAAGTCCACTTCCCTTTCCTTGTTGACTCATTCAAATACAAAAAGTAAACTATGGCGTGAGAGATTTGGACATCTTAATCATCGCCACCTTCAACAACTCAATAGCAAGGATATGGTCATTGGTTTACCTTAAGTCAAGTAGTCAAAGGGTGTATGTTTAGGTTGTGAAGTAGGCAAGCATCCCGAAGATAAATATGACAAGGAGAAGTCTTGGAAGCAAACTAATGTTCTTGAATTGGTTCATAGTGATGTAGCTAGCCCATTTCTAGTACCATCATTTGGTAAGGCCTGCTATGTTCTTAGCTTTATTGATGACTTTTCACTATACACTTGGGTCTTTTTCCTTGCTCATAAGAGTGAAGTATTTGATAACTTTATCACATTCAAAGCTCAAATTAAGAAAAAATTAGGGAAAGCCATCAAGATTCTACAAACAAATAATGACAAGGAATATTTCAACTCCAGTCTTATAGACTTTTGCATGCATGAGGGTATCGATCTTCATCATTTAGTTGCATACATACCACATCAAAATGGTGTCAATGAAAGAAAGAATAGAACCCTTAAGGAAATGACCACTTATACGCTTCAACATAAGTTTCTAGATCAAGTATTTTGGGAAGAAGCCATGTGTTGTGCCAACTACATCCAAAACAGAAGTTAGCATAAGGCCTTAGATGGAATAACACCTTTTGAGGTATGGTGTGGAAGAAAACCAAGTGTAAAGCACTTCAAATTTTTAGGTTGTTTAGCATGGGAAAGAATACCTCCACAAAAGTGAAGGGCATTAGAACCACAAAACAAACCGTGTATATTTTTGGATATCTTAACCATCTCAAGGCATACAAACTAATGGATCCAAAGATGCATGAAATCTTTTATGAGAGGAGTATTCACTTCGAAGAAACTTGTCCAATTTTAGCTTCTTCAACTCCTCCTTCTTCCTCCTTCGTGGACAGTGATCACAGTGATGACAGTGACTCGAAAGATGAGATTCCTTCAACCTTGACTCATAGGACACCACCTTTGTAGGGTCAAAAAATAGTTGAGGACATTCCTTCTTCTTCCATTAAACCTCATTGGGTACAACAAACCCTTGATGCATCAAGTTCATTGGTGGGAAATCCTTCAGACACTTGGAGGACAAGATCACAACACAAGTCATTTCCACATGCATATATAGCCATTACTTCAAATCCACAATCATTTAAGGAAGCATCAGGGATTCTAGAATGGGACAAGATTATGGAGGAAGAATATAAATCTTTGATGAAAAAAAACACTTGGGACTTAGTTCCCCTTCCTAAGGGAAGAAAGGTGGTTCAATGTAAGTGGATCTATCAAACCAAATTTGTAGTGGATGGAAGTGTGGATAAGCATAAGGCTAGACTAGTTGCTAAAGGTTTCTCATAGGTTCTAGGTATTGACTATACAGAGACTTTTGCACCACTCACCAAGATGAACTCCATTCACCTAACACTAGCTATTGTTATAGCTCATGGTTGGGTTCTACACTAGATGGAGAGTGCTTTTTTGAATGGTGATCTTCACGAGGAAATTTATATAGAGCAGCCACAGGAGTTCGTATGGGATTCTATTATGGTTTCCAGATTGAAGAAGTATATTTATGGTCTTAAGAAGGCTCCTCATGATTGGTATGCCAAGATGGATTCCTTCCTACTCTCAATAGGGTTCACTAGGTGTCATTTTGATTCAAATGTCTACATTCTTTAGAAGGATGACTCACACTTGATTCTAGTGCTTTAAGTAGATGACTTGATCATTATAGGGAGCACTCCATCCATCATTGACAGTGTCAAGACCTCTCTATAGGGCAGATTTGCTATGACAAACTTAGTTTTCTACATTACTTCCTTGGTATTGAGATCACACAGTCTTCAATAGGGATTACACTTTCTCAAACCAAGTATGCTCTTGACTTACTTTCTAGATTTCACATGAGGGTATGTGCAAGATCATGGTGTGCCAAAAAGTGGCGATGTGAAAAAAATAGAGTTTTAAGACGTCCAAAAGTGCTTCAAAATTTGCTCTAACTTTTTTCCACCTATCCAGGTACCAACCCTGGAAGGTAAGGCCGAGCCTTATCAGATATTTGATTCGACATCGAATATTCGATTCAATATCGGATATCCGATCACATATCAGATACCTGATAATCACAATCCCATAATTATAATTATTATAATATAATATAATAATATTATTATTATATTATAATAATATAAAAATATTATATTAGAATAGTATAATATATTATTTAATATAATATAATATAATATAATATAATATAATATTTTATATTATAATATATAGTTATGTAATATTTTATATATATATATATATATATATAATATAAAACATAATAATAAAAAAGTAATATATTATAATATAATATATAATAAAAAAGTATAATATATTATAAATTATAATAATATAATATAATAATAATATATTACTATATATTATAATATAAAATATTATATTATATTATTATAATATAATATATTATTATAATATTAAAAAATATATATAAAATATAATAAAATATATAATATAATGTAATATATTATATATAAAATATCATATAATAATAAAAACGTAAGATATTATATGTTATAATTAATATATAATATATCGAATATCTAATATTATATCGGATATCCACTATTGAATTAGATATTCGATATCTATGCACAACATAAAACAAAAAACACAAACCCGCGGGCCCATTATTACATTATTTGGGGCCAATTTTTTGCTATGGTGATCAGATATACAATTGAATATCAGATATCAGATATTAAGGTTTTTTTTTTTTTCCAACTCATTTTTAACCTAAATTCAATAGATTTTAGCATGATTTTGTTTGTTCTAGTTGAATCTAGGATTTTTTTGAAAAAAATGGTTAAAATTAAGGTTTTTAAAAAATATATATTACGTTTTGCAATTCAATAGGAATGGCTGATCAGAATGATGACACTGAGGCAGGGAATAATATTCCTCATAACCCCCCACCAAATGATCTAGTACCCCCAAAAAACCGTCAACCAAATGATCCTCTACCCCCTCAAAACCCTCCTTGAATTGAGGATTTGATAAATGAAAATCTCACCGAGTTGAGAGGTTTACATAGAACATATAATAATGTACTTGCATTGGCTCCTATGTTATCCACGTTAAACACCATAGTGGATAACATTGAAACCCTTATGAACCAACAAAATGTTGCTCTTCATTGGTGTGAAGAAATGCACGAGATGTTTGATGATGGTTTGGACTATGATGAGGTTGCGGCCCTCAACATAACCAAAGACGATTTGGCTAGCCTTTTTGCGAACCTAAAAATAGGTTTACCAGTCGATCCAAAAAAATCCAAACTATCCATTAAATGGTGCACAAATGATGCCATATGTGCAAACTTTTGGGATTGTTGGTGGATGGTCTTTGATATCCCTCCACATAGAAATTTAGACATACCATTTTATTTCCTTAGAAAATTATATGCAAAATTTTTGTTGAAACTCAAAGTGAACTATTGGATCACAAAGCCCAACATGGGCTTAGGAATAGGAGCTCCTCAGGATAGACCCTCTTCACAGTGGAAGAAAGATGGCACTTCTGTCCCCCCCACTAATATCTCCCCTCCTAGAGTGCAGCATCCAAATATTGTGACAGAGGCTAGCTCTCAGACCATCAGAGTCATTCATAGGCTGAGTAGCCTAATGATATCTTAGGCTAGGTCAGTCTTGCCTCCTCGTGTTGATGATGTTGGTGCCAGTTCATCATTGGCTAGCTTATCACATGTTTGTGTGCCTCACACTTACATTATGTGCAAAAATATTTGCCTAGGTCCCATAGGTGATCTTCCTGAGTATCATTTTGTATTAGACAAGGATACACTAGACACACGTGCAGAGGCTACAAACCTTGATGTGAGAGAGGAGGGGAATGCAGAGGCATGGACTCCTTCGGTGTCGGTACATGTATACTTTTTTTTTAATGACATATGCGATTTAAAGTTAATTTTTATAATAGAGTAATTTTAATTTTTAAGCCATATTGACTTTTATACATATGTGATCTTCATTCATGTTTAGTTGATGATCGAGGAGGAGCTCAAACAGATTGATGATGCCACACTCTTGGCCATTTCATTTGACCTTGAGACATCTATGATACATTATGTTCTGTTCGCATTTTTTTCTATTTGCAATTGTAGCATATATGGTTGCTAAATTTTCTTTTATCTTGCAGGTACCACCTGTCCCAAGCGGACAAAGTGTGAGGGGTGAGAAAGCACGCATTGAAAAAGGAAAGGTAATTAGGTGCTTTCTATTTGATTAAATATCGATGTATTCTTGTAACATGTTTTTCGTAATCCCATTTAATTACATTCTTTATTGTATATAGGGTGTGGCTACTGGCGATGAGCATGTACAAATTCTGCATCATAGACCATCAGGGATTTCCATTTGCACTGAGAGCCCCAGTGTATGTATAAGTATCATTTATTTTTTATTATCCTTATCTTCATAAATAAATTCAAAGCTGATTTCCATGATATTAACAACTACTATTTTGTATCTCATAGGAGACTCCTAGTGCACATGAGGTCCGATGGGAGAGTTATGTAGATTTGATGATGCAGCCACTCTCTCCTAAGGAGGAGCCTACAATAGTAAGTTGTAGTTTGAATTCATGATTAAATATGTTATAAATTTAGAATGCTATGAATTATAATTTTATAGTTTAAATTGTAGATTCATCTGACAAACGTATTTGAACATATACAGCCCACAATCAGAGAGGTAGAAGCATTGCCGAGGGCATATGAGAGGACTCCTAACCGATGCAGGAGGTCGATAAGAGAGGTATTTATTATAAAATTTTGATAGTATAAATCTTCATTACAAAAAAGATCATTATGCATTTGACTAATTCAATGTTAGATACAAAGAATCATATAAATTTAGTAGTCTAACTTTAGGTTTTCCATTTTTGTTTATGTAGGAGGCATATGATCCACCTAGTGCAGCGAAGAGGCTACATTTTGATCATCCACAAGCACCCTAGGATAGTATAGTTGTTGGATGCATCATGAGACATTTTGAGATGGCATATGCCACATTGTATACAAAAACATTGATATTATACACATTCTGATGGCATGATCAGCCACTTTTTGTATATGGATCTATGTATTTTGATATATATTTGAGTACTTTGTCTATGGATACGCTAGTCTAATTGATGAATGAATGACAAATATAGAAAAGCAGACATTTATTTAGTTTTTCAATCATCAATTTTAAATTCTTCTTTTAACATGTTCATTATTAATAAATGGTATATTACAGTTCAAATTTTTATTATTGATTCATATTATATGAGTAGTAGTTTGTATAGATTTATGACTTATAAGAATGTATGGTCTATTTAGCACTTATTGCATTCTGGCAATGTTGATATAGATGACAAAAATTCTTAAAAATCTCCATCCTTGCACTACTCTAACTCAAAACCTATTTAACCATAAAATTTTCAAGATCAAAATTAGTTAGATCACTAGCTCATTTAAAAATTAATATCATATGAATTCAATATTTATTCTCAATGTCCTTGGCATTGGAAAAGTCTTATTTTGAGTGGTTGAGCTAACCAAATGCTTTTAACATATATTTTGTCTTTTAAACATAAACTATAATAACATAAAAAAGATGCGTGACTTATACAGATAATAATAGGAATAGAAGACATATAAGTAATTTTTGTAACATTAAATACTAACACATGATGCTAGATTCTCAAAGAAGCGCCTCAACATTCTTACTTATTGTTTGCTACTTAATCCTTTTCTAAGCATACTTACATGCTGACTTTCTATCACACCCACCTTTGATAACTAAGCATTTGTTAAATGAGGAAAAGGTAGTTTTTATCACAAACTATAAAAAAGGTATACAATTTATGAGAGATATCAAATTTTTCTACTTAGGCAAGGTTTTAAATTCACCTCCTATTTCACACGCAATTGTCTTTTTATTACAAATATTATGGTGCTTGCAGACTTGGAGTAGAATGCCAATAAAGTTAACATGTGATGTTATTTGTTTTTGTCACAGTGGCAGTTTGGTCCAAGAATTTTTAAGAAGGTTGCAGTGTAGAGATCATGTTTGATAGTTGACTAGGATCCTTACAAATTTTGCAAAGAGGACATTTAGATTATCTAGTGTAGGACAATAGATTTCTTAGCATTTTGTAGCATTGGATAGTCAAATGCATTTTTTATGAAACTTCCTGATGGTATCAAGCTTACTAAAATCATTGAAAGTTTGCCTCTGCATAGAGCAATGACAGAGAAACTTATTCTAGAAAATGGAAATTCATTTTCTCCCTTTCCACGTATGGTTCCAATTGTTAATGTTCTAGAGGGTGTTAATCTGGCTTATGAGATACTGTTTCAAATCAACTCTCTTATTCATTGTGGGATACTTAGTGGCCCAACACTGAATTGTCACTTTTTTGATTTGCTAAATAATGAGAAGAAATCAACTTTGCAAATATGTTTGGCCTTAATAGAACTACATAAATTGAAGTCAACATGTTTTGACCTAGAAACATGGCTTCAAAATCAAGTAAAGAAGTTGCAAACTAGTCAAAATTAGTTGAAGTCTCTGACAATTTTTGGACATAATGACACATTGAAATTCCATCGGGTCCTAGTTACTCTGACTAGGGTCTACTTTTTGGGCCCCAACTTGAATATTTCAAGTCAAGTGACAAGGCATTTTTCAAAGTATGTTGATGATTTCCTCAAAGTCTCTTTTGTGGAGGAGGACTTTAATAAGCTTCATTCAATTTCTTTGACTACAAAAATTGAATATGGTTTTCATGCAAGACCACAAAGATCACAAGCATATGATAGAATATTGTCAATTTTGAAGGAAGGCATTACAATAGGCAACAAAAGATTTGAATTCCTTAGCTTCTTGGCCAATCAGTTGAGGGAAAATTTAGTTTGGATGTTTTCTTCAAATGATGGAGTTACTGCCGAGTCCATCAGAAAATGGATGGGAGATTTCCATTGTACAAATGATTCAACCATACATGCCATAAAAATGGGGAAACCATCTAACTCTTTGAGGTAAACATTACATGTTCGAGATCATGAAGTTTCCCTTATTCTTGATAGTTACATTCATACAGATGGTATCAAATACTATTATTCAGATGGAATCAGGAAGATTTCTTTACATCTGGAAAAGTAGATAGCTCATATTTGTCGATTGAGTATGCCTCCTCCTTCAATGTTCCAGATCACTGTGCTGAATCCAAATAGAATGTGATCTCTCAAAAATGAGATAGGTTATTTTAGGCCTCAGCATCACCATCCTGTAGAATTTGATAGTTCATTAATAGCCCTCACAAGCTCCAAGTTATGACCCTCGGAAGATCGACCTCAAAATACACTTAGAGAACCTTGGGGACTCCTTGGTATGGGGTGGCTGCGGATGATGGATGGTCTCTGTGGTTGGAACAAGGGTGTCACTAGGGTTCACCCACCCACCCAAAGCTAATGTCACTGATGATTTGATGCCAAGATCAGTAGTTTCAAAGTTGTGTTGTGGTGCACCTATGAACTGAGGCACATTGCAAGTTTTGGCATCGAGTGAGATCATTGTGCTGAATCCAAATAGAATCTGATCTCTCAAAAATGAGATAGGTTATTTTAGGTCTTAGCATAACCATCTTGTAGCATTCAATAGTCCTCACAATCTCCAAGTTATGATCCTCGGAAGATTGACCTCAAAATGCACTTAGAGCACCTTGGAGACTCCTTAGTATGGGGTGGCCGTGGATGATGGATGGTATCCATGGCTAAAAAAAGGGTGTGACTAGGGTTCACCCACCCACTTGGAGCTAATGGCATTGACAATTTGATGCCAAGATTAGCGGTTTCAAAGTTACATTGTGGTGCACCTACGAACTAAGGCACACTACGAGTTTTGGCATCAAGCAAGATCATTGTGCCGAATCCAAATGGAATGTGATCTCTCAAAAATGAGATAGTTTATTTTAGGCCTCAACATCACCATCCTGTAGCATTTGATAGTTCATTGATAGCCCTCACAAGCTCTGAGTTATGGCCCTCGAAAGATCGACCTCGAAATGCACTTAGAGAACCTTGGGGACTCCTCGGTATGAGGTGGTTGCGAACGATGGATGGTCTCCATGGTCAAAACAAGGGTGTCACTAGGGTTCACCCACCCACTCGAAGCTAATGGCACTAATGATTTGATACCAAGATTAACGGTTTCAAAGTTACATTGTGGTGCACCTATGAACTGAGGCACACTGCAAGTTTTGGCATCGAGCAAGATCGCTGTGCCGAATCCAAATGGAATGTGATCTCTCAAAAATGAGATAGGCTATTTTAGTCCTCAACATCATTTTCTTGTAGCATTCAATAGTTCATCAATAGCCCTTACGAGCTCCAAGTTATGACCCTCGAAAGATCGACCTCAAAATGCACTTAAAGAACCTTGGGGACTCCTCAGTATGGGGTGGCCATGGACGATGGATGGTCTTCATGGCCGAAACAAGGGTGTCACTAGGGTTCACCTACCCACCTAGAGCTAATGGCACTGATGATTTGATGCCAAGATTAGCAGTTTCAAAGTTGCGTTGTGGTGCACCTATGAACTGAGGCACTGCAAGTTTTGGCATCGAGCGAGATCATTGTGTCGAATCCAAAAAAAATGTGATCTCTCAAAAATGAGATAGGTTATTTTAGGTCTTAGCATCATTGTCTTGTAGCATTTGATAGTTCATCAATAGTCCTCATGAGCTCCAAGTTATGACCCTTGGAAGATCAACCTCGAAATGCACTTAGAGCACCTTGGAGACTCCTTGGTACGGGGTGGCCACAGATGATGGATGGTCTTTGTGGCTAAAACAAGGGTGTGACTTGGGTTCACCCACCCATCCAGAGCTAATGGCATTGATGATCCAATGCCAAGATTAGTGATTTCAAAGTTATGTTGTGGTGCACCTATGAACTAAGGCACATTGCGAGTTTTGGCATTGAGGGAGATCGCTGTGCCAAATCCAAATAGAATGTGATCTCTCAAAAATGAGATAGGTTATTTTAGGCCTCAACATCACTGTCTTGTAGCATTTGATAGTTCATCAATAACCATCACGAGCTCTGAGTTATGACTCTCAGAAGATTGACCTCAAAACACACTTAGAGAACCTTAGGGACTCCTCGGTACGATGTGGCCATGGAAAATGGATGGTCTCCGTGGCTAGAACAAGGGTGTCACTAGGGTTCACCTGCCCACCTAGAGCTAATGGAATTGATGATTCAAACAGTTCTAGCCATTAGAAGTTAGATTTTTGCGCTAAGAAAAGTTTTATTGCAAATTTGATTGCAAATGGACTGTACAAACTTTTAGGGACCCTAATAATGTTCTAAACATATAGACTTACCTAAAAAACATAGAATTGACCAAAAATTCACTTTATTGGACCAATTGATGGCCAAGGCTTATAGTTGCACCATGGGGTCTTGTGTCCATTACAAATGTCGATGGTCATAGGGAGATCATTAGATCTATCCCTGGACCTTATTACATGAAGAAAAGAAAAATGATTAGGTTCTTTGCACTAGTGTTCCCTGTATTTCATTAATTTTATTGAACTAAGAACCAATTTTCCTCTCAGTTGGAAGGGTGGGCCTAAGGGTTCAACACTAATGGGTGATGTTGAACCACCTTGGTAATGACTAGTTCATTTGGGGAGACTTGAGACTGCATACAAAGAAATTCTTATCGATTTTACTCTTATTTCAAGGTGTGGGCCTAAGAGCTCAACATATTAGAATGATGTTAAATCACCATATTAATGAATAGCTCATTTGAAGATGGTAGCTAACCAAAACTTTGAAGATTATTTTTATAGTATTGTAAAAGTTTTTTGTGAGAACCTTGCTACTAAAAATTCAAAGTATATGCAATTTCCCCAATGATTCTAAGCATGATAACCAATGGAGGAAGATTTGGCATGGTTGTAATAATGCATGGTAACCATGATGAACCAACAAAAAGGAGAAACACTATGAACCATGATGCACTTGAACATAAAGATAATTATGGAAAGGATCAAATGCAACATGTTGCTTTAGTCCCAAATGTTGACAATATACAAGTGATGTAGAGGATAGGGTGATGGACCCAAGTAACAACCTAAAATGAGAAAATTTGTAACAATGTGCCAAGTGACCCTTCTAGGTCCTGATGGTCAAATTCCACAAATGGTCAACTCCAGGAGGTTTTAAGGCTTCAATGAGTTTTTTTTGACATATTCACCATGTTCCAACACTTACCCTTGAGTTTCAATACTTTTCAAGCCAAAATGCACAACATACCAAAATGTTGTCTATGTAACTTTACAATTTTGTGATAGCAGCAAGACAAATAGGTGGATAACTTTCTTTTTTTCCAAAAGACTCCTTGAATAAATGGATGTTTTGGTTACCCTTTATCCTTTCAAAAAACATATATAAGACTTAGATACCCTTACTTTGGAAAATATCAATGAACTTTCACACTTCTCCTATTTTTTAATAATGTAGAAAAGGTGCATTTACAAAGCAACCACTAGAAGGACTTAAGATTTGGACTCCGAACTTTGCATAGGCTCCTAAAATGACTTCAATTAGAAAAATCCACTCTCAATTTCAGTCTATGGGTTCCCTAACCCCAAAAGCTCCAATTCACCTTCTCAAAACCCTTGTTCCTAGGGCATCACCAATCTCACACGTGCCAAGCCTTCTTGGACTAATTCAAAATTCAAAAATCTATGTTTTATCACCATAAACATGAATCAACTCAAAAAAAATACCCTCTTTAAGGAAAATCTCTTCCTATAGGACTGTCCCCTCACTTTCAACCCTTGTTTTCACTCTTTTATGTTTGGTGGCCACCAATTATTCTGGTTAGTTGATCATTTTAGGGTTAGAAGACATTATCATGTTAGGAAAATGGTGTTCCATGAAGAATCAGGTAAGCATTTCATGGAATAACCATGATTAGATGAAAAAAATGTCAAAATGCTTATGAAAAGTACTGCTACAGCCAACAATCAACAAGTTAGATGAACAACCCTTCAAAAATGAAATCAAAACTTGGTCCTAAACTTCCTTACAGATCTTAGAAGATGCCTCAATGCATTATAATATCATAAAGAACTTAGAAACTCCAAAGAACCTTCAAATTGCTATTAAAATCCAAGCTTTTTTATTCAAAATTCTAAATCAGTCTGTACATACTACCCTTACAGTCTGTACAAACACTATTTATAAGTTTCAAGGGATGGTTAATAACCCCCTCAACCACCTCCAATTGTTTTCACTTCCTATTCCTTCATAAAATTTAAACTATGGAATTTCCCTCCAAAATGCTCATGTAGTCGTTACATTCAAGATTTGAATTTTCTAAAGCAATAAGCTAAATTTTAAGTGACTTATTGAGTGTTTCAACTCATGAAATGACTTGAAATTATTATGAGACCTTATTAGGACCTATCTAATGACTCATTTATCCTATGCAAACCTAGACATTACTAAAATTCAAATCTCATGGTCCTTTACAACCTTTCAATATGAAAGTCTTTCAAAACATTATACAATATTATGACTGTTTATGCTTTCAAATTCCATGATTGGTTGCAAAATGGAAGAAATCAAATATTCTAATTGTTCATTTGTACTTTCTAGATTTTTCTTATTTGATTAGTTTGATAAAAATAGTTTTAATAATCATAATGTCAGCTTTATGTCAAATAAGGAAAAAGTCAAACTTGTAATAAGATATCCACAAGCAATTATCTTTCATATAGTTATAAATGCTCTTAAAATTGTCCTTATAGCCTTGTATCACATGCATATTATTTGCAAGAACTTGTTCAATATCTGCTTCTTATAATTCCTGACAAAGAACCTACCAAAATACTAATTAGAACGTGCAACTAATTTAACTTGTCTTTTTCATTATTACAAAAACCATATACAAAAAAAGTTCACATTTTACATCATAAATCTTAGGAATTCTCTCCAATACCACCACCACCCCCAACTCTTCATTATGTACCTACATTCCAATATCATAAAAGAAATAGTAACTTATTGTATTAAACAAGATGATCATAAGTTCATTGAATCATTATGAAGAAAATAACATAAGAAGTAAATATACCTAGTCAAGTGTTCCAATAGGGCCCTCTCTCTATTTTAGGGTCTCCAACAAGGCTTCATGATCAACATTAGCAATAGTAAAAAGTTGTTTTACTTTTGGTTTTCCTTGATGCTTCAACAACTTTACATTTGTTGCTATAATAAGATGCGAATATATGAGAATTATTTTGTGCTTCTGATAGTCTCCGAATGCAGGAATTCCATTCCTTCTCAGCATGTATGTCCATAGCCATGTTCCAACAACAACCACTAAACCAGTAGGATATGTGAATCCATCATCAACTGTGATCAGTTGTGCAAGTTTTTGTTTACCTTTTACATAAGGTGCTAACCAATAATCAGATTTCTCATCATTCCCCTATGGTGCAACCAATGCAAAGACATGTCCTAGCTGAAGTGGATCTAATAGATGGTTATGCTCAAGTGAACTTTCCATTTCATCATTTCTGATAGAGGGTATGATAGAAAATGGAGTAAGATAATGTAGAGCCCATGTGTCCACCCACTCAATTGACTCACAGTGATCCCAATCACACTGAAAACAACTAGGAAAAAAGTAAGCTAGTTGTTGTGTCCAAATGGTCCATGTACTAAAATCAGAGCTCTGAAATGAATGCATTTTTGATGAGTCTCTCACTGTAGCACAATCTAATCTATTAGCTATGGACCCTTCCTCAACCAACCAAAATAACCTGCGTACCACTGAATCAAGAGTCCCCCCCTATGATAATGCTAAACTACACCAATCAACAATACCATGAGCATCAAGAAACTTTGCTGTTGAAATCTTCAGTTGTTCCTTAACTAGAGCTCTCTTCACACATGCCCTTGCTCCATCATGTTCCCCTTTTCCATGGCTGGATTCAAAAAAACTCCAAATATGAGGCACCCCTCTCTCTAGGTGCATCCTACACAACCAATAAAACATGTGAGCATTCTTGAATTGACCTGTACAGTTATTTGACCAAATGATATGTCTATCCATAGCAATTGCATGCTCATGTAAGAAATCAAAAAAATTCTTGAAACAATGTTGCACAAACTCATGAGAGTGAGATCTATCATCACTCATATAAAAATGATACTCTCTAATAATCTTTTGATTATCTTTCACACTATCAAGGGCATGTCTATATGTTATATGAACAAAAATAACAATTTGAATAGAGTTGTAATATTGAGATTGTGTCTCATTTTGAGGTTGCAATGTGTAGTTCTCAGCAAAATCAACAACTGATATAATAGTGCCAATGGAAAAATTCTCCTTGCACATTCTAAATTGTTGATCCAACCACTGAGACCTATGACTATGTCTTGCATACTTGTAAAAAAGATTTGCATTGAAATCTGAAATAAAACTAGCCAAACTGATATCTTTTCCAACCAATTCACATCTAGAGCTCTCACCTCCACTCTTCAATGTGTATTTTACCATTTCATATACCTTTTTTTTTCACTATTGTCTTTCCAAGATCTTGTTCACATCCCTCATGGAAACATGTGTCAAACTTGGATAAGCCACCACATTCTGAACACTTCTCATTTAAGCAAGCATTTCTATAAAAGAAACAACCATCAACTCTATGACATAAAAATTGATCTAGCAAATCTCTTGATGATTTTGGAAGCCCACTAGCACCACAATCCTCCAACATTTCTTTACTATGAAAAGTAGAATGGATGGAGCGTAATAATTCATGGTGCATAGAAAACTCAACATGATATTTGCAACAACATGTATTTTGAATTTTGAGTGACACACAATAAAATGGCTTCAAAGATTCAAAAGCCCTTTGTGATATATGAAGACTTGGATGACGCTCTCTCAATTATTTGAACAACATAGTTTTACTTACCTCCAAATAGTGTTTAGGATGTGGCGTGTGGTCTCTAATGCCAATTCTAAACTTTAACATGTCTCTAGCATTGGGTGATACTCGTGAGTTAGAGTGTCAAAATTGTGTAATTTCTTCCTTCAAATCATTGGATAGCTTCTTATCAAAACATGAAAGTCTCCCACCGAATGTCCATGTTTCATTTTGAAGAGGATCATCAATTTTCTCTCGTCAACTAAGTGCTCTTCTCAAACTAGTACAATTTAAATTCAAATCAATACAAATTTGTCTCATATATCTATCCTTTATCAAATGATGACTTACCAAAGAGGTTGTAATAACCCTTTGAGCAACTCTGTTATCCTTCTCCCTACTATTGAGAGCACTGAAAAGATTCTTCACAATAATGGTATTTCTTTCCAACTTTTTATTGACATGAATGTTCAATTTGGAAAGCATAGGTCTCATCTTTTGCATCTTTAATAAGTGCATGAAAACCTGACATTGCTCTACCACTGTCTCGTTGCTGAAAAACATCTTATATAGTCTTGAAGCCCATAACCAAATAGTTCTTTCTAATTTTTTCCCTTCCAAACTAGTAATAATCATTTCATCAACGTCAATTATCCATTTTGGTGTTTTGGAACCTTCATGTCGATTATAATTAGGAGATATGTAAGGTTCTTGTGCATTGTCATGTTTGACATGGTCAATTATGCAATTTGGATTATGACTTGGTAGCATTTCGTCTTCAAAATTTTCATTCTCTAAATTTTCAATTTTGGCATTATCATTTTCAACAGGTACATTTTGATTTCTCAACTATACATATTCATTATCTAACTCTATGATTTAACCTTCGCCTAATTCATCGTTAACTTGACTGATATATAGCATACCTTGTCTTTTTCTTTGGTGTTTCATTTTGTCCCTTTCCCTATATGCTGCCATATCTTCATTGGATATCTTCCATTTGCGTTTTGCCTTTTGATGATTACTGCTCCCCATTGAGATGACAATATCGGACACCTAGGATTATATTTTCAAAAAAAAATCGATTGGTTGGGTCTTAAAATGCAACTTTTTGTAAAACCTGTGAAGAAAAAAACTCAAAAAGTGATGCTTTCGAGTCTGTAGGGATAAGGAATATGTTGTAAATTAATGCCAGTAATATCAGATATCCGATTTCAAACTGGATATCCGATATTAAATCATATATCCCATTTCAAATCGAATATCTGATATGCCTCCTAAAGACATTTTGGAGGGAAAATCGAGTTTGTGAGTTAATTTTTTATAACTTATCAATTATTTGAGTTATATTACTATGTAAAAATATATTATAATATATTATATATATAATAACGTAAAGTAAAGATATAACATATAATCTATTAATATATAATAATATATTATGTTATTCTTATTATAATCTAAAAATATAATATATATTATTACTTTTCCTATATTTTTATTAAATATAATAACGTAATATATTATTATATATTAATAACATATCTTGTAATAATAATAATATATTATAGATTATAATAAGAATAACATAATATATATGTCCCTAGGGGTCTTAAGACCCCTAGGGACATATAAGAATATTTCTTATGGGTTGAAGGGGGTCATAGGATGACCTATGACCCCCTTTGACCAATTACACGATGACATATGTCCCTAGGGGTCCTAGGACCCATAGGGACATATTAGAATCGTTCTAATGGGTCAAAAGGGGTCATAGGTTGACCTATGACCCCATTCGACCCATTACATGATGACATATGTCTCTAAGGGTCCTAAGAACTCTAAGGATATATTAGAATCGTTCTAATGGGTCGAAGGGGGTCATAGGTTGACCTATGACACCCTTCGACCCATTACATGACGACATATGTCCGTAGGGCTCCTAGGACCCCTAAGGACATATGAGAATCGCTCTTATGGGTCAAAGGGGGTCATAGGTAGATCTATGACCCCCTTTGACCCATTACATGATGACATATGTCCCTAGGGGTCCTAGGGCCCCTATAGACATATTAGAATTATTCTTATGGATCAAAGGGGGTCATAAGTTGACCTATGACTGCCTTCAACCCATTACATGACGACATATGTCCCCAGGGGTCCTAAGACTCCAACGAACATATTAGAATCGTTCTTATGGGTCAAAGGGAGTCATAGGTTGACCTATGACCCCTTTCGACCCATTACATTATGACATATGTCCCTAAGGGTCCTAAGGCCCCTAGAGACATATTAGAATCATTCTTATGAGTCAAAGGGGGTCATAGGTCAACCTATGACTCCTTTCGACCCATTAAATCACGACATAAGTTCCTAGAGGTCCTAGGACCCCTAGGGACATATTAGAATCATTCTTATGGGTCAAAAGGTATCATAGGTTGACATATGACCCCCTTCGACCCATTAAATGATGGCATATGTCCCTAGGGGTCTTAGGACTCCTAGGGACATATTAGAATAATTTTTATGGGTAGAAGGGGGTCATAGGTGGACCTATGACCACCTTCGACCCATTACATGATAACATATGTCCCTAGGGGTCCTAGGACCCCTAGGGACATATTAGAATCATTCTTATGAGTCGAAGATCAACCCATTACATGACAACATATGTCCCTAGGGGTCCTAGGACCCCTAGGGACATATTAGAATTGTTCTTATGGGTCCAAGGGCGTCCTATGACCCCCTTCGACCCATTACATAACAACATATGTTCCTAGGAGTCCTAGGAACACTAGGCACATATTAAAAATGTTCTTATGGGTCGAAGGGGGTCATAGGGTAACCTATGACCCCGTTCAACCTATTACATGATGACATATGTCCCTAGGGGTCCTAGGACCACTAGGGACATATCTATGACCCTCTTCGACCCATTACAAGATGACATATGTCCATAGAGGTTCTAGGACCCTTAGGGACATATTAGAATCATTCTAATGGGTCAAAGGGGGTCATAGATTGACTTATAACTCCATTTGACCATTTAAACGATGACATATGTCCCTAGGGGTCCTGACACCGCTAGAGACATATTAGAATTGTTCTAATTGGTGGAAGCGGGTCATAGGTTGACCTATGACCTACTTCGACCCATTACATGAGAACATATATCCCCAGCGGTCCTAGGACACCTTGTGACATATTAGAATCATTCTTATGGGTCAAAGGAGGTCATAGGTTAACCTATGACCCCCTTTTACCCATTACATGATGACATATGACCCTAGGAGTCCTAGGGCCACTAGCAACATATTAGAATCATTCTTATGGGTCAAAGGGGGACATAGGTTGACCTATGAGCCCCTTCAACCCATTACATAATGACATATGTTCTTAGGAATCTTAGGACCCTTAAGGACATATTAGAATCATAATTATGGGTCCAAAGGGATCATAGGTTGACCTATGACCCACTTTGACACATTACATGATGACATATGTCCCTAGGGGTCCTAGGACCCCTAGGGACATATTAGAATAATTCTTATGGGTCGAAGGGGGTCATAATGACATATGTCCCTAGGGGTCCTAGGACCCCTACGAACATATTAGGATCATTCTTATGGGTCGAAGGTGGTCATAGGTTGACCTATGGCCCCCCTTGACCCATTACATGATGACATATGTCCCTAGGGGTCCTAGGACCCCTAGCGCCATAATAGAATCACTCTTATGGGTCGAAGGGGGTCATAGGTCAACCCCTAGCGACATACTAGATTCACTTTTAGGGGTCGAAGGCAGTTATAGGTTGACCTATGACCCCCTTTGACCCATTACATGATGACATCTATCCCTAGGGATCCTAGGAGCCTTAGAGACATATTAGAATTGTTCTTATGGGTCGAAGGGGGTCATAGAGTGACCTATGACCCCCTTCAACCTATTACATGATGACATTTGTCCTTAGGGGTCCTAACGCCCCTAGGGACATATTAGAATCATTCTTATGGATTGAAGGGGGTCATAGGTTGACCTATGACTACCTTCGATCCTTTACATGATGACCTATGTCCCAAGGGGTCCGAGTGCCCTTAGCGACATATTAGAATCATTCTTATGGGTGAAAGGGGGTCACAAGTTGAACTATGACCCCCTTCAACCCATTACATGATGACATATGTCCCTAGGGGTCCTAGGACCCCTAGGGACATATTAGAATCATTCTTATGGGTCGAAGGGGTTCATAGGTTGAACTATGACCCCCTTCGACCCATTACATGATGACATATGTCCCTAGGGGTCCTAGGGCCCCTAGAGACATATTAGAATCATTCTTTTGGGTCAAAAGGGGTCATAAGTTGACTTATTACCCCCTTCGATCCATTACATGACAACATATGTCCCTAGGGGTCTTAGGGTTCTTAGAGACAATTAGAACCATTCTTATGGGTCAAAGGGTGTCATAGCTTGACCTATGATCCCCTTCGATCGATTACATGATGACATATGTCCCTAGGGCTCCTAGAACCTCTAAGGACATATTAGAATCCTTCTTATGGGTCAAAGGGGATCATAGGTTGACGTATTACCCTCTTCGACTCTTTACATGATGATATCTGTCCCAAGGGGTCATGGGACCCCTAGGGACATATTAGAATCATTCTTATGGGTCAAAGGGCACCCTATGACCCCCTTCGACAAATTATATGATGAAATATGTTCCTATGGGTCCTAAGACCCCTAAGGACATATTATAATTGTTCTTATGGGTCAAAGGGGGTCATAGGTTGACCTATGAGCCCCTTCGACCCATTACATGATAATATATGTCACTAGGGGTTCTAGGACCCCTAGGGACATATTAGAATCATTCTTATGGGTCAAAGTGGGTCATATGTTGACATATGACCCCCTTCAACCCATTACATGATGACATATGTCCCTAGGGGTCATGGGACCCCTAGGGACATATTAAAATAATTCTTATGGGTCCAAGGGGGTCATAGGTCACTTCTACTCATTACATGACAACATATGTCTCTAGGGGTCCTAGGACCCATAGGGACATATTAGAATCGTTCTTATGGATCGAAGGGGGTCATAGGTTGATCTATGATCCCCTTCAACCCAGTATGCAATGACATATGTTCCTAGGGGTCTTAGGACCCTTAGGGACATATTAGAATCATTCTTATGGGTTGAAGGGGGTCATACGGTGACTTATGACCCCCTTCAACCAATTACAATATGACATATGTCCCTAGGGGTCCTAGGACCCCTAAGGACATATTAGAATCTTTATTATGGGTCGAAGTGGGTCATAGGTTGACCTATGACCCTTGGGGATATATTAGAATCATTCTTATGGGTAAAAGGGGGTCACAGGTTGACCTATGATCGCCTTCAACCCATTACATGACGACATATGTCCCTGGGGCTCCTATGACCCCTAGGGACATATTAGAATTGTTGTTATGGGTCGAAGGGGGTCATAGGTCACCCTATGACCCCCTTCGACACATTACATGATGAAATATGTCCCTAGGGGTCCTAGAGCCCCTAGAGATATATAAGAATCATTCTTATCAGTCAAATGGGGTCATAGGTTTACCTATGACTCCCTTCGACCTACTACATGACGACATATATCCGTAGGGATCTTAGGACCCCAAGTGACATATTAGAATCATTTTTGTGGGTCAAAGGGGATCATAGGTTGACCTATGACCCCCTTCAACCCATTGCATGATGACATATGTTTTTAGGAGTCCTAAAGCCCGTAAAGACATATTAGAATCATTCTTATGGGTCAAAGGGGGTCATAGGTTGACCTATGACCCCCTTCGACCCATTACATGATGACAAATATCCCTAAGGCTCCTAGGATCCCTCAAGACATATTAGAATCATTCTTATGGGTCGAAGGGGGTCATGACGACATATGTCCCTAGGGGTCCTAAGACCCTTAAGGTCATATTAGAATCATTATTATGGGTCGAAGGGGGTCATAGGCTGACCTATGGCTCCCTTCGACCCATTACATGACAACATATGTCTCTAGGGGTCCTAGGACCCCTAGAAATATATTAGAATCGTTCTTATGGATCGAAGGGGGTCATAGGTTGACCTATGACCTCCTTCAACCAATTACATGACGACATATGTCCCAAGAGATCCTAGGACCTATAGGGACATATTGGTATCATTGTTATGGGTGAAAGGGGGTCATAGGGTGACCTATGACCCCTGTAGACCCATTACATAATGACATTTGTCGCTAGGTTTCCTAAGGCCCCTAGGGATATATTAGAATTATTCTTATGGGTCAAAGGGTGTCATAGGTTTACCTATGACCCCCTTCAACCCATTACATGATGACATATGTCCCTAGGGGTCCTAGGACCCTTAGAAATATATTAGAATCATTCTTATGGGTCCAAGGGGGTCATAGGTCAACCTATGACCCCCTTCAACCCATTACATGATGACATATGTCCCTAGGGGTCGAAGGACCCCTAGAGACATATTATAATCTTTCTTATGGGTCGAAGGGGGTCATAGTTTGACCTATGACCCTATTCGACCCATTACATGATGACATATGTCCCTAGGGATTTTAGGACCCCTAAGGACATATTAGAATCATTCTTATGGGTCGAAGGGGGTCATAAGTTGATCTATGACCTCCTTTGACCCATTACATGATGAAATATGTCCCTAAGGGTCCTAAGGCCCCTAGCGACTTATTAGAATCATTTTTTTGATCAAAAGGGGTCATAATTTTACCTATGACCTCTTTCAACCCATTACATGATGACATATGTCCCTAGGAGTCCTAGGATCCCTAGGGACGTATTAGAATCATTTATATGGGTCAAAGGGGGTCGTAGGTTGATGTAGGACCCCCTTCAACCCATTACATGATGACATATGTCCCTAGGGGTCCTAAGTCCCCTAGAGACATATTAGAATCATTCTTATCTATCAAATAGGGTCATAGGTTGACCTATGACCCCCTTCAACCTATTACATGATGACATATGTCCCTATGGGTCCTAGGACCCCTAGGGACATATTAGAATTGTTCTTATTGGTCAAAGGGCGTCATAGGTTGACCTATGACCTCCGTCAACCCATTACATGACGACATAGTCCCTAGGGGTCCTAGGGCCCCTAGAGACATTAGAATCATTCTTATGGGTCAAAGGGGGTCATAGGTCAATCTATGACCCTCTTCGACCCATTACATGATGACATATGTCCCTAGGGGTCGTAGGACCGCTAGGGACATATTAGAATCATTCTTATGGGTCGAAGGGGGTCATAGGTTGACCAATGACCGCCTTAAACCCATTACACGATGGCATATGTTCCTAGGGGTCCTAGGACCCCTAAGGCCATATTAGAATCATTCTGATGGGTCGAAGGGGGTCATAGGTGGACCTATGACCCCCTTCGACCCATTAAATGATGACATATGTCCCTAGGGGTCCTAGGACCCCTATGGACATATTAGACTCGTTCTTATGGGTCAAAGGGGGTCATAGGTCAACCTATGACCCCCTTCGACCCATTACATGATGACATATGTCCCTATGGGTCATAGAAATGCTATGTACTTATTAGAATCGTTCTTATAAGTTGAAGGGGGTCATAGGTGACCTATGATCTTCTTCGACCCATTACATGATGACATATGTCCCTAGGGGTCCTAAGATGCCTAGGGACATATTAGGCCCATTACATGATGACATATGTCCCTAGGGGTTCTAGGACCCCTAGGGATATATTAGAATCATTTTTATGTGTCAAAGGGGGTCGTAGCGTGACCTATGACCCCCTTCGACCCATTACATGATGACATATGTCCCTATGGGTCGAAGGGGGTCATAGGGTTATGTATGACCCCCTTTGACCCATTACATGTCAATATTATATTTAATAATTATATTATATTGTATATTTTAATATGATAATAATATATTATTAGATTATATAACAATAATCATATATGTTACTAGATTATAGATTTAATAATAATATATATCATATATATCACTATATTATATTTAAAGCTATGTTATATTTAATAATAATAATCATATATATTAGTATAATGTAATAATAATTATAATATTAATGTTCACCTGTTCACAAAATATATAATTTCTTTTAAAATTGTCTAAAGTTATTGTTTTATATTTATTTCCCTTTAAATTTTTCTCCCTCCAAATTTAAAATTTAGAAATGCTTGCCTTTTGAAATTTCCCTCCAAAAATGGATGGGAGCTCACTAAGCCATATCAGATATCCAATTAGGCCTGGTATTTACCATGCCTACCCGGTCAACCCATAAAATGTGTTTGAGGAGGGTTGTATTGACACTTAGACTTCGGGTAGCCATTTGACAATGTTATTTTGATCGAAATTGAATGAAATGAAAAAGTTTTTTAAATATCGCTCTCGAGATTCCATCGATATAATGCTATCAAATTCTGAGTTCGATAAGTATTTATTAGTTAATTATCAATGAAAATTATTGTAAAGTGTTGATTGACATATTGATTGAAAAATAGCTATAACTTTTAATCGGTATAACATTTTTTAAATTTAAAAGTTGCGTCACATTCTATGCTTCACTTAGTATAAGAAAAATAAAATAAAAATAAAATTTGGCAAAATTTTCTATTAGTTATGGTGGTTAGACATAGGGGTTTTTTTTTTTGAAAATTTTTTGGTAGAAAATTCATATTTAATTATTTAGTTGGAATAAAAATATCAAAAAATATCCATCACATCTAGACATGAGTCTACTTTCTATATTTATAATTATATTAAAAAAATATTATCATTTGATTTTGATTAAGGTGGTCAGATATACACATACTTATTATTTTTGTCCTCAAATTTTTACCAATCCAAAATTTTTACCAATCAATTATTTTTTTCTCCTGATAAGGCCTAGTAGTTTAGAAACTACATTCAATTTTCTATAGATTATTTTCTTACAACTTTTTGATATAAAGTCTATAACCACTTTAAAATTATGTTTCAAGTTGACATAACCCTGATTTGCTAATTTTTCACTACCACTTAAGGCCTTAGTTTGGTATGCCATGATCCTGCACATACCCATGAGTGACTGCAAGCCTGCTCCCACTCCCTTTCTATTAGGTGTCAAGTTAGAGGCTAAGTGTACCAGTCCACTTGTTGATGCTACATTATACATACAATTAATTGGTAGCCTTATCTACTTGACACATACATGCCCTAATATAGGTTTTGTAGTTGGCATGGTTTCATGCTTTATGCAAGAATCACATGAGCTTCATTGGAAGGCTGCCAAGTGCATGTTGCACTACATAAAGGGTACACATACACATGGGATACATGCATCATGTATAGGACTTCAACTGGTTGGATACATAGACTCAAACTATGCAGGGGACCTTGATTCTCGCAAGTCTAATCCAGGTTACATATTTCACCTTAGTTCTGGCACTATTTGTTGGTAGAGCTAGAAGCACAATAATGTTTCTCTTTCTTCCATAGAGGCTGAGTATCGAGGAGCTATTAATGCAGCTACAAAGGGACTTTGGTTACAACACATTTTGAAGGAGTTTGGATTTAATCTACCTAAACCTACAATCATACATTGTGACAATTAGAGTACTATTGAGATCTCTAAGCATCCAATTCAACATCAGTGGACCAAGCACACTAAGGTTCATATGCACTACATCAAAGAGCTTATACATGAGTAGTTCATTGCACTACAGTATTGTCCTACAATAGAGAAAGTCATTGATATCTTCACCAAACCTTTCACCAAGGTCAAGTATACTCATTTGTGAGATCTCTTGGGGTGCAGGATGTTGCAAAAATGGGAGTCCCTTGACTTCTCTCTTCTTCTTCTTCTTCTAGGAGGGATCTTTTCCTCATCTGAAGTTTTCTTCTCTCTCATCTTCTTTATTGTACTTATCTCTCTTTTTGGAGGAGGGTTTTTCCCATGAGGTTTTCCCTCTTTCTCTACTTTATGAGAGATTGCATTGCATCATTGTATGTAGAGCATTACTTTTGTACATAGGTACCTAACATGGCCTCATATCTTGGACCCATCATGCATTTTTACATAGGTACCTAACATGGCCTTGTAGTTGCACTTAAGGGGGGTGTTGGTGTAAATAGGTGTTTACTATTTCCACTTTACTTAAATTTACTTAGGTTAATTCATTATTTTATTATATTGCATTATTTTATTATTTATTTTGTGAGACGCTTAGAAGTTTGCATACCTTTATGAGTTGTCATGTTGATAATATAGAAGTACGCAACTCTAATTCAGCACATGGTGTCTACAACATAAATTTTCATGCTACACCATTGTAAGATTATCCTCTCATCATCGCACTTACTTCTATGCTTAATGGAGGATAACCCATATCTAGTGGACATGTGCCTGGTTGTATGACTTATCATGATGCTGATTCCTAGGCATTCTAGATGCATCTCAGAGGCTTTTATATATATGCACTCCTAGTGTACTTGTACATTGAATTGAATACTATATAGCTATTCTAATCATACTCTAGTCTATTTTGTGCTTGTGTTTGAGTTCCTTGGTCTTTGGTGAATTTTTCCCTAAGGAAAATTCCTAAAATTTTCCTCTTGCAATTTCTTCATCTTTTCCTCTAAAAATTTTCTCTTTTTCTCAACATCATCAAATGCTTTTAACTTTTCCTCTAATTTTTCATTCTTGTTTTTGACATCATCACATAGCTTTAACATTTCTTCTAATTTGTGATTTTTCTCTTTAAATTTGATACATTCATTTTCTAATTCTTGAATTTGACACAAATACTCATAATTATGTTTTCCAACTTCTTTGAAACTTTTTATAAATTTTGAATTTGACTGTTTAACACTCATCAATTCTTCTTCCAAACTATCTTTTTCTTTTAAACTCTTTTTCCAGCTTTCCCCATTCAAACACAAGAAATTAAACTCACTTTTTTCTATCAATTTTTCATAACAGCTCCCTTATTTTCTTTTAATCTCAAATCTCTTAAAAGAAAGAAATTAACCCAAGACAACTAGAACTCTCTATTGTTCATAATACAAAATTTTCAAATCTTCCAAATGAACAAAGCAGGGGAAATGATTATCTCACCTTCTAAAATTAGGGAAATGATTATCTCACCTTTTAAAATCAGCAAATAACATTATAGAGTGGTAGAACACTTGATTTTTCTGCACTTAGAAATTTATCTCTTGATTCTCTTCATGAGATTTCTAACAATCTCCTTCAACAACACTTGTTCTTTTAATCTCCAGTAGTATCAAGAAATCCTCTTTTTCTCTTCTCTAACTTTTTCACACACTTTTTGTTTCTATTTATATATATCTCAAACTTCCTTTAGATAGCAACACTTTTCAATCAACTCCATGGATCTGCATCCTTGTCTGCAACAATCTCCAGTTCTTATAAACATTCTTCAAACTTAATACTATGTATGAGCAATGTTAGTATGCTAATAGAAACCAAATTTAAATAAAGCTTCTACAAACTAAACAAAATTCATAAACTTCAAGATAGACTAAGATGAGCTCTCAATTGAGAATATGAGCCATTAATGGACTCTCTCAATGAGAAGCTCTCTTGTTGAGTGGCTTTGTCTAAATAGATAGGATGTATGCTCAAGCTTATGCTTCAAAAATGGCTTCAAATGGAGTTGGAATTTGGGTGTGAGTGTATGGTTTTGATGTAAAATGGCTTCTTAAAATGGCATTATTACTTTACTTCATGGATTGTGTTAAAATGGCTTGGGAGAGGATTCCTTAAATAGGCAAAGGGCTTGAGGGATCAAGGGCTAGGATGCAAGGATGGGGAAAAGCTCATGGAGGGCTCATATTGCATGAGAGGAGAGCACATGGATTGTGCTTCCTTATAGCCAATCAGGGAGTGACACATGTCACAGGGTGAGAGGATGGAGAAAAGGGGAAGGATGAGTCAACAAAGGAGGCTCAAGGGATAAAATCTTCATAAAGACCCTCATAATGGCTTGTAAGAGAAATAAAAGGGCTTGGAAGAGTCATTTATGGCCTAGTGGGCTTCATAAAGTTTTATGGTTGGGATATTTTGAGGGAGATGAGAGAAATTTCAACTTGGGCTTAATTAGGAAGGTTTTAAGCTTGCTTAGGATTGTGCAAATGATTAGAGGATGTATTAGGATGGTTTAGGATTAGCTTAGGGATAGGCAAGTGGATGGCATTTAATGAGGGTGGGTGAAGGAGGAGATATTTGTTAACTTTGGCTTGGGTTAGTAAGTCTTAACCCATGCTTAGAGAATGTAACAAGGTTAGGAGGGGATTAGGATTAGGTTTAAAGACATCTTCTAGAAGAGTCTAGACTTTGGATGAGGATAAAGACTTTTTAGAATAGTCTAGAACTTCCTAGGATGAGGATGAAGACTTTCTAGAAGAGTCTAGAACTTCTTAGGATGAGGATAAATTAGATTTTTAGGAAATAAATAAAGTTTTATTTATTTCAAGGGTTTGGGTTGAGAAGATATTTATTAAAACTTTTTTAATAAACATGAGGATTAATATTTAATCTTAATTAAATATTTTGAGTTGGGATTACGGGTAGGAAATGATGAGATTAGCCTTTAATCAAAATTAAAGAAGGATTAGAAGATTTTGGAATAGGTTAGTGGTCTTAAGGAAATTGGCCAAGTTTTGGGCAAAAAATAATTTTTTAATTTATTTTGGGTTTTTTGGTCAATTTATTAATTAAATAATTAATAAATAAGGAAATAATGTTTAAATAAGATTTAAACATTTTTGGGAGGGATTCCTTAATTAAATATTTTTAATTAAGATAAAGGTATTTAATGGCATAAAAATAAATAAATAAATAAAATAATTAATTAATTAATAAATGATGATGTCATCAGGAATTTTTCAAAAAATAAAAATACTTTATTTTCTAATGGTTTTTAGGTGTCTACAAATAAATTTATTGAAAGAGAACTAGAATTCTCAAATATTCACAAAAGAACATTTTCTATTTGTTGTTTTAATCACTCAACACAAAATATTAATAAATAGTTACCTTACCAATGTTTTCCATCTTCACACAAGTTCAAATTTCTTAGCAGCGTACCTCTCTTAGCAATAAGAAAGACCAACTCTTTTTGTCAACATAGAAACAAATAGATGATCAAGAAAATGTTAACTATCATAAATCTAACATGTTAACCCACCAAGAAGATGCATAGATCACTAAAAAAAAGTTTTGTTGTTGTTGTTGCACACATACAACTTTGTTGAACTCTTCTCTACTCTCAACCATCACTTTTCACCCATCGGCTTTAATATCTTTAGCTTTCCTTATAAACCTTGAGCTCTACCTCTTCCTCTATAGATATATTCAGAAATCTCCAACTATTAATCATTAGATATCTTTTATCATTGGCCTAGATCCACCATCAAAACTAAACTCTCCATCTCTTCTAGATTCTTAACCATGGGCTCTGACTCTTCCTCTGTTGGTTTCTTCAACACTGTCTAGCCATTGACTTTGTAGTCTTCAACTCTCTAGGATTTTGATTCTTGTGCTCTGATACCATATTATGAATTTAGAATGCTCTAAAACTATGTTAGAAAAAACATATATGCAGAAGCATAACACAATTCAGAGACATAAAACACTTTCTACTTAAACAAATACTATGCCATTGAAACAGGGGAATAGAGAAAAGTATTCAAGGTTTGATATATATAAAATAGGTCATTTAAGCTAAGTGCCAAAACTCTATTTTAAATTACAAAAATAGGTGCCTAAATATAAAATGTTCTTTTTCCTTAATGTTCAAAATTCTTGCATAGTCAACATATAGGTTAACACACACAAAAATTATTTTTGGAGTCATAATTACTTCTAACAAATTCATGTTTTCCATTTCTTCTCAATGCGAGTGTATTTTATGTTGAGACAGTTTCAAAAATAGTTTCAAACATAATGTGATGAATAATGCTATCTGGAGAATTATTATGCTAGTGAGAGGATTGAAATCTAATCTCCCAAAAGGGCATTGATGGAGCAATCATGGGAGGAGAGTCTAAAGTTGAAGTTTGAATCTAGAAATGCCAAAAGATAGAATTGGTCCTTGAAGCTAAAAGGAAGACTTGAAATAATCATAAAAATTCTCCTTGAACCCAAAGGTTTACTTACAATAGTGAGATCCATGAACAATGAAGATTTGCCTTGGGTTTCACTATTTGGCTCCAAAAATTAATACTATTGTGGTTTTGCATCTTTAGAACAAGGAGAAAGAGCTATCAACAATAGGTCTAGGGAAACATGTGGTGCTGATAGGTGGAGAAATGGAAGAAGCATTGGGGTATGCATTGTACGAAGAAAAGAGCTTCTGAATGAGGAACATAATCTACAATAGGTTTAGCATGAGATGAGGAGCTGACTAGTGAAAATTCCCCACTCAAAACCATCTTAGGATCTCTAAACACCTAAGAAATAGTTGCATGAGTCCCCAATAGATTTGGAGATACATAAATTTGGGTGACCTCCTGAACAACTTGAGGATCCACAATTGGAGATATCTTGCTTACGTCATGTAGGGTTCACTCATAATAGGAGTGATTTTGATGCTCCACATCTGTAGTGGAGAGAACTTAATCTAACCTTTCTACTAGAGATCTATTCTAAGTTTTAGAAAGCATTTAGAAAGAACAAAGGAGTTTTCCTCACAAATCATTATGGAGTCCTATGGAGAACCCCTATAGTCAATTTTGTAATGCCCTATGGAGGAGGAGTTAGAGTGGATAGTATAAGCATCCTAAAAAATCATGCATTGGACTGATTAACCCCATGAGGAACATACTATGATTTAAAATAGGGTTGGTTGTGAAGCCTTTAGCAATAGACATACCCTAATTAGTAACTAGACATTTTCAAAGGGAATATGGTCATATTTGATAAATATGCCTAGTTTGTTAGCTAGGATCTCTATGATTTCAAGGTCTTTGTATTCTAGGGGGAGACCAAGAAGAGCTAAGCAATGTGTATAAACCCACACCAATTGGTGACCAGTTTGAAATTGTGAATATACGATAGAGTAACAATACCATAGCCTAAATAGAACCTTGACTTTTGAATTTGTGAACTCAATCACTAAAAGATTTTGAATGAAAGACGACTGTGAAGAACTGAGATTCTGTATTAAAAAAACACTTCTTTTGACGCTTTCCAATTAAGTATGACATAATCCATGATGTCATCTAATTTGAGAGGGTTTTTTGCTATTTTTTAGAGCAGAGACATTTTCCTAAGGAAAAAAAATGGGGTGAAACCATTCTTTCAAGAAGGGTAACCTTTATATTATTCTAATGGGACAAAGTATTCTTCCAGTGAGAGACTAGAGTAGAGTGCCTATTTGTCACCCATTGAGGGTAAAAAAAATTTGTCTTCTTCCTCCAAATATACTTTTTTTTATTCTTGGATGGAGCCTTAGGTATAACCACATCTCTCTTCAAGCTAGAGAAATTTGGTGGGGAGATCTTCTTGGGAGGATTGGGGGGGCTTGACCCTTTATAGATTTGGTGTTCCTAGGCTCAACTATTCAGCCTCCGCTATAGGGATTTCTCTCTTTTCAAAAGTAGTTAAACTATGAGGGGCATCACAAGTTGTATTCAATATATTTTCCTATTGCTATAGGAGGGTAACCGGAGGTAAATAAGACTTACCAGATGGAAAGGTTTCACAAATGTCAAAAGGATATTATTTATTCCCTTTCCCATGGGCATCAATATGGAATCTAGGATTCAAGAAGAAAGGCTTAGCTAGCTAAGCCACTACTCTCTTGTAAAAGATGCTAGGAAACTAAAGTGTGTATATTATTAGTTTGCCAGATCTGCCATGCTAGTCATCACAGAGCTTCTTTGCAAGCCTACAATTTTGAAATTTTCTTCCCACTCATGAACCAACTACTCTTGCCATCCCAAACATCATATTATTAAATTTTAAAGTTATTATAGTATTATATTAAAGTTATTTATAGTATAATTTTTAAGTTATTATATTTAATATATATATGTAGTATAGTATAGATAAAATTAGTATAGAGTATAGTTCTTAATTGACATTAAGGAATTAGATGGGTGAAAGGGTCATATGGTACCCTGTGACCCCTAAGTTTATATTGTACAATCAAACAAATTGATATCCATGGGTCTAGTGATATACAACCTATTATAGGCTCCTTCCTTAACAAAAGATAGTTGGATGACTATAGACTAATTTGAATCTAATGAGTGCTCACTAGTTGAGTCCATGCATTCCACCCCACCCATCCCATCTCTTATTGAGAGGAAGTCAACCACTTGTTCCCATCTCGCATCCCCCATCCCCATCCATATGGCTCGTATATCCTCATATAGAATATCTATAATCTATAATCTATAGATAGAGTAATGGGGTCCTTTCCTCATGAACACCCACCCATCCCCTATTTTTGGCTTGAAAGCTGGGCCAACTAAACTATATAGGATACACTCTAAGAGTCCCTCCTCCCCTTTGACCTCCTAATTAGAGGTATATAAAGAGTATTTGGTTCGACCAATAGGGTACCATATGGCCCCTTTTGACCTATTTGAACACATGATCTATGTCCTTAGAGGTCCTAGGACACTTAAGGACACATTATGTGATCAAATGGGTTAGAAGTGGTCATAGGATATAAACCCATTTGGTAACATGATCTATATCCTTTTTGAGCTATATTTGTTGTAACAGTTCTTGTTGTTTCCATGAAATTACTGATTTTGTATTTGTAATTCATGGAAAGAAATATAAATCATTTATATACCAAGAGAAAACCATGAGTTTTCAGTTACTCAATGCCTATGCCTTACTTTATGATTGATTTACTTGTTCTAATAGATTCAATAGGGGCATTCTATAGTACAAAACATCAGTGAATGATGAACGAAGAAAAAAAAAGTAAGAGCCTTAGTTTATGATTGATTTACTTGTTCTAATGAAATGTAATTGTTTATCTTGTATCGTAGTCATATTCCTAATGTGTCATTTCAAGTCTATTTCTTCACATAAATTGAATTCAAGGCACAATGTGAGAAAAAAAAAATACATGCCAAAGATGGTGAAAGTAGAGAAAAAAAACTTAGTCTCCTCAATCATCAACAATACACTCATGTGCATGAGTATATGTGGATTTTATTATGCATTGTCTATAGCTATTTTGTTGCACTCAAGTTTTATCAAAGACTTCTAAAATATAATTTATTAGTTCTTACAGCCATAGGAAACTATTGTTGAGGGCTTCCCGTTAACTAGTTATTAAACTTTCACTCCACAATCAATTTGAATGCCTCTTTACCATCATAAAATTTCCATTTCAAGCAATATATCTTTTTGAACTTATGAACTTGATCAAGATTTACTAGCAACATGGGAAAATTAGTGCTTTCATAATATCCAATGCAAGAGAAGAGTCAACAATCAAGGGACCTTGGAGTTAGGGTTTTTGTAGACTACTTCTATATACCGAGGTCAAGGTCTTGGGTCATCCGTTGCTATGGGATATGTTGGGACTAAAAATTGCATGGTCCATTTTCAGTCACATTTTGAAAATATTGAGAAAATTGAGCCCTACAAACGCTTTTAATGCCTATGTACCTGGTTGTCCATTTGAGACCCCTGAGGTTTTTAATTCTTCTAGCACCTTTCATTCAGCATGCCTAAGAATTTCGTGAAGTTAAATTGAGTTTCTGAGTCATCTGGCGAAGTCCTGTTTCAAGCATTTGTCAAATTTGCAATTCTGCCCTAGTGTCAAACAACGACAAGAGGCTGTGTTTGCCAATGAATATCTCGCACCCAAAAATGTGTCATGACTTGCTACTTTGAGATTATCTAGTGTCCATACTCAAGAACCAATGTTTTAGATTTTGAGTCGTTTCAAGTTCGTCTGACTAGGTTTTGAATCCCTCGAAGTTCATTAGTTATTGTTTTCATGTTTTTGCAAAGTATTCAAATTTTTGGGAAGCGCTGTTTGACGTGTTGTAAATTTTCACTAGTTGACCCAAATGTTGAAATTCCTTTTGTGTTGTATTGTAGACATCAGAGACTTTTCATGTTTCAAGTTTCAACTCTTGATGAATCCGTTTGATTAGTTTTCAAATGCGAGTCAAAATGGAATTTTTGACTTTTTGCTGGTGTCAGTATTTGTAGATTGATTAGCAGCCCTGTTTGTGGCATCATAACTCCTAACTCATGATTGGTCAAGTCAAATGGTTTGTTCCCTTGTATTGTCCACTAAAAATATTACAAGTGTGTCAATTTTTAGAAATTGACGAATATGTTTGCACACTTTTCCAAGGTCATTCCATTTGTAAAAAATGTTATGTTGTCATTGTTCCCTGTCCTGCAAATCCATGTAGCCAACTTCAGACGCTTGCCAAATTTGACCACTTATTTTTCATGAGCCTAAATTGTAGATCCATAATGTCCTCATGACAGAGAACTAGTGTCTCAGTTTTCGTCCTTCCAAGTGTCACTTTACCCAGCTTTTGAAGCCGATTCTGAACCCAATTTAGTGTTTTCTGACTTGTTTATCTGCAGGTAAATCTGAGAAGGCAACTTTGACGGTGAATATCTTTTGATTGGGAATTCATCATGAGATGATATTTTGATGGGGTGCAAGAGTGCGGAACAGAGATTCAGTGGGTTAGATTTTAGAGCCTCGTCAGAGGTTTGGGTCAGTTTTCAAAGGCAGTCAATAGACCTCTTGGCACCAAATTCATAGTTTGCAAAACGTGACCAATTGAGTTTTTAATGGTTAGTTTGTGATCCACTTTGATTCAAATCAATCTGAGAAGGTCAGTGAGCTAGTTTGAGGATTTAGTTACTTGGAAACAATTTTTTTTTTAAAAGCCAGATCCACTTCGGGATCCAACTAAATTCATAGGCCTAATAAAGCAGTATAAGTTTCAAATAGGTTTGAAAGGTAGAGTGATTATCTTAACAAGAGAACATGAATTTGATAAAAATTTGTCAATACGTTGGGCCCCAAAGACTTTTCTTGTATCCTGAGTCTTAAGTCAAACCTTTCCAATGAAATCCAGAACCATTGACATTAGAATATGAAGGATATCTTATGATCAAAATGTGAATGGTAAGCTATCAGAATTTGTGTTTGAGTCGATTAGTGTGTGTTTGAAAGTTTGAAAAGAAATACATTATCTCATAATTATATATGAAATATCATGGGCATCCAGATGTGGACACTTCATTACTAGAAGTTGCTGGGCAAGAGGACGTGCCTTCACATTTGATAGGAAATGACTTCATTGTTAGAGGTTACGTTTTGAGCACAAGGCTGTGGCATATTAAAAGGAGCCTTTATAAATGAAGACTACGGCTAGTAACAGTCACACTGAATCAAATAGAGACCACAATCCAAGCATTAAAGAAATTCCTCATGCCAAAGCACAATAAGAGGAGTCGCAGGCCTGCAAGCATCAGTTGAAGACAAGGTGCACCCGCATGAGATTAGAAGAACCCATGCCCAAGAGGCATTAGCCCTCTATTTTGAATTCCATGGAGCTGGCTACCAACAGCAAGGAGCGGCTTCTGCAAAAATGCCCACACTTAAGGCAATTCACGCTAATAGCTAAGGACACAGGGTTAGAAATGGATCCATGCTGGTCAAATAATCAAAACTCGCCAGTGTTAAAGAAACTAACGTCCAAGCACCTTGCGCAAGGTAGGAGAAAACCACCATTCCAAAGGATAGATCTGTGGCAATTAAAAGGAACAGTCATCGCATAAAAAAATGCAGTCAAAGTATATGATGAAAGTGACAGGCGCCAAGGAGCAGCCAAAGATTAAATTCATGCCATTTTAGAGTAAATGAAGGCAAATCCGTAGCCATCCATGACATTATAAGAGGACGCCATGACAAAAATAGAGCTCAAACAGTTGAAATGGTATTATCCCATATTGGAGAAAGAGTGGTCTTCAAAGCATTTTAAAACCAAATCTATGCAATAAGCAAGTGTCTTGAAAGATACGTTCTTTTTGAAAAGCGCATGGCTTTGTGTGAGCCCGCAGAGTCAAAAGCACTAAATTTTGACACCCACGACTAGAGACGACACATGACAGCGCACCGTAAGAGCGGGAGGTGGGATAGGAGGGCCTTACATTCTCGCGAATTGCATATGGTTGTAAGGTGAAATTTGGATGTCCCCGATGGTATGCCAGAATATGGGCGTAAAATAAATGTTAAAGTGCTATGGGGGTACATGAAATGATAGTGTGAGCGTAAGCACGTAAGTCAAAATTTTGAGGCCTCTGGAGTTTAGACGCCTCTGGGGATATGCTTGTGCCCCTGAGAATGTAAAGGGCATCCTTCAGCGTGAGAACGTAAAGAGATATTCAATGGTTCATGATTCTACGGGGTGATGATATGAATATTAAGGAAATATTAATTAATTAATTAATATTTCAAATTGATGATCAAATGCAGGTCTGATACATGGCAATGGCAGATTGAAGGAGAGTATAAAAACCAAATGAAAATCATAAGTTTTCAAACGCATATGAAAATTGGAATAAGTTTTAAAGTTTTATATAGTTCAGACTATATAAAATTTTAAATTTTTGAATTTTAAATCTTTGATTCAGTTCAGGAGCTTGTTTTTCAAATGGCCATATCAGGGGCATTTTTTGTCCAAACCAGGCATTTCAATATACCTTCAGAACTAGGAAGAGTTGAATTTTCTAAATTTGAGGTCAGATTTTGCACAACAACTCACTGGTTTAAGTTATAAGCAGATTTTCAATTCTTAGAGGCTTTCTCAATGAAAAGGCAGTATTCATCATGGGATGTCAGAATCAGTTGGGGAACATATATTGATGATTGTTGATGCTTAAAATGAATTCTAGAAATGTTTTTACCCTTCTTGAATTCATTTTTAACCAAATTTTACCATTCCAGATCAAGAATCAAATCAGTTATTTGTTCAATCATAGTTTCAGATATTTGAGGCTTTTAGAGCCATAACTGAAAGGGATTTGATTCATATTTTGAGGGAAAAGATCTAAAATTTGTTTTGAACCTGTTGAGAAGGTTTTTCCAAGTGGACAGATGGTAGTATCATATCAGATCTGGGAATTTCATCTTCTCCTATATCTTCTTTTCTTTTCCTCATTGTAAGGGTTCCAGGTTTTTGTTACTGAGAAACCTTTGTGGGTTGGAAATTTGCAGTCATTTTGTGAGACCACTTCATTGGATCTAGAACTGTAATTCCACCTTCATTCTTCAGCATTTTCTCTTATATGAATAGCAAGTGTAAAGATAATACATATAGTTTTGAGATGTTAGTCTATTTCATGTTTCAATTTCATGCACCTGAATGTATATTTTCAAAGAAAGTGAATATATATGAGCAATAGTTTTACTAGCTTCATTCTGTGTCTTGTATCCTATCTCAGCAATCTGCAAGTCTTATGTGGTTTTGGAACAAAGATCTGAGACCCATTTGCATCCCTTTCAGGTTGTATGTTTGATGTATTTTTCTTTTGGACCTAAGGGCCAAGTAAATGCTTGATATGTTTAACAAAGTTGCTGGTTACTTGAGAAGGATATTTTGTAAGAATGAGATCTGAATGAACATTGATGTCTGAATCACAAGATGATTAGATAGATCTGATGTTTGGGTATACAGAATATGTCATGATGTCACAGATGTATGTTTTGGATTCATGAAATTGCCCAATGGATTAGGCACTGATCAGTTACATGATCATTAGGTTTTGCTGCATGGTTGAGGATTTGTTGAACATCAACATCAATAATTAATGTTTTTCCTTTTCATGTTGAAGAGCTATAATAGAATGCCCTCACTCAGCTTATGAGGTTCTTAGATCTACATTTAGCTACTATAGATTGATGTTATTTCATGAGTTATCAAGAGAAATAAGGGTTTTATTTGCTTCATATTAGATTCAGTGTATGCTTTGACAACTGGTACCATATAAGGAATCTATAGGTTCACCCGCCTAGGTTTTGCAGAGCCTGAAGTGAAGAAGGAGTATAGCCTTATAGTTGGCCTAGTGTCTAAATGGGAATGTTGAAAATTGGAGTTAGCTGCCACTAGATGTGCTTTGTTCTCATCAGGGTAATTGGAAATGGGTAACATTTTCAAACACCAACAGGATAATCACAAGAAGAAGCTAGTGAGCAAGGCTTTTCCTACTTTATGTAGTTGTGATGTTTGTTTGTGTCTTAGGGAGATCTATTCCCATACAAACCAGCTACAAATACTTTCTTCTATGAAAAATATGTAGAACATACAAGTTAAAGGTATGCTATAATATTTTGCGATCTAAAGCTACAAAATAAATTAAGAATTTGCTAAAAGAATGAAGCCAAATTCCAGACAAAAAGAGTTCCTAAAACAAAAAATATATTTCTCATTGATTAATCATAATCTTCATTCATATGCATGATTTATACAATATTAACTACCGTATCATTTAAGAAATCATAGTGAATATAAGATTGATCTATTGTTCTCAAAAAAGACTTATGCATGTGGGTAATGATCCACTATTTGAACTAAAATTAAACAATTTCTTATATGTAAACTATGGATAATAACATTTGGAATGGTATGAAAGGTATGTTAGAGTTAGTAAACACTAATATATACAACCACATGATCATGTGGAGGGCACTCAGAGGTATGAGAAACATTTTTTGTTGTTCTATTGCATATACAACATTTGCAGGTTCTACTTTTTACTTATTTCAATTTTACCCCATTTGCATTAACCATCTATAGCTTCATCTAATGCTTTCTTGACTTTATTATTGATGCCCTATCAATGTTTTTTCTATTTTCTACCTTGGAAAGCTATAATAGTTTTGTTTTTTCTCTACGCAAAACTAAATTTTCCTGAAGACATGGAAGAATCTCCTAGATTTGTCATCATCTTGTCAGTTGCATTAAGTGGTATATTTTTAATTCCCATTTCCATTTCATTTTCTTACCACATAAATCTTCGTCTCGATGAGAAATGTAAAAGTAATCCTTTAATTGAGAAAGGGTAAAAGCGCAGACACATCTCACTATCTTTTTAAGGACTCTAGTTTTGGTTTTGGTGTGGCATTCAAGTAAAATAATGCAATTGCTCAAAGTTGGATCAATCCCCAAATATTAATTTTATAGATGTGTATTCTCTATCTCCATTCTCCAAATATTATGCATTCACTACATTGAATCCTTGCTTGACTACTTGAGTACCAGAATTTATTTTGAATTTAGTAAGGGTTAGGTTCCATGAAGGGGGGCTTCCTTAAAAAATTCAATGGATAATCTAGAGATTTTTTAGGATTATTTTAAATGGGAGGTCCCATGAATTTTGTAGTGGAGTTATTCTTAAAAAAATTAAGCCCCATAATTTATGGAAGCATGTGGTCTCATCATTTTTATTATTTTAACATATTCAATTCACTTATTAAATAAATTAATATGTTTAGAAAAATTATTGATAAATATTAGAAATTGTTATATGATTGACAAGTGGCACAAGAAAAGCCAAAGCTAGTGCAGTAGTTTCTAGCCCCCCACATTTTCCACCTGCTTAAATTTACACCCTAAAAAGTAGGGGCTATTATTTTTGAGTAGAAGATTCCAATTAATCCTATGGCAAACTATTTTTTGGCTTCATGGGACCACCCACTCCACAAAAGTAGATCATGCAACCCCCCTCATGGGATCACATCCTAGAAGTGGCCTATGCCTAAGCAATTCCCTTATAATTCCAAAATTTTCTAGTATGGTCATCCTTATGATAATAATTAATTCTATACATTTGGTTCCATGGTCCACTTCATTTCTTTGTATGGGTAATGTAAATGTGAAACTATTGCTATATATGTTCCTATCTTCATCTTTGACTATTGCGTCTCTATTATTTTATGCTTTGTGTTAAGAATTTCTGAGTCCTTCATGGAATGTGAAGAAAAACATATTTTCAAAACTATAACAAGTTAATGCAATTAATATAAATCATGCATCCTAATTTCCATATAGTATTCATTGTCTATACAAAAAAAAAATAGGCCAGAGTCACTCACTAACAAAGAGACATTCTTTAGACAAGATCTATTGCAAGGAAAGGAGGACCTTTACCTCTTTAGTTACATATTTAGAATATTGATGATTTACATGTAGAAATTTATTGTGTCACATACAATTTCCTAAAATGGAACACAAGTACTTGTGTGTGGACTTTTGATAAAACTCTTTATGTCATCCACAAGAAAATTCACTAAAACATCCACGTTTAAATTCTCTTCATAGTAAATGTGGTTGTTGATAAAATTATCCAAGTTAGTTAAGATGGTTAAAGCTCTTTCCATCAAGGAATTTAGCATCCTATTTGGTCTAGCCCATCCAATGTCCATTGATCAACACTGTAGAATTTCCTTCTACTTATATGTTTTTGATTCCTTGGTTTTTCCATTAGAGTTAGTTTATGAAGTGGATCATTATATATTAAAATATTATATAAAATAAATATATAATATATTTCTATATGAGATAATATCATATTTATATTTTTAAATATATTTGTGTTTATTTTAATTTTTTAAAATAAATTATAAAAAATTACAATCAAGAGAGTAAAAAGTGAAAATAGAAAACTTAGATAAAAATGTCAAGTTTTACCTAGCCTTTTTTTTAAATAAAAAATTTTCATCTCATTTTCATTAAAAAAATCCATTAACAATGGTTGTAGCTTGAGTCACTTCCTTAGATGAAGTATATAATTTGTAAGATTTATATGATATCATTGACAATTTTGATGCAAAGTGATCCAATAAAATCACCACAATCATAGATGCAGTGACATCTATGATAGTATAGATTAACTAGATTTATTGTTAAACATATCAGAAAGAAACCACAACAAATGTATTGATAAAAAATTCATATAAGAAATGATTACTAATATCTTTCTGCTTGAATCTGGCTATTTCTCCACCATGAGTAGAAGAGAAAGATAAAGAACAAGTTGGTGATGACACTGTTGATGGCTGTATTGCTCCTAGTCCACCTACCAATCCTAGGGATGCCTGGGGTTTTAATGATCATGATGAATCACCTTCCTTGGTTGGAAAACTCTTGCGAGGTGATCTTGTATCACGTGACCCCTTTTTTGTGAATTTGTAACTGTTATATTAATTTACTAATAGAAAGGGACTATTCATCAAAAAATATAAGAAATTATTACTAATACAAATAGGTTATTAGGGGATTCAAATATAGCTAGATATTTTAGGGATGATTTTTCTCAAGATGAAAATATTTTATAGAAGTTGTACATATTTACAAAAGGACTACTCTTCATTTTACAACTTTCCATAGAAATACTAAACTATTCAAGATGTCTATTGAAGATTGCAAGATGAAAGTTGATTAAACATATAGAAACAAAGATAACGTAGTCCACTTTTTCGTAAAGGATAAACAAAAAAAATTGAATTATTTGTATAAATTGCATGAAGTACATGTAATAATTGGCTCATGAGACCTTCAAGGGAGTAGAATTGTGCTTAAAGTAGCTATTCAAGGAAATGCATATATGATTAGAAGTTCATTGTCAAACATAAACAATTCCAACTTGGACAATAGATTGTATATTTCTGAACCCATCTTTTTCTAGCAATAAGAAGGTCATCTTGGCGAAGAAAAAAATAACTCGATTCACTTTTATCTTGAAAATATATTGTAATTAATCATGGATGAATTGATTGCATGTATAAAAAGGTATTATGAAAAATATAAGTTGTTAATTTGTAAATTTTTGAAAATGTTCATTAATCCAAAAAAAAAGAAAAAATATTCAAGATTTTAATGTTTGTATTTGAATTAGCAAACCATGTATATATATCGAGATAATGTTCATCCAAATTGTAGTTGAAAGTGTTGAATTTGATGAAATATTAACCACATAGCTCCCAAGAATCACCTACATGTAAACACCTATCATAGAAAAAGAGAGAAGAAAAAGAGAAATTGCTATTATCAAAAGTGAATCAATAAATTACAAAGAGATCAATCCTTATAAAAGGATATCAAAACCCTATTAGGTAACTAACCTAGGTTGCATGATAATAATTAATAAAAGATTTAATTATTATATGCCCAAAGTTTGGCTTACACAAAGTAGAGATAATCAGTGACTTCATAATTAATAAGAAAATACTTTATTACTCTAGAGGAAAATAAGGAACAATTGTTAGACAACTAAGCACCTAAGGCTTAGTTATACATCTTTTAACTCTACAATACTTAAATGTCATGATTTTATGTTTTCTTTCATATGGTATCTTAATTTTTTCTATAAATTTTAAATTTATGGATTATTTCTATTCTTTATTTTATTATTGGTTAATCGAAATAATTTGTGGGTTTTATTTTCATAAATTTTTGATTAAAATCTTAAAAAAGAAATTAAACATATGTGAAATCTTATCAATTCTTGACAACTTGAGTTTTATTATTTGAAAAATAACCTAAATATCAAACTAAATATTTATTATGTCGAGAGACATTCTATATAGCCACATGATGAAGAATAATATGTCAATAAAAATTCATATTTTATTGATTGTTGAGTGTAAACATTGTTAGTTACTATATTTTTAAAGCATGCAAATGGTTTCTATTTCTTCTCAATGTGAGTGGATTTTATGTCTTGATAGTTTCAAACATAATGTAATGGATAATGATATCTTGAGAATTATTATGCTAGTGGGAGGGGTAGATTCTATAGTTGAAGGCTGAATCCAAAAATCTCAAAAGATAGAATTGGTCCTTGAAGCTGAAAGGAAGACTTCAAATAATCATGAAAATTCTCCTTGGACCCAAAGGTTTACTTACTATAGTGAGATCCATGGAGAGTGAAGAGTTGCTCTTGATTTTACTATGTAACTCCATCTAATTCTTGCTATTATGGCTCTAAGTCTTTAGAAGAAGGAGAAAGATCTTTTAGAACCTCCTTGCACATTGGAGCATGAGGAGCATTCAAACTTGCAACAAGTTTGGAGAAACATGAGGAGTCAATAGGTGGAGAAATGGAAGAAGAATTTAGGTCCCCATTACACGAAGAGAAGTGAAGAGCATCTAAAAGAATAACATAATCTACAATAGGTTTAGCATAACATGAGGGGATGACTAGTGAAAAGTCCCCATTCAAAACCACCTTAGGATCTCCAAACACCTATGAAATAGTTGCATGAGTGTCCAATGGAGCTGGGGGTACAAAAATTTGGGTGACCTCCTAAACACCTTAAGGAGTCACAAGTGGAGATATCCTGCTTAATTCATGGAGGGTTCACTCATAATAGGATTGATTTTGGTGCTCCACATCTATAGTCAAAAGAACTTAATCTAACATTTCTACTAGAGATCCATTCTAAGTTTCTAGTAAGCATTTAAAAGGAATAGAGGAGCGATCCTCACAAACCATTATGGAGTCCTATGAATAACCCCTTTAGTCAATGTTGCAATTCCCTAAGGAGGGGGAGTGAGAGTGGATAGTATATAAGCATCCTAAACAATGATTCACTAGACCAATTAACCCCACTAGAAATAGACTATAATTTCAGACAAGGTTGGTTGTGAAGCCTTTAGCAATAGACATACACTAATTAATAATTCTAGACATTTGCAAAGGGAATAAAATATGTTTGATAAATATGACAAGTGTGTTGGCTAGGATCTCTATGAATTTAGGGTCTTTTTATTCTAGAGGAGACTAGGAAGAGATAACCAATGCGACATAAACCCAAACCAATTAGTAACCAATTCGAAGTTGGGGATATAAGCTAGATTAACAATACCATAGCCTAAATAGAACCAACCTTTGAATCTATAAACTTAATCTCTAAATTATTCTGAATGAAAGAGGACTATGAAGAACAAAGAGTTGTTGAAATATTAAATGTAGATAGACATTTGCCCTTGGAGCCAAATGCCCACCTACCACCCTGACCACATTAGAAATATTAATGCTCGGTAGGTGAGTTTTCAAATTTGGAAAAAAGAGGGAAATATTTTTGGCAAGAGACAGAAGAAATTTTCTCATATTTATTTGATTAGATCAGTCACTTGAAGAGTTCAGAAGATCAGAGCAGAGATTTGCAGAACAGAGAGGAAAAGAAGTTGATCAATAGATCAAGTCAGAAGATAGATGAAAGTTCTAGTTTCAAGTTTGCATTGCACATGTTGGATCTTTCTTGTCATTATTAAGTTTGTTATTTATTGGATTTTTCCTATGAAGTAGTGATTTCTCTAGGCATTGTTGTATGCAACCATTATAGCTGTAAGTTCAAAGGTTAAAGTTTTAGGTTTTACTAGTTTGAAGATTTTAGGATTTTTTGGTTGAAGTTGAATAGTTTATAATATTTGCTCCAAATTTTTTTTAATAGTTTATAATATTTGAATAGAAAGCAAGAAAGCAAGTAGGCATACAAATCTTTGGTGTTTCCTTCTTCTATTCTTCATTGCATAATATTTTGTATTTGATAATTTCATGTTTGAAAGCTTCACCCTTTGACTCTTTGCATTTTAATGGTAGTCTATTATACTACCCACTTGGTCTAGTCCTTGATTGAACTCTCTTCATACTATTGTTGTTGAGTTCACTTGGCATTCTCTATTACTGAGCTCCACCTTGCAGTGGTGATCAAGCTTACTCAGCATCCACACTGCTGAGTTGCTTTGTGTGCTGAGTTCACTTGGCTTCATCTTGTGTTGAGCTAACTTGGCACCTTTTGCCTGTCACTCAACATCCACTTGTGCCATGAAAAACTGGCACTTGGCTCCTTCATGTGTTGAGAAATATTTTAGGGCTATGATTTTATTTTCACATGGTATTAGAGCTTTGAGGCCCCACATACACAGTGATTTAGGGCATTTATTTTCTAGGATATTTGACATGGAAGGAGATGCAGGAAAGATATAGCAGCAACCACCATCCTTTAATGGAAAGCGCTATGATACATGGGAAAAGAAGATGAAAACCATAATGGTTGCGAATTATTTGTGGGAGTTTGTGATCCATGGATTTAATGATGTTATATTCCCAGCAATGTATGTTACCCTCTCAAATCCACAAAAGACTTAGTTGAAAGAGTCAAGGAGAAAGGATGCAAAGGCATTAAGTCTAATCGAGGCAACAATGACAGAGAGAGTTTTCCCCAAGATTGGAACAACAAATTATGCAAAGGAAGCATGAGATATCCTTGAGATGAACTTCAAGGGGACTAATAAAGTCAGAGTAGTGAAGCTAAAGATGATTAGAAGAGAGTTTGAAAACCTTCAAATGAGGGACAATGAACCTATTGCAGAGTTGAGCTCACAAATCTCCACTTTGATAAATTAGCTCAAATCAAATGGAGAAGAATATGATGAGTAGAGGATTGTCGAAAAGATATTGACGAGTTTACCTCAAAAATATGACAATCTTGTCATGACCATAGAGGAAGCAAAGGACCTCACCATATTGACCATGGGTGAGTTGATGGGAACTCTTCAAACCCATGAGAACCAAATAAATAGATCAGCAACTACCTCTCAAGAAAAATCTTTTAAGGCTCAAGAGAATTCAAGAGTAAAGGGAAGAGGTAGAAATGGCTCTGGTAGACACTCAAGAAGTAGAGGTCATGGAAGGAATGGTCAAAGGAATACTGGTGCAGAAAGCTTAGGAAGAGAAAGCAACCAACAGGGAGCAAGCACCTCTCAAAACAACTCTAGAGGAGATAAGAATAATTACAACTCCAATAATAGTAATGTTGAATTCTACTACTATCATAAGTATGGGCATTATTCAAGTGAATGCTGAAAGAAATAGGGTGATTAGTCAAAGCAAAATGCTAATGTGGATAATGTGAACATGGAAAATGCAAACAATCCCACAACCTTCATCATGTGTAACATTGGTGAATAAAGAAGCCTTGAGGTATGGTACCTGGACAATAGTTGTAGCAACCACATGAGTGGTAATGAAAGTTTATTTTCTTTCATAGATAAGACTTTTAAGTCTAAAATTAAAATGGAAAATAATGAAACCATTCCCATAGTAGGCATGGGATCTATTATGGTCCACACCAAGCAAGGTAAGAAGAAGGAGATACATAATGTGTATTTTTCCCTTGGTATGAAGCACAATTTGATGAGTGTTGGACAACTCATTCAAAATGGATACAAAGTGCTAATGGAAAATGACAAGTGTGTCATTCATGAGAAGGATGGGAGTAATAGATTACTTGCAATAGTCCAAATGAAAAAGAACCAAATGTTCCTATTGAGGATAGAGACATGTTTCTCTTCTCAAGTCAATGTTGCACCTTCCAAGCATGCATGTATAGCAGTACATCAGCAATCAGCTCTTAGGAGCATGATTGAAGACCCCTCCAAATTTTGTCATCTTAGGTATGGACATCTTGGCTTTGTTGGTTTAAATTTGTTGTCCAAGAAAAGAATGGTAGATGGTTTGCCAAGCATTGTAGATTCATATGACAAGTGTGAGGCTTACATATTGGGTAAGCAACATAGGCTTCCCTTTAATTTTGGAAATTCTAGAAGGTCTAACACATCATTAGAATTGGTGCATTCTAATTTGGTAAGCCCTATGAAAACTATTTCTATTGGGGGGAGTACTTATTTTATGACATTAATAGACAATTTCAATCATAGGACATGAGTGTATTTTTTGAAGAAAAAATCTAAAGCATTTGAAAAATTTGTTGAATTTAAAGTCCTAGCCGAAAAAGAATGTGGACACTATATTAAGGTTCTTAGATCAGAGGAGGGGAGTATACCTCCAATATGTTTGTAAATTTTTGTAGGAAGAATGGCATCAAGAAAGAACTTACAACCATTTATACTCTGCAGCAATGGCTGAGAGGAAAAACAAGACCATTGTTGAAATGGCTAGAAGCATGAAAGAAAAAGGACTCCTAACTAAATATTGGGGAGAGGCTATAGAAACAACAATATATTTAATCAATAGGTGTCCTACAAAATCAGTTCATGACATAATACCTCTTGAGGCTTGGTCAAGGGGCAGATGGATAGTTGAGCACTTGAGAGTATTTGGATGTGTAGCATATCAACATATGCCTAAGGAACAAAGGAAAAAACTAGATGACAAAGGTGTGAAGTGCATCTTGATGCAGGAGCATCTTGCATGGGAAAATTATTTATTCACAAAAAAAAAAAAGGAGAAAAGAAAAAAAAAAAGAAAAAGAAAAAATTGTGGAGGAGAGAGAAAGTGACGAAAATGGAAGGAAAATAATAAAAAATAGAAAAATAGGAAAAAAGGAGAAAAGAGGAATTTCTATTTTCAAGGTGCATGGGTGGCATAAATAGAAAATAATAAAAATAGTTGTCATTCCATTAATCGAGGTGTGTAGGTGGCATCTTAGAAGTTTGTGGAAAGATCCTTAAATCATGTATTTAATATTTGTTGGGTGCTTAGTTGTATTTGGGTGGGAATTTAATATTTATTTAAAAATAGTTGTATTTACCTTTTATCCCACATTGATTGTGTTTGTAATGTCTTGAGTTAGAAGTGCCTATTTAAGAAAGGCCTATTATCATTTGTAATCAAGTTGGAGAAATAGAAGCTTTTCAAGTGTAAGCTCTTGCAGTGAAGCTCTTCTAATGTAATCTCTTGTAAGGAAGTCCGAGAAATAGAAGTTCTTGCATTGTAAGCTCTTGAAATGTAATCTCTTCTAATGGATTTCAAGTATTAATGGATGCTTTATGAGGCATTTTTGTCATCTCTCTATCTCCATATTGTTGCATTTTTGGTTGTGAGTTGGTACGGGTGGTGTGGCCCATCATCGGTGGTATCAGAGCAGGAGTTCTTGAGCATGCAGACAGATTGCCGAACGTGAGGCAGTTTGCACCAGGACCTTGAGTTGGGTGAAGTTTGTGAAGAAGTTCTTGATTGTGTAGACAGAACGCCGACTGTGAGGCAGTTTGCATGAGGTTCTTATTTTGGACGAAATTTGTCTTCTGAAGACTTGATTATGGAGAAGAGAAAGAAGAAGATGACTTTTGTGATTGGATGGATTCTAAGGATTCCTCGACTTGAGAAATTTAGAGCAAGAAATCAACAATCATTGCTAGTTGATTTGCAGAATCAAGTGAATGAATTAGAAGCTGAGTTGCAGAAACGAAGAGCATGTCACCAGAAAAGAGATGTTGATAATTCCTTGGATGTGGAAAAGGAAGATGATCTAGTGGAAGAGCAAGCGGATGAAGAGAAAATTATTTGCAAACCAAAAGTTGAAGAAGATGAAAGAGAAGAGGAAGAGCATGAAGATAACTAGATTTGTATGCCAAAAGTAGATGAAGGTGATTGGAAGACTAAAACAATGGAGGAAATGTATAGTGCCTTTGTTGGAGATCAAGCAAGTGAAGTAGTTGCATGAATTTTTGACAATATGAAAGAGGCAAGCGAAGATGAAGATGTCAAACAAGTAAATTCTTATGAATCATGGGATGTTGTCTTTGATATGAGTTTAAAAGATATTAATGATGGTTTGCATGAAGATCTTGTTTGTGATGTGTGGTATGCAAAGAAAGATTGGTATGTTGTTGCAGGGTTTATTATAGGTGTGATTAATTCAACAAGATTGAATGAGGATGAGAGTTGTACTTGGATAGAGTTTATTGCAGATGAGAGACTTTAGTAGCAAACACTTGTTCTAGCCAGGTGTTGGAAAAGAAGAAAGAAGGAAATATATCGGCACCGGATACTTGTTCTAGCTATGTGTTGGAGGAAGAGAAAAAAAAATATGTCAATAGTGGCTACTTCATTTTGTGAATCCATATTCACAAAATTTTTCCTACCAAGGAGCATCATGCATCACATCTTCATAGGGTATAGCTCAGAATCAAAAGCTTATAGATTGTATGATCCAATTAACAAGAAGATTGTTATTTCAAGAGATGAGGAGTTTCTTGAAAATTAGTCATGGGATGGATCGGTAGATGAATCTTCGAGAAATTCAAGTAAAGTGCCTACTATTGAAGAGGAAGAAGATGACATTGGTGATCAACAAGAAGATGGAGCAGCAAACATAGATTACAGACAAAGGCAAAAATGGAAGCAATGCTTAACATGTCGAGCAACAACTCCGAGCATTTCAAGACAACCCTAAACTAGTATGCAAAATAGTAGCAACAAAAATACTAAAAATTTAGACCCCACTCTTGCCTCCCTATTGCCAAGATAGACTAAAATTCTAAGGGAGATATACCAAGATGAATGGTATGAGGAAGATTATAATGAGAGTGTAAATTTTGCACTATTTTCTCATAGTGACCCAATTCATTTTGAGGAAGTTGTAAATGAAGAGAAATGGTGTAACACCACGGATGAGGAAATAGATTTCATTGAAAGGAATGAGACATGGGAGTTAACTACTTTGCCTCCTAAGAAACAAATAATTGGAGTAAAATAGGTTTACAAGACCGAGTGCAATGCTAAAGGAAAAATAGATAGGAATAAGGAACATTTAGTGGTCAAGGGGTACAAGGAGTAGTATGGTAGAGATTATGATGAGACATATGCCCCAGTTACAAGAATGGAAACCATACATGTTGTCATAGAAATTGCAGCCCAACACAAATGGATGTGAAGTCCACCTTCCTAAATGGTGTATTGAAGGAAGAAGTATATGTGGAGTAGTCACCTGGTTATGAAATTGCAGGTGAAGAACACAAAGTTTATAGATTGAAGAGAGCTTTTTATGGGCTCAAGCAAGCTCCAAAGGCATGGTACAATAGGATTAACTCATATTTGATGAGAAATGACTTTAGCAAAAGTGATGCTGAGCCCACACTTTACATCAAGGCAACAAATGGTAATGTGTTGATTGTTGTCTTGTATGTAGATGATTTAATCTTCACTAGAAATGATAATTGCCTAATTGGTGAGTTCAAAAAGGCTATGAAAAATAAATTTGAATTGATAGACCTAGGTGTCTTGAAGTTCTTTCTAGGAATAGAAGTAAAATAAATGCATGATGGCATCTTCATCTATCAAGAAAAATATTCAAGGTAGATTTTGGTGAGATTCAAAATGCAGAATAGTAAGGCAACCCCAACACCAAAAATAGTAGGTCTAAAGCTAAGTAAGGAAGATTGTAGAAAAAGTGTGAATCCAACACTATACAAGGGTATGGTTGGAAGTTTGATGTATTTGACTTTAACTCAGCTAGACATAATGCATGTAGTATGTTTGATTTCTAGATTTATGAAAACACCAAATGATTCCCATTGGCAAGCCGAAAAGAGGATCCTAAGGTATGTGAATGGTACCAAGGGGTTTGGGATTTTGTATACTATAAAAAATGATTTAAAGTTGGTTGGTTACATAGATAGTGATTGGGCTAGAAGTCTAGATGATAAGAAGAGCACTTCTGGATACATGTTCTATATGAGATTAGGTGCAATTTCATGGGCATCCAAGAAGTAACCTATTGTTGCTCAATCTATAGTAGAGGCTGAATACATAGTAGCAAATGCAGCAACATGTCAAGCTATTTGGTTTAGAAGGATCTTGATGGATTTGAATGAAGGGCAAGAGGATGGAACCATAATTTATTGTGACAACATCTCGTCAATTGCATTGTACAAAAATTCAGTCTTCCATGGGAGAAGTAAGCATATAGAGATTAGATATCACTTCATCAAAGAGTTAATGGAGATATCAAAATGGAATTTTGCAAGTCTGAGAAACAACTAGCAGGCATTTTTACTAAGCCATTAGGCATTGAAACTTTTGTACACCTAAGAGAGAGTCTTGGTATAGTTGATTTGGATTAGAGGTGATCCTTGTTTGTTTGGCTCAGGAGAAAGGGGGAGTGTTGAAATATTACATGCAGATAGACGTTTGCCCCTAGAACCAAATACCCACCTAACACCCTGATCATGTTAGAAATATTAATTCTCGGTAGGTGAGTTTTCAAATTTGGAAAAAAGGGAGAAATATTTTTGGCAAGAGACAAAAGAAATGTTTTCAAATTCATTTGATTAGATCAGCTAGTTGAAGAATTTAGAAGATCAGAGTAGAGAGGAAAAGAAGTTGATTAGTAGATCAAGTTAGAAGACAAATGCAAGTTCCATTTTCAAGTTTGCATTGAATGTGTTGGATCTTTCTTGTCATTCTATAAGTTTATTGTTTATTGGATTTGTCATGTGAAGCTGAATGCTCCCTAATTTTGTACTAGTTTATAATATTTGAACAAAAAGCAAGCAAGCAAGCAGGCATACAAATCTTTGGTGTTTCCTTCTTCTATTCTTCATTGCATAATATTTTGCATTTGATAATTTCATGTTTGAAAGCTTCACCCTTTGGCTCTCTGCATTTTAATGGTAGTCTATTATACTTCCCACTTGGTCTAGTCCTTCACTGAACTTTCTTCTTACTGCTATTATTGAGTTCACTCGGCATCCTCTATTATCAAGCTCCACCCTATAGTGGTGATCAAATTCACTTGGCATCCACATTGCTGAGTTCACTTGGCATACACTTATTGAGTTTCTTTGTGTGTCAAGTTCACTCAACTTCCTCTTGTACCGAGCTAACTTGGTACATTCTACCTATCACTCGGCATCCATTCGTGTTGAGAAAAAATAGCACTTGGCTGCTTCATGTGGCAAGAAATTTTTTAGGGATGTGATTTTATTTTTCACAAGAGTGTATATCACAAAATAGCACCTCTTTTGACCCTTTCCAATTAAACAGGGCCTAGTCCATGATGTCATTTGATTTGAGAGGGTTTGCCACTATTTACAAAGGAGATACATTTTCCTAAGGAAAAAATATGGGGCAAAATCATTCTATTAGGAAGAGAAACCTCCATATGATTTTGATGGGCAAAAATATCCTTCAAGTGAGAGACTGGAGTAGGGTGCCCATTTCTCACCCATTGATGTTTAACAGTCTTTGTCTTTTTTCCTCCAAATCTACTTCCTTTTCTTCTTGGATGTAGGCTTAGGTATATCCTTTAAAAATGGTTGATACCCATGGGTCTAGCAATATACATCCTCTTATAAGCTCCTCCTTTGACAATAGATAGTTGGATGAGTATCAACTAATCTAAATCTAATGAGTGCTCACAAGTCAAGTTGATGTGTTCCACCCCACCCATCCCATCTCTTATCGAGAGGGAGTCAGAGACTTGTTCCCATCTCCCATCTCCCATCCCCCATCCACATGGGTTGTAGACCCTCATATAGAGTATAGAATCTAGAATCTATAGATAGAGTAGTGGGGTCCTTTCCTCATTAACCCCCACCCATCCCCTATTTTTGGCCTAAAATTTGGGCTAACTAAGCTATATAGGATACACTCTAAATAGCCCTCCTCCCCTTTGACCTTATGATTTAGAGGTATATAAAAAGTATTTGGGTTGGCTGACAGGGTACCATATGACCACTTTTGACCCATTTGAACACATGCTCTATATCCTTAGAGGTTCTAGGACACTTAAGGACACATTGTGTGATCAAATCGGTTAAAAGTAGTTGGTGGATTTAAACCTATTTGATCACATGATCTACATCATTTTTCAGCTTTTTTGTAATGATTCTCATTGTTGGGATGAGCTTACTAATTTTTATTTTTAATTCATGGAAAGGAATTTAAATCATTTATATACTATGAGAAACCCACCAATTTTTAGTTAGTCAATGCTTATGCCTTAGTTTATGATTGATTTACTTGTTCTATTGAAATGTAATTGTTTACCTTATATTGTAGTCAAATTCCTAATGTATCAATGCAACTCTATTTCTTCAAATAAATTCAATTCAAGGCACAATGTGAGAACCAAATTAAATACATGCCAAAGATGGTGAAAGTAGTGGTGAAAGTAGAGAAGGGAAAACTCTGTCTCCTCAATCATCAACAATCCACTCATGTTGATAAGTATATGTGGATTTGATTGTGCCATATATGTAAGTATTTTTCTGTACACAGGTTTTATAAAAGACTAATAAAGTATAATTTATTTGTTCCTACTAAAACCAATCTAAATGCCTCTTTGGCCTCATAAAATCTCCATTTTAAACAATATATCCTTTAAAAATTATGAAGTATGATGGAGACTTACCAGTAGCAAGGGAAGATTAGTGCTTCCACAATATCCAATGCAAGAGAAGAGGTAACAATCAAGGGATGGACATTGGGGTTAAGTTTCTTGGGCTATTTTTTTGAAGGATGACTGAAAGTAATAGTTGGAGAGTAGGGATTTTCCTACTTCATACAACTGTGGCTCCTGTCTGTGTCTTACATTTCCTCTAGATCACTACAAGTCTTAAAAAAAGGAGATCTATTTCCATAGAAACAAGTTACAGATATTTTCTTATGTGTGAAATATGTAGAGCATACACATTATAGGTATACAACCACATGGTTTTGGAGGGCACTTAAAGGTATGAGAAACCTTTTCTATTGTTCAATTTCCTATATAGAATTTGCAGGTTTTTCTTTTTACTTCCTTTAATTTTCCTAATTTGCATTAACCATATGCTCCTAATGGCATATCATGACTGAAGAATCATCACTCTTGATTGGTGTGATTAGGGTTTTTTCAAAATCTTATTAAACTTTTATGTTTTCTACTAGATTGTGTAAACTCCTCCATCCTTGCACTTGATATTGTATGCAGAGATGATTCTAAAGGACTACAGTATTTTGTCTAAAACTAATAAGCATAACTTCTTGTGAATTATATTGGTTGCAATTGTGGGACTCAACTAGAATACCTAAAGAAACGAAAAATAAAAACCATTTTCACTATAGGCTTAATAGAAATGAAAGAATTAAGTTGAAATTGAGAAGGAAAAATATAAAGTCATTTCCTTTACATTTTAATACAAGAAACTTAGAAACTAAAGAGTTGAAAATAGAAATTCAGACACATTTCACCAAGCATAAATTGTTTGAAATTTTACAGACCAAGCTAATCACACTCATATCTCATAAGGAATATAAAGCATTCCAGTGTATAACCTTTGTCCATGGCATTCTATCTTTTCATTTTCCTCTACAAATTGTAAATTCTGTTAGTTGGTTAGCTACAAAAAAATGAGCAAGAAATTTTGTTTCCCTTCAAGTTAAAGTTAGCCAAGGTTTTATAACAAGTTTTGAAATGTATAAAAAAAAAAAAAAAAAAAAAAAAAAAACATGTTTTGAAATGTAACTTAAACCACACAAAGATACTGCAATATAACACAATAAATTATTTTAAATGAGTTTGATTTTCAATGCAAAATTTAAGATCTTGTACTATGATACATTGATTATAAATAGAAAAAAGACCATTGCAGAAAATATGATGGTAGAGAACTGTCTTGATTATTGCCATTGGTAGAGGAACAAAAAAGTTAGAAAAAAATACTATTTTGTTAATGACATGTTCTATATTATAGTATTAAATTAGACCACATTTGTTTTGGATTAGTTGATCAATTACAACAACATTCAATCATTCTACACCTTGTTATTGTTGACCATATTTTAAAATGGAAAAGCTTTTGAAAAATAAGGCAACATCGAAAAGGTGGAAAAAGACATATTTTCTTCACGTGGCATAAACACAAAATAAAGGAAAAATAAACGTAAGCTTGAAACATCGAATACTATTTTGGCAAAGGTAAAAATGATGACATAGTAAATAAGTATTAAAAAATTTGAGCACTGGCAGTACGTGGACATTTATGAGGGTTTGCATGTAAAGATTTTATGGTGGACTTGAAAGAAAAGTTAAAAAGGATATCGGTTGTGGGCATTTTTGATTTCCTTGGTTTATGTCTTCTTTGTAAAATAACAAGGAATGTTGGTATGAGAACAATATTGAAAGATTGCTTTGTGAATTTTTTCTTCACACTGGGTAAAGGATATGAAAAAGAATCTTCTCTTGCTGCTCTGTGAGAAGATTTTTAAAAGATTATTCTTCTTCTGCAAATTTGAAATGTTCTTTGGCTGTGAAAATGTAAATTTGTTTTATGTTGCAAATATGGGTTATTGTGACAAATGACTTTGAAAGAATTGTTTGCTAGGAAAGGTATCATGTGCTATTGATTCTTTAATCAATTTTTTTTCTTTGTGCAAAGACTCACTTTTTGATTTCACCTATGATTGCATGAATGACCAAGGCAAAAGAGGAATAAGGTGTTTTTACTATGAACAAAGGTTTTGTTAATAGAGAACAATGGAGGTAAAAGGAAAAATCATTACATGTATGATTGTTTCAGAATTCTTTTTGAAAAGATGAGTAAGGTTGAAAAATTTTACACTCAGTTGAATTTTTTGAAAAAGGAATAAGGGTTTTGGATGGTCTTTAGAGGCAAAATTTTGTTTGGATTCCTATGTAAAATATAGAAGTTTTTCTTTTTGAATCTGGTATCATTTTTTGAAAAGAAGTTCAAAAAACATAATGATGAAGTGTCTTTTTTTCAAACTAACACAAAAGCATCTTGGGTTTTCCTTGTAATCCTACACTTTTGGTCTTCTTACCAATTACTATTGAGTTCTTAGTGGATGCCAAGTGTTCAGTTGATGCTAAGTCATTCCTTTGATTGATGAGTTCCTTTGGTTGCCATGTGCCTTTGGTTACCGAGTGATTTTCTTTGGTTGTCGAGCATTGGAGGATGCCAAGTTTGTAGTTGCTTCTGAGTGGTTTCTTTGGATGCCGAGCTTGTGTGGGTACTGAGTGCAAATTTTTTGGGAGTCTTCATTTGCCAAGTTATTTGTGTCTAGTTCAAGTTTGGGATGACTTTGCTCGCATTTAATTTTGGTATAGGTAGTTTATATCTATTTGAGCTTACTTGTGGTATTTTATGTTCTAGAATCTTCTATAAGCCATTTTGGCAAGTATTTAAAGAGATCTAGGTTTGACTTTAAGGAGGGGGTCAAAGAATGAAGTCAGTCAAGGAATGACAGCTTAGAGGACTGAGTAGAGGATATGAGCTTGAAGTTAGTTGTCTAGATTTGAATCTATTTCTAATTGGTTGTAACCCAAAAGGCCTTAAATTTAGGCATATATGCTAAATATTTGATGAATCAATAAAGACTCTCTCTCTCTCTCTCTCTCTCTCTCTCTCTCTCTCTCTCTCTCTCTATCTCTCTCTCTCTCTCTCTCTCTCTCTCTAGTTGTTGTGCCTTGTGTTTTCTTTTTTTGTGTTATCTCTTGTAGGGTGGTTTGGATAGTAGTGTGAGCCATTAGCCTTACTTATTCTTCCCTTACCTGCATCAAGTGGTATCAGAGCTTGAGGTTCATCCTTGTGGATATTGGATCATGTAGAACCCTAATTTGGATTTCATTGTAAGGTGGCAGATCTGTGGATTTGATCTATAACTTGCAGAGGGTTATGATCTTGCAAGAACATGATTCGTAAAGATGGTTCATGGTAGAAGAAATGTTAATGATGCTATATTGGATACATTGAGACAAATTGCAGCTAGATTAGATGCTATGGAGACAACCCAAATGAGAGGAGCACATCTTGATGATGTAAGTGATGATGAAGCAGCAACACCAAACCATAATCCAAAACCTAAAGAAGATCAAGACGAGGAAAAATTATTGTGAGTGTTGTCTAGGAAAAATTCAAAGCTTATTGTAGAAGTTGTTCCTTATGATGGAAAATTGGATACCAATGTTGCGTTGGATTGGATCTCGGATATGGAGAAGTTCTTTGAGTATGAAAACACTCCTGATAATAGAAAGGTGAAGATTGCAATCACTAGGTTGAAAGGTCATGCATCACTATGGTGGGAGCACTTGCAAACTGATAGATAAAGGAGAGGAAAGGAGAAGATTAGAACTTGGCCAAAGATGGTGAACAAGGTAAAGAACAAATTCCTCCTTGTTGATTACCATGTTAGCTTGTTAAGAAAGATGCAAAATTTGAAACAAAAGGACATGACTATGAAAGAATATACCAAGGAATTTTATAGATTAGACATCAAATCTGGACATGTGGATGATGATGTTGAGAAAATTGCAAGGTACATTAATGGATTGAGATCTAGAATTCAAGATGAAATAAGTTTTGTGAAGTTGGAAAGTGTGGAAGAAGCATATCAATATGCCTTGAAATATGAGGAGATCTTGACAAAGAAACATGAACAAAGACAAAGAGGTAGAGGTGGTTGATTCCAAAGAGGAGAAGGTAGATCCTATGGAGAAGGTGGCAAATTTGACAATTTTGTTCAAGATAAGAGAAAATCTGAATGGAAGAGTGATGACAAAGGTAAGACCAAATGAAAAAGTGGTAATTCATACTGAGGAGGCACTAGTTCTTATCAAGGAAGAGGTTATTCTTATTCTAGAGGTAGATTTTATGGTAATTGTTGAATAGATGTGGTAAAGAGGGACATAGATCTTTTGAATGTAGATCCTCTAAAGGTGGACAAGGTAATAGAAATGTTATAATTCAAGGAGATGATGAGGGTTCACCAAGTGGACCTAAGGCTAGAGAAAATTTGATGTTGAGAAGAACCTTATGTAATAAGGGAAGTGATGAGGAACCTATTTTAAGGAGAAGTCTTTTCAAGAAAAGATGTAAGATGGCTGGAAAATGTTGCAAAGTGATCATTGATAGTGGAAGTTCTAAAAATCTGGTATCATAAGAGTTGGTCACCAAGTTGCAGTTGTAGAGGCTAAAACATCCCAAACCTTATCATGTTTCATGGATCAAAGATGAGCATAAGATATTGGTAAGTGAGCAATGCCTTGTGAAGTTCAAAATTGGACATTACTTTGATGAAGTTTTGTGTGATATTATGCCTATGGATTGTTGTCATATTTTGTTGGGTAGACCTTGGCAATATGATAGATATGCTATACATAATGGAAGATTGAATCAATATACTCTTTGGGTAAATGGGAAAAAACAAACATTGCTGCCTTTGATTGAATGCCCAGATGAGGTTAATTGTACTGCTGTAAAAATTTGAATGTTTAATGGGAAACCATTTAAAAAGGAAATGAAAAGGAATCAAGTCTATTTTTCCATAGTTCCTAGAGGACTGAGTATTGGTAGTAATGGTTGAGCAGCAAAAGCTAGTAATGACCAAGTGACAACAGATAGTGATAGCCAAGTACTAGTAGAAATTGTTGAATTGTTGAATGAGTATAAAGAGATTGTTGCTGAAAATATTCCTGATGGTTTACCTCTAGTAACAAGTATAGGTCATTGTATGGATTTGATTCCTACAGCTAGTTTTCCAAATAAAGCACCATATAAATTAACACCTACAGAGAATGAAGAGCTTAACAGACAAGTGCATGAGTTTTTGCAGAAAGGTTTGATCAAAGAAAGCTTGAGTCCATGTGTTGTACCTATTGTATTAGCACCTAAAAAGGAAGGAGAATGGAGAATGTGTATTGATTCTTGAGCCATTAACAAGATAATAGTGAAGTATAGGTGTCCTATGCCAAGGATGGATGACATAATGAATTGTTTGAGTGGATCGAATCATTTTACCAAGATTGATTTGAAAAGTGGCTATCATTAGATCATAATTAGAGAAGGTGATGAATGGTAGACTACTTTCAAGACAAAAGATGGTTTCTATGAATAGTTGGTTATGCCTTTTGGTTTGACTAATGCACCTAGTACTTTCATAAGGTTGATGAATGGAGTTTTAAAAAGATTCTTGGGTAAGTTTGTGATTGTTTATTTGGATGATATTTTGATATTCATTAAGACTAAGGAAGAACATCTTGAGCATATCAGACAAGTATTGCAAAGGTTGAGAGAGGAAAACTTGTTGATTAATCTGAAAAAGTGTTCTTTTAGGCAAGAGGAGATTGTGTATTTGGGATTTGTGATTTAAGTTGATAGTTTGAAGATGGATCCTGAGAAAGTAAAAGCAATTTTGGAATGGCCTACACTTGAGAATGTGGGTGAGGTAAGATCATTTCATGGTTTGGCTAGTTTTTACAAAAAGTTTATAAAGAATTTCAATGTTGTTTGTAAAGCTATGACTGAGACAATGAGGGGAGATAAAAAGGAATTCAAGTGGACACACAGAGTTGATAAGATTTTTGAGACTTTGAAACAAAAGGTTGTTGAATTACCTGTATTGGCTTTGCCTGATTTCAACAAAGTATTTCAAGTTGAATGTGATGCAAGTGGTAATGCAATAGGAGCTGTATTAAGTCAAGAAGGTAAACTTGTTGCTTTCTTTAGTGAAAAGTCAAATGATGCTAAAAGGAAGTATTCTATGTATGATCAAGAATTTTATGCCATTGTTCAAGCATTGAAGAAGTGGATATATTATTTGATTCCTAAGGAGTTTGTGTTGTATACTAATCGTAAAGCTTTACAATACTTGGGAAGTCAACATAAATTGAATCAGAGACATATGAAGTGGGTTGAGTATTTGCAATGTTTTACATTTGTAATCAAGCATAAGAGTGGAGTTACTAACAAAAATTGAGTAGAAGACATTCTTTGTTGACTAAAATGAAGGTTGACATTCTTGGTTTTGATGAAATGAAAGAATTGTATGATGTTGATCCTAATTTTTCTGAGGCATGGAGAGAGTGCAGAGCACCAAATCTAACAGACCACATAAGTAAGTATGATGAATATTTCATTCAAGAAGGTATGTTGTTCAAAGGTATTCAATTGTGTATTCCTAGAAGTTCTATGAGGTTGAATCTGATTAAGGAAAATCATAGTGGTGGATTAGCTGGACATTTTGGAATTGATAAGACATTGAGTTTACTGAAAGAGATGTATTATTGGCCACAAATGTATAAGGATGTTTAGAAATTTGTAAAGAGTTGTGGATTTTGTCAAGGTTCAAAAGGGGTGATTCAAAATAATAGTTTGTATACACCTTTTATTGTTCCTAAGAAACCTTGGACTGTCATAATTATGGATTTTTTTCTTGGATTACCTAAGATAGTGAAGGGGTATAATTTCATATTTGTTGTAGTAGAAATATTTTCTAAGATGGCTCATTTTATACCATGTAAGAAGACATCAGATGCTAAGCATGTTGCTGAAATTTTCCTTAAAAATATTGTAACATTGCATGGATTACTAAGAAGTATTATTTCAAACAGAGATAGTAAGTTTGTTGGTTATTTTTGGAATTTTTTTGGAAGAAGATGGGTATGGAGCTGAAGTTTAGTTCTACATTCCATCCACAAATAGATGGATAGATAGAGGTTGTGAATAGAAGCTTGGGAAATTTTCTGAGATGTTTAGCTGGGAATAAGCCAAGTAATTGGGAAGTAGTGTTGGCACAAGCTGAATTTGCATATAATAATTCTATGAATAGGAGTATGAGGAAGACACCTTTTGAGATTGTTATTGGAGTGCATCCTAGAGGTATATTAGATTTGAAAGATGTTGTTGGTGAAGATGAAAGAAGTGTTATAGGAGAAGAGTTTGCTGATTTTATGGAATCTTTGCATAAGGAAGTGAAGTTGAGGTTGGAACAAAGTAATCAGAAGTATAAGGAGAATGCTGATAAGTCTAGAAGAAATCATGTTTTTAAAGTTGGTGATGAGGTGATGGTTCATCTAAAGAAAGGAAGATTTCCAATTGGTACATATAGTAAGTTAAAGATGAAGAAATTTGGACCTTGTAAGATCTTGAAGAAGTTTGATAGTGGTAATGCATATGAAGTTGAATTACCTGATGACATGGATATATCTCCTATTTGTAATGTTGCTAATTTATACAAGTATCATGAGTTAGATGATGAAATGTCTATACCTGATGATTATCCTAAGAAGTAGGTTAAAGAAGTTGAATATATTTTAGATCAGAGAGTTGACAAGAGAACACGAGGAAAAGATTACTATGTGTATTTGGTGAAATGGAAGAATAGACTAATTGAAGATGCTACATGGATTTCTCAATCTAAGATGGATTTAGCTTAGGTTGTGACACTTGTATGATTTAGGAGAATCATTTTCTCCAACCTTGGTTGTCTGATGTAGGAGCATCATGGGTTTCCTTGTAATCTTGCACTTTTGGTCTTCTTGCTAGTAACCACCAAGTTCTTAGTGGATGTTGAGCATTCAGTTGATGTTGAGTCATTCTATTGATTGCCAAGTTCCTTTGGTTACTGAGTGCCTTTGGTTACCAAGTGATTTTATTTGGTTGCCAAGCGTTGGAGGATGCCAAGTTCATAGTTGCTTCCAAGTGATTCCTTTGGATGTCAAGCTCGTGTGGGTGTCAAGTGCCAATTTTCTGGGAGTCTTCATTTGCCAAGTTATCTATATCTAGTTCCAGTTTGGGCCAACTTTGCTCACATTTAATTTTGGTATAGGTAGTTTATATCTGTTTGAGCTAACTTGTGGCTTTCTATGTTCTAGAATCTTCTGTAAGCCATTTTGGCAAGTATTTAAAGAAGTCTAGGTTTGCATTTAACGAAGGGGTAAAAGAAGAAAGTTAGTTAGGGAATGAGAGCTTAGAGGATCAAGTAGAGGATATGAACTTGAAGTTGGTTGTCTGCATTTGAATCTATTTGTAATTGGTTGTAACTCGAAAAGCCTTATAGTTGGGCATGTATGCTGAATATTTGATGAATCAATAAAGTGTTTCTTGGTCTCTCTCTCTCTCTCTCTCTCTCTCTCTCTCTCTCTCTCTCTCTCTCTCTCTCTCTCTCTCTCTCATTTTTGTTCCTTGTGTTTACTTCTGTTGTGTTATCTCTTGCAGGGTGGTTTGGATAGCTGGGTGAGCCATTGGCCCTAGTTATTCTTCCCTTGCCTGCATCATGAACCCTAAATATCATCTTTTATAAAGAGGTTTTTAATGCATTTCAATGGCAATTTTTTTGGGTTTTCTTACTAACCCTAATGGCACTATTTTTGAAGAGTTTGAAGAAAAGATGGATTTTTTTTTTGGCATAGTTTTTTTATTTATAAGGCTAGTATTCAAAAGGCATGAAGAATTTCATGGCATAATTGATAACAGATTGTTTTAAAACTACATATTTTGAAATAGCTCTAACTAGTTTAGTTTTAAAAACTTATTATTTTTATATGAATCTCATCTCTATTTAAAGATATTGTTGTAAAATTATAAATGGTAGTGTGATAGAGTGATGTAAAAGAAGATACATAAAATATCTTGAAATTGTGCAAGATTGATCTGAAGGATTGATTATAAACTTATTTGTATGTATAGGTGTGTAGTGCTTTACATACAGTTATATGTGCATGTAAAGTTGTAACTCAATTAAAAAGATAAATAGGGTTGAATGCTTGAGTAGTTGTTGCTGTTGATTGTAAAGAGTTGAAGCTCAATAAAGGTTGCAGGTTCATGGAGTGGTCTTTCTCCCTATGATGAATCCTTAAGGAATTTTGAGGGTTTCCCACTTAGCAAAAAATACGTGTCTCTATCTTCTATGAGTTCATGTTTTCTTATTCATGCATGGTGAATGATTATTATTTTGATAAGATTTGAATGCACATTCAGTTTATAAAACTTTAAAGTTGTAATTTGAAAATTGGTTAAGCAAAATTAGTGAGTTCTGATTCACCCTCACCACCCCCCACCCTCTCAGAACCCTAATACTTTAAACAAGTGGTATTAGAGCATAGGATTCCTTTTAGGAATTGTTCTAGGGATTTTTATTGGAAGTTATGGCACAAGTTGAAGGAGGTTCCCTTAACTAGGCTCCACTATTTGATGGCAATGACTATGTTTTTTGGAAAGTTATGATGGAGGCATTTATATATTCTTTAGATGTTAGAATGTGGGATGTTGTTATTACAAAGTATATTTTCCCACCAATAGTACCTATTGATGCTAATGATAAATTGACATATGAACTAAATTAAAAGGCAAGATATGCTCTTCTGTGTGGTCTCACCAAAGATGTGTTTGCTAAAGTAGTCTATTGTAAATTAGCAAATGATATTTGGGAAAAATTGGAAACTATTTATCAAGGAGATGAAAAGGTTAAAGAGTCAAAATTGTTAACTCTCAAAACATAGTTTGATTTAATTTAAAAATGAATGAAGATGAAAATATTTTAGCATATTTCTTAAGAATTGATGAAATAGTCAATGCTAGAAAAGGTCTAGGTGAAAAAATTGAAGAACATGATGTAGTTTCAAAAGTCATTAGGTCAGTTCTTCCTAAATTTGAAACTAAAATTTCTACTTTAGGAGAAAATAATTTTTTTTCTAAAATGACTTTGCATCAATTGCAAGGAACCCTAATTGCATATGAAACAAGAATTAGCAATCAAGCTAGTTCTACATCAAAAGAGATAGCCTTTAAGGCTAAAGAGAGTGATTTAGACTTAACAGATTCTCTAGAAGCATTATTAGTCAAGAAACCGAGAAAGAAATACAAAGGAAAACCAAAATGTTTTAGTTGTGGTCACTTAGGACATTTTGTTGCAAAATGTCCAAATGTAGAACTAGAAGACTATGATGAGAAAACTAAAAAGTTTTCAGAAAGGAAACCTTGGAATAAAAAAAAAAGATTCAATGATTTTAAAAAGAAAAGTATTCTATCAAATGAAGACTCAAATGAAGAGTCAAGTGATGTTGATGAAGAAGGGGAAAGGTTGTTCATGGCTAAAATAGTTAACACTCCTAAACTTGAGTCTAGTGGATCTGAATCTTCATTTGATTCAGATGAAGAAATTGATCTTGAAGAAGAACTTCTCAAATCTTTGCAAGAACTTAAAAGATTAAAGAAGTTAATTTCAAATCATGAGAATGAAAATAATAGACTTCAAGAAGAGTTAAAAGAAGCAAATCAAATTATAGAAAATCACAAAATCTTACTTGAAGGAAAGGATAAAAAACTAAAAACTTTACAATGTTCATCTGAGGAGTTTTCTAAATAGAAAACTAAATTCTTCTTCAATGGTTATTTCTTTAACTGTAATGTCTTTAGGCATAAGGCAATTTTCTATGAAAAAAATACCAGTCAAGGTAAGAAAAGAGTCATTAGATGTTTTAGATGTTTTCACTATGGTCATTATGCAAATCAGTGCAAACTAAATTTAAGACCTAAATAGATTTGGAAACAAGTTAAGACATCTAAAAAATCTTTAATGGTTGAAACAACCCTATTTAATCAAAAACCTACAACATGGGTTTTGGATAGTGGCTGCTTACATCATATGACTAGCTCTAAAAGTAAGTTCAAAACCCTAGAAGATTTTGATGGAGGGTTTGTTCACTTTGGTGATAATTTAGGAGCCTATATAATAGGAAGAGGCTCAATAATTTTAAACAAAGATACACCAATTCATGATGTATATTTTGTAGAAGGTTTGAAACATAATCTTTTAAGTGTTAGTCAGATTTGTGATAGTGGGTATTCTATTTCCTTTAATTTTAAAGGGTGCTTTATCAAAAATGGAAGGGATAAAGTCATTGCTAGTGGCTTAAGGATAGCTAGAAATATTTATAACTTGATTGATTCTACTATTCAAGAAACATCATTAATTAATACTTGTCTTATGAGTCAAGCAGAAGAAAATTGGTTGTCGCACAAAAGATTGGGACATATTAGCATTAACAATCTTGCTAGAATTTGTAAAAATAAAAAAGTCAAAGGATTACCACAAATTAGAAAACTACTGAATATCTCTGAAGAATGTGTAAAAGGAAAACAAACGAGAGCATCTTTTAAAACAAAAGAATACTTATCAAATAGACTACTTGAACTTATGCATACTGATCTATGTGGACCAACTAAAACTACATCATTAAATGGTGAGAAATATTTTATGCTATTCATAGATGACTATTTAAGAATGGTTTGGGTAACATTTCTAAAACAAAAATCAAAAGCCTTTGATCATTTCAAAATTTTCAAAAAAGTGGTTGAAAGGGAAACTGATTTGAAGTTAAAACGTTTAAGGTCTGATAGGGGTGGAGAATTTACTTCTCAAGAATTCATTCGGTATTATGAGAAACATGGCATTAAAAGAAAATACTCTACTACTAGAACACCATAGAAAAATGGTGTTGTGGAAAGGAAAAATAGAATAGTTAAAGAAATGCCTAGAACTATGCTAAATGAAGCAAAACTACCTAAATTTTTTTGGAAAGAACCTATTCATACAATTATCTACATTCTAAATTGAGCACAAATAAGAGTTAGAAAAACTCATACTCCATATGAATTATGGAATGATAAAACAACTAATATTAAAAAAAATTAAATTTTTGGCTGTAAATGCTTCATCAAAATGCATGATGATTCTTCAGAAAATTTCAATTCTAGATCTAATGAAGGAATTTTTCTAGGATACTCTATACACAAAAAATCTTATAAATTCTATAGCAAGAGGTTGAATAAGATAGTGGAAGCCATAAATGTTGTATTTGATGAAAATTTTATATGTTCCAATAATAAAGAGGATCCTGAAGAAGCATCATTTCAAAAACAAAAAACTTTGCATGATGAAAACCTTGAAAATGCTGAGTCTGAAATTGTTGATGAAACTGAACATGAAAATTCTTTAAGTCCCAAAATAACAAATACTGGTTCAAAAATAAAAACTTCATCTAGGTTAATTTCTAAGAGACATCCTAAGTCTCAAGTCATTGGAGATGTAGGAAAAGGAATCTTGACTAGAAGAAAGGCCAAGATAGATGAACAAGAAAATATTGCTGAACTTTTATGTTTGATATCAAATTTTGAACCCAAAATTGTTACTGAAGCCTTATTAGACTCCTGTTGGAAAAATGTAAACCAAATTGAGAAAAACAAGACTTGGGAACTTGTTCCTAGACTTGATGACAAAAATCTCATAGGTGGAAAATGGGTGTTTTGTAAAAAATTAAATGAAGATGGAAAAGTAATAAGGAATAAAGCTAGATTTGTATACAAAGGATATGCTTAGCAAGAAGGAATTGATTTTGGTGAGCCATTTGCACCAGTTGCAAGGATGGAATCAATTAGAAACTTTCTTGCATATGTTAGTTACAAAAGGTTTACTATTTACCAAATGGATGTTAATACTACATTCTTGAATGGGTATCTTGAAGAGGAAGTCTATATGGAATAACTAGAAGGATTTGAATCTTTTGACAAACCTGATTATGTTTACCAACTCAAAAAGGAATTATATGGTTTAAAGCAAGCTCCTAGAGCTTGGTATTCTAGGTTGGATTAACATTTAATTGCAAATAAATTTTCTCGTGGAAAAGCATATAGCACTTTGTATATCAAAGTCATAAATTATGACATTTTGGCAGTAGAAATCTATGTAGATGATATTATTTTTGGGTCTACTAATGATGAATCAGCAAAAAAAAATTCAAGTATTATGGAATCTAAGTTTGAAATGTCTCTATTGGGTGTTCTCACATTTTTTCTTGGTTTGCAAGTCTCATAGCTTGAACATGGTCTTTTTCTTTCTCAAGAAAAATATGCAAAATAAATGTTGAGGAAGTTTAATATAACTAACTGTAAACCAATAAGTACTCCTATTGAGACATGCTGCAAACTATTAAAGAATGATGAGTCACCTTCTATAAACCAAATTGTATATAGATCCATGATTGGAAGTTTTTTATATCTTACATCATTTAGACTTGGTATAATGCAAGCAGTGTGTATGGTTTCAAGATTTTAGTTTGATCCAAAATAATCTCATCTCAATGTAGTGAATCGAATACTAAAGTACATTCAACGTACACTTGATTTTGGTTTATGGTATCCTCACAGTAATGATTTTACACTTTTTGGTTATATTGATGCAGATTGGGGTGGATCTGATGACAAAAAGAGTACTAGTAGTGCAAATTTCTTCCTTGGTAATTTCTTAGTTGCCTAGCATAGCAAAAAACAAGATTGTGTTACATTGTCTACCTATGAATCTGAGTATGTTGCTACTACTACCTATTGCACTAAGCTGATCTGGATGGATTATCAATTATTTGATTTAGGTATTCAATTTTCAAAGCCTATTTCCATCATATATGAGTGCTATTCAACTAAGTAAAAATCCAGTAATGCACTCACGCACATAACATGTGGCTATTAAACTTCACTTTTTGCATGATAAAATTCTCAATAATGAGTTCAAGTTGATCTATGTGCCCACTCAAGGACATGTAGTAGACATTTTTTCTAAAGCTCTAACAAGGAAATCCTTTGAACATCTAAGAAATCGACTGGGAGTTTTCTCTCAATTAATGCCGATATAAAGTTTTCGAAAATAATTTTTTTGTATTAGGTTTCTGCTCCTATTCACAGAAATTGTCTTTTATGAAAAGCAAGTGATCAAATTTTTTGATGCAAAAATTTTGGGGGAGATGTCAGAGTTGTGTTTGGTAGTCAACATTCACATGTAGTAGTAATTAGCACATTTTTTGAGATCAGTAATTATGTTCAATTTTCATTCTTTTGTGGTTTAGCATTATCAACATTTGTGTGATCAACATCTATGTTCAGCTCACTTTCTTTGTTCAGTGACAATGATCTACTTGCATATATGTTCATTATCTTGTATATATGAGAAGAAATTTGAATTCAATTTTTTTTTTTCCTCTTGTATATATGAGATGGTGAAAATTTTTGCCTCAAAAAAATGGGGAGATTGTTGACCATATTTTAAAATGGCAAAGTTTTTGAAAAACAAGGCAACATCAAAAAGGTGGAAAAAGACATGTTTTGTTCCTGTGGCATGAACACAAAACAAAGGAAAAATAAAGGTAAGTTTGAAACATCAAATACTATTCTGGCAAAGTTAAAAGTGGCATAGTAAATAAGTCATTAAAAAATTTGAGCGCTGGTTGTACGTGGACATTTATGAGGGTCTGTATGTCTCACCAAGTGTAAGGATTCTATGGTGGACTTGAAAGAAAAGTTTAAAAGGATATTGGTTGTGGACATTTTTGGTTTCTTTGGTTTATGTCTTCTTTGTAAAATAACAAGGACTGTTGCTGCAAGAATGATATTGAAAGATTGCTTTGTGAATTTTTTCATCACACTGTGTAAAGGATATGAAAAAGAATCTTCTCTTGTTGCTCTGTGAGAAAGATTTTTAAAAGATTTATTCTTCTTCTATGAATTTGAAATTTTCTTTGGCTACAAAAATGTAAATTTGTTTTTCTCTACAAATACGGGTCACTGTGACAAATGACTTTAAAAGAATTGTTTTCTAGGTAAGGTATCATGTACTATTGAGTCTCTACTTAGTTTTTTTTCTTTGTGCAAAGACTCACCTTATGATTTCACCTATGGTGCATGAATGATTGAGGCAAAAAGAGGAATAAGGTGTTTTTATTGTGAAAAAACATTTTGTTAACAAAGAACAATGGAGGTAAAAGGAAAGATGATTACAAGTATGATTTTTTTAGAATTTTTTTTGAAAAGAAGAGTAAGGTTGAAAAAATTTATAGTCAATTGAAGTTTTTAAAAAAGGAATAAAGGTTTTGGATGGTTTTCAGAGGCAAAATTTTGTTTGGCTTCCTGTGTAAAATATAGAAGTTTTTCCTTTTGAATTTGGTATCATTTTTTTAAAAGAAGTTTAAAAACATAATGATGAAGGGTCTTTGGTTGAAACCCTAAATGACATCTTTTATAAAGAGGTTTTTAATGCATTTCAATGGCAATTTTTTTGGGTTTTCTTGCAAACCCTAATGGCACTATTTTTCAAGAATTTTAAGAAAAGATGGAAGTTTTCTTTTTGGCACAATTTGTTGTTTATAAGGTTGGTATTCAAAAGGCATGAAGAATTCTGTAATAAGGGCATTTTTAAAATGGCCCTAACTAGTTCAGTTTTAAAAACTGATTATTTTTATACAAATCTCACCTCTATTTAAAGAGATTGTTGTAAAGTTGTAAATGGTAGTGTGATACAGTGATGTAAAAGTAGAGATATAAAATATCTTGAAATTGTGCAAGATTGATCTAAAGGATTGATTATAAACTTATTTGCATGTATAGGTGTATAATGCTTTACATAAAATTATATGTGCATGTAAAGTTGTAATTCAATTAAAAAGATAAACAAGTTTGAATCCCTGAGTAGTTGTTGCTGCTGATTATAAAGAGTTGAAGCTCAATAAAGATTATAGGTTCATGGAGTGGTTTTTCTCCCTATGATGAATCCTTAAGGAATTTTTCTCCCATGCGGCAAAAAATATCTGTCTCTATCTTCTGTGAGTTCATGTTTTCTTATTCATGCATGGTGAATTATTATTATTTTGATAAGATTTGAATGCATTCAATTTATGAAACTTTAAATTCATTATTTGAAAATTGGTTAAATAAAATCAGTGAGTTCTGATTTACATCCCCCTGAGAACCCTAATACTTCCAACAATTATTGATTTCTATTCATAACCAAACTACCAACGAAACCACTACATTTTTTATTTTTCTGTACCTCATTCTTAGACATCAATATGTTGCATTGATTAATAGTTTTATGCATCATTTATCTTATTCACACTTGTTTGTTCAACCATTACTTTTAATTGAAATAGAAGGCTAAAATTTTGAATGTTTTTCGATGTTGGGATGTGCCAAGCATTAATGAATCTCACACTAGTTCAGAAATCTAGTTAATGTGTAACAAATAACTAGCCAGCATAGAAATATCTCATATCCTCTACATTTGATGAATTTTCCAAAAACCATTGGCCAAAGTCTCTCATCAACAAATAGACATTCTCTAGACAAGATCTATTGTAGGAGAAAGGAGGACCTTTATCTCTTCAGTTATATATTTTGAATATTAATGATTTACATGTATAACATGTATAAGTTTTCTTATCACACACACTTTCCTAAAATGGAATACAAGTACTTGTGTATGGACATTTGATAAAACTCTTTATGTCATCCACAACCAAATTCACTAAAATATCCATCTCTAAATTCTCTTCACGATAAATAGGGTTCTTGATAAAATTATCGAAGTTAGTTAAGACTAATAAAGCTAGATTTACAATAAGGCATTTAGATTCCTATTTGGTGTCTATCCTATTCAAAGGCCATTAGTTCCTTGTTTTTTAATTGGAGTTAGTCCATGAATTAGAGCCTTAAACTCTGCTTCATTGTTTGATTATGTTCAAAGGTTTGGATGCAATTAGAACTTAGCACTATATTTCTAACTAGTCTTTGATAATGCAACCTACACTAGATATGCTATGATTTGGGGTATATATTTTAATCAATAAATTTTGATAATCATATATTTGACTACTCAAAATAACTAATAGATAATATAAATCTACTAATGACTATGTAGGGAGTAATATTGTAGTCGGTGAATACAACAACTATTTTATTTACAAGAGGCCATCAAATAAGAAATTGGAGAACTTCTCCTCAAAAGACTCAAAAAAAATAATGCAAGTAATATAAATAAGAAATTGGAGGACTTCTCCTCAAAAGACTTAAAAAAATTATGCAAGTAATATAAATCTTGCATCCCAATTTAATCCATGCATTATTCATTGTCCATATTTTATTGATTAAAATCCACCAGCTACACAATAGTCTATATAGTGTAGACAATAAATAGGCCAGAGTTACTCTGAACAAATATGCATTCTCAAGACAAGATCTATTGTAGGGAAATGAGGGACTTTATCTCTTATGTTACATATTTGGAATATAGGTGATTTACATGTATAAATTTACTATGTCAAATACAATTTCCTAAAATGGAACACAAGTACTCATGTGTGGACCTTTGGTAAAGCTCTTTATACCATCCACAACCAAATTCCCAAACATCCACATTTAAATTCCCTTCTCAATAAATGTGGTTGTTGATAAAATTATCAAAGTTAGTCAAGATATTTAAATCTCTTTCCAATAAGGCATTTAGGATCCTATTTGGTTTCCAACTTCCTATTTGGTGTCTAGCCCATCTAAAGTCCATTGATGAACACTACTTAATTTCCTTTTTACTTATATGTTTTTTACTCATTGATCATTCCATTAGAGTTAGTCCATGAAATAGATCCTTAAACTATGCTCTATTGTTTGTGCCTCAATTCAAAGGTTTGGAAGAGGTTAGAACTTAGAAATATGTGCCTAACTAGGCTTTGATAATGCAACCTACACTAGATATGGCACAATTTAGGTTTTAGAGTTTAATCAATAGAGTCTATTAACCATATATTTGAAACCTCAAAATAACTTGTAGATCCTAAGGTATTGGTGGAACTAAATTTTATTCATTTAAATAAATACATTTATGTGTTGCTCATGTATCCTAGTAGTAGAATATAAATGATTTATTTTAGAAGTTGGTATGTAACATTATAGAAATTGCAAAATTGGAACTCTTTTTTCCTACTCCACATAATTTTAATGCCTATGTATGGGTATTCATTATCTGGTTAGTGTAATACTAGGATTTCTTTTCTTTGAGTTCATTTCACAGGAAATTCACTGAGTGAGTTCTTTATCTCCAAGCCATAGGTTTTCATTTCACATAACAATACCTTTTATGGAGAACTTTTTGGTCATTCCAAAGTGGCATTTCTTAGTAGTAAGGAAAAAGGAAAATTGGGTCATGCATTTTAATAAATAATGCAATAAGATGTAGTTGATTAACAAGTCTAACTTAATAAAAAAGCTTAGTTTCTCTAGATTTTTGAATAGATTGTGTTTGTTATAAATAAGCAATTGTAGTTTACACTTCTCATTATTAGTAGATGTTTTGCATGTTCTTATGATCACTAATTATGTTTTCTATTCTTCCACATATATCATGTTGTATTTGTAAGTCAAAATATGTCAAGCTTCACAAAGTAAAAATATTTCTATGCTCTAGTAGTTTACTCCTAAATATGCAAACAAAGTTCAATTATAATTATGGGTTCAAGGCACCCTCAACAAGTTTTCTTATCAAAATCAGACTCCATAAGTCCAAGCTTAGGACTCATGAACCATGAGCCTTGACCAGGTGAGTCTATAATGCCACTAAAAAAAATCATGTCACCCCTACCCTAAAAAGGCACTAACAATTAAAGACACTTTCCCATCTTAAGCTTACTTTCACTTGCCCATGTGATTTCAATTTTTTTTGAATTTCTCTTTATTAGTTTGTATTATTATAATTTTTAATGAACCCTTCCAAATTCTAATATCGTAATGATATAGACTTCATAATTGTTGTTAGAGCTACAAATGTAAGACCTTTTGGGAATAATGATATGGCAATTAAAAAGGAATACAAGGTCTACTAGTACAAAAAATATAGTTTGGTGTTTCTAGGAAACATGAGTTGCCTTGAATTCAACACTATGCACATACTAGGACAATTTTCTATCATGCCAAATGTTGAAATTGAGGAGCACATATGGAGTTCTTTAAAAAAAATAAAGAAGACAAAACAAGAAGGGAAAAAATTACTTTAAACTGCATAAAACAGTTTTAGACAAATCATAAAAATAGGACTTCTTGATCATTTCATGAATTTTATCTTCAAAGAATGAATATGATTATTTCTATTAATTAAAGATAGAAATTTGAAATAAAGAGAGGGAAGTTGGGGGGGGGGGGGGGGGGGGGGGGGGGGGGGTGTGAATCAATATTTCACAAAAAATATTCCCAATTATGGATATCAATAACAATCTTATAACTTGTATAAATGAATAAACTGATTAAGATGAACACTAAACACCACCATAAAGTAGTGTAAAACAACAACATATTTTGTTAACTAGGGAAACCCTCACCAAAGGAAATCCCTAGTGGGGATGGTACCTAGAAAATGATCCATTAATCAAAATATGGTTGTGAAAGAGATTGACCCTATTAGGAGTCTATTACATTTGTATAGTGTCTCGATCCTTGTTAGAGGACTAGGCCTTATTAGAAGCCTCAACCTTGTTAATATTTGTTTATACAATTACAAAAGTGTATGCAAGCTGAGCCCACTACCCAAAAAAGCAATATATAGTGATAATCAATACATAAAAGAGTATATACAAAATCCTCTTTACAACTATTGATATCTTCAATATCTAATTTATGATCTTTGTAGCTTGCTCTACAAACTTTAAATACTCTTCCTCTATAATATATCAAGATTGCATCACAAAATAATCGCATACTTATCATACATTGTTACAAACTACTTCACATTTCAACATCTTTCCTTTATACCATAAATTTTCATAATATTCTACACTATCGGCCTTCATACCTTTCCCGTTTAGGCTTAACATCTAAGATTTTGTCCCTAATTAGTCAAGTAATTGTTTTTATAAACAAAAAAAATCCTTAACATAAAATACTTGATTCCTTGGCTTTATCATATTTAATCGGCTCATTACTACATCTAAAAAAACTACAATAACTATGTTTGTACTACCTTATGCACATATATGCGATATCCTAAAATACTATATTTGTTGTAGCTAAGAGCACACATGCCAATATTGCCTCTGTGAATTGTGGGAAGAAAATATCCAACTATGCTGCTAGATAAATTGTATAATACTTAGACAATTTTCTAAGTCTAACTACCAAAACTATATCTCCATATTTTGCTCACTTCATATAGAGTATATGTTGCCATAAATGAAAACCTCATGCTATCTAACTTAGCCAAATTTCTAATTGTTGGTGTAAATAAGTATTTACTATTTAAGCTTACTTATGTTTACTTAGGCTAATGCATATTTTTTATTATTTATTTATTAGCCACCTAGGAGTATCCATACTCTTGTGAGTTTTCATATTGAAAACACAGGAGTTCGCACCTCTTTTATGCACATAGTGTCTACAACATATGACTTAGCACACTAATTAAGCACATGGTGTCTACAACCTTGTCATTCTTATCCACTCATCTATAATGATGGATAAACCATGTGCTTAGTTGTCATGCTGCTTATCTTATCTCTTGGTTCTTTCTAGCGATATTCTTGGTGCTTCTTGAGAGGCCTTTATATATAGGCACTCCTAATGTGTTTGTATATATGAAACAGAGTAGTGTATTAAGACATACTCTGATTAATTGATCATATCCATTTTTGGTCTACAGTTGTGCCTGTGTTTGAGTTCTTAGTTCTTGGGTGAATTTTTCCCTAAGGAAAATTCTTACACGGCATCAAAGCTTGTAGATTTTCTCATCACATAGCTATTCGAGACCATTGATGCTTTAGTACCTTAGCCCAAATCCAGAGTACTACATAAATTGGGAGCATCTAGAACTAGATCTGACCTCTCCATTATGTTTAGAATGCTGATTCGGTGAAGATTGACTATAAACTTGGCTACCTTGGCCCAAAGCCAACTGTGAAGCAAATTTTTTTTTAAATCGGCACCTGGAGGCCCCAATTTGTAGTTTAGGTATGGTCATTTGTAGCTCTCATTGATTTATTTTTGGATTTGTAATTTATTTTTTCTCTACATTTTTTTGAATTTTTTTAGGCCAGGCAACCTTGTAGAGATTTTTTTTTTGGTACAGGAACTAGGTTGTCAGATCTCGGCCTTGCACCTTGCACAAAGAATATTCCCCTAGCATCAAATAATATTTTGCATCATCTACATAGTGGGCATCTTCAATATATTAACCGCAGCTATACTACACATTAACTAGCCATGGGTCACATTTAATATTCTAGCTAGTGGATATACCAACGACGACAAGTCTCAAACACCACCGGTGGCTTTTTTGTTTGTTAACCTGCAAGCATACTTTTTATACACTTGCAAGTGCAAACTCCCAATGCATGTGGGATAATACCTTTAAACATCTCCTGCTGATGTTTTTTTATTTTGACCATCATAGTCAATTTTTTGGTGCCTTTTTTTAAAGTTTTGACCACATGTTGCAATGCCACATGACGAATTCAAAGCTGCACACATGGATCAACATAACCCACACACATGGAATCCAATCCAACATAGACATGTGTTCATTAATTGACATACTAGTCTCTGCAATAGTTACACATCAATAGCTGACCAAGCACCACACAGGCAGACCCTTGGTGGCCATGGAGATGCCATCTCAGCTAGCCAGACCTCCCAGAGGGCTCCACATGGCAGCCTACCACCTCTATGCCATGTCATTGTATGGTGACATGTCAACCTCAGCCATACTTTCCATTTCAACATCCGTATAGTATGGATGCCCAGTCACCCTACCACGTTAGCCAAGGTGCCCATTTTTTTTCCTTGTGTCAGTAGAGCACAAGTTTAAAATTGATAATCATTTGACTATCAAAACCAAACATTTTTTAACTACCATGACAACCATTTGACCATCAAATTTAATCTTATAGTTTTCCTGCTAGACCCCTCTCCAGATTACTTTTTGATTTGGCAACCTAACTTTGCAAGCCCATAACTTGCACTTCCAGACTTTGATTCAGGTGTGATTTTTTTAAAAATTGGGAATGATTTCCTAAACTTTCTAGTGGTGGTGATATTTTCTAGTTTTGGTGCAAGGATTTTTCAAAAATTACATTTTTGGTGAGTGTACCTACATAATCGTCCATTTTGCAACTTCAAATGTTCTGTACGAGCACATCTAGTCACTTTTTTAGGTTCTATAAAGTGCATTTTTTTTGTCTACTTTTCAGATCTATAGTCAAATTCTAGGGTTGTGTGGATAAATTCTCACTTTCAAAACTAAGGCTTTTTTTGTATTGTAAAGCTTTGATTACTTTTGAGAATTTTTGTACATCTGAGCTACACTGCTTAGTGATAGATTTGGGCCTCAAAAGGTAGTTGTAAAAGAAAAATAAAAAGTTCCACTTTGTTCATTTTAACAAGTGGTGCATTGTACATGCACTATTTATGAATTGCCAAAGCATCTTTTTTTTTTTTTTTTGGGGGGGGGGGGGGGGGGGGGGGGGGGGCGGTTCTTTGATTATTTGGAGGTTAGATTGATTGGTCCATCATGGAAGAGGTAGATTTTATTTATTTGACCCTAGAAAACTATTAGGAAAGGAGTTAATTAGTTATCAAATATCTCAATCAACACAATGCATTACCATATGCGAGAGGACTTGAATACGATGTTGAGACTTCTTCCCTCATTAGCACTGTTCTCTTTCTGCATATAGATATGGACACTTTGGATTCACTTATTGACCTTAAGAAATTTGACCATCATGATAATTGGATGTATCTTTGGGAGATGTATGGAGATCCAAACATTCCTCCATTCCCAAAAGATCTCATACCTCTAGTTGCAGCTGACTCCTGTTCAGATGAGATTACACCTCTAGCTCCTGTTGCTCCTACTGATCTTGTTCTAGCCATAGATGCTTTAGATTTACTACAACAGGACCCTTTATGTCTTCCTACTCTACCTCCATGCAAAGACTTCCTTTCTATGCTTGCAAGCCTATTCATGGAGTCCCACATTGAAGATGTGGGAGACACTATTGGTGATATTTGTCTTCTCATTTTGACAAATAATTCATTCATTTCCATAGTTATAGATTCATGTACTTCAACACAACAGAGTAGACTTTGTCTTCCAGGTGATGACTTCTTGTTTGACATTTCAACTCTATTCTTGGAGTCACACATAGCAGATTTGGAAGACTTCTTTGATGATCTGCTACTTCTCTTTGCTAAGGATGATCCTTCTACTATTTTTGTGAGGGCCCACTCTGACCCTCATGTCCATTCTCTACATGATCAATCTTTTTGAGCTAATGTGATTGTGGATACTTATGTACAGTATCTATAGGAGGTCTCTTTCACATTTGAGAAGACTGTTGGTTTTTTGAAATAGGCTCTACATCACTCCTTGTTTGATCTTTAATTCTCAGTAGTTTTGGAGGAATCCATCATAAGCATCGACACAGGGACACTTGAATAGGTTTCAGAGACACCGTTCATCTTAGATATTCCTTCTCCATATAGGGGACACATCTTCTTTTCACCCTTGCATTTGTTTCTTCCAAAGGGGAGGAACATCATTCAATGGTCATGGATCAACTTCTACATTGGATCATTTCTCACTGGTTGGTACACTACTTTTGAGGGGGGGACTACCTTGTCTCCTTCTTCTCCTTTTTGTAGGGGACCTTTTCCTCTTAGGGCATTTTTTCCTTCTCCATTTTTCTCTTGTGTATACTTGATGTATGTCGTAATGGGGGAGGTCTTGATTACTTCATCCATCCATGCATTACTTTTCATCTCTCTTTTTGGGGAAGGGTTTTTCCGATGTGGTTTTCCCTCTTTCCCCACTTTATGAGAGATTTTCATTTTCATTATATACATGGGTACCTAACATGGCCTAGTAGCTAGGACCCATCCTCCATTTCATCCTAGTTTTTGTAAGCTTAAGGCCATTCCCCTAAGTTGAAGTTAAGGGGGGGTGTTGGTGTAAATAAGTATTTACTATTTACCCTTAAGTTTACTTAGGTTAATGCATATTTTTTATTATTTATTTATTAGCCACCTAGGAGTATGTGTACTCTTGTGAGTTCTCATGTTGACAACATAGGAGTTTACACCTCTTTTATTCACATGGTGTATACAACACAAGAGTTAGCACAATAATTAAGCACATAGTGTCTACAACCTTGTCATTCTTATCCACTCATCTAGAATGATGTATAAGGCATGTACTTAGTTGTTATGATGCTTATCTTATCTCCTGGTTCTTTCTAGAGACATTCTAGGTACTTCTTGAGAGGCCTTTATATATAGGCACTCCAAGTGTGTTTGGATATACTAAACAGAGCAATGTATTAGGACATACTCTGATTAATTGATCATATCCTTTTTTGGTCTACAGTTGTGCTTGTGTTTGAGTTCTTAGGTCTTGGGTGAATTTTTCCCTAAGGAAAATTCTTACAACAATAATATCTCACTTTGGCATTGATGGGAACATATTGGAAAAATTGGCTAAGTCCCAAAAACTTCAAAATTATAAAATTTCAAAACTTGTAACATTTGTTACATTTCTATACAAACTTTAGAAAATGTGGATCACATTCTTATTTATAACATCTTACATAGGGATGTCCCCACTTTTTCTATTCTCTTACTTATAATTCCCTTATACAATTCTTACTAAAATTCTTTATATATATACACTTTTCCTTAGTATACTCTCCCTTTGACATCAATGACAAAGATGATGTCAAAACTTATATACAAATCATAATTTTCAATTTCTACCTTTAAGATTGCTGGATGGATATCTATGTAATGTAATGCTCAAAGTTCTTTTTCAAGATAGAGAATTCCTTGTCAAATTTGTCCTTAACTACATATGATATGCTTATCAATGCACACAATTCATATGATGCAATCTCTATTGCATTCAAATTTGTGTATGCAAATTTATCATATGATGCCTTGGTAAAAAGGCATTCATCCAACTATCTCTGCACACAGTCTATCTATAAGTTAAGGTTCTCCTTCAATAGCAAAAATCTTTCTAGCATCCTTTCCTTCTTTAGCTCTAATAGCCTAAAATCATCATGAATTTTTCCTATTCTGATTTCCAAGTTCATGATCTATACATTAGGAATATGTAGCTCACTAACAAGAGACTTCAATTCTTCCATTTTGATCTTTAGCTCATATGAGATGTCCTTGATAAAAGTATGTGATTGGGCACATTTATCGTATTCTTCTTTTCCTTCTATCAAACATCTCCTCAATTCCTTGATGCATGTGTCAAGAATCTTCAAGTCTTCTCTAATATTCTCACTAACCTTCCTAAAAATTTCAACATCATGAAAAGTTTTTATATTTGTAGCTGCAACTTTTGATAATTGAGTAAACTCATTATAAAAAGCCTTCATCACTTCTTTTTCTCTTACCCATGGATCTGATTTAGTAACTCTTACTGATATAATACTCTACAATTTCTTTAACTTCTTATAATAAACCTTGCACATTTTTCACTCTTGTATTATTCTCAATGATTTTTCTCAAAGAAGATATCAACCCAACTTGATCATCATCATCTCCAAATAACATTTTGAAATCTAATTCAAGTGGTAACCTTGAAAAACTAGGTTCACTTGCCTTGATTTCCTTTTGCAGGGTTTGTATTTGATCTTGTTGATGTAGTGAACTTTGTTTGTTTGCCTCTTCAGTAGACTAATCATCTAATTTATTTTCTTCCTCCTTTGTTTCCTCTTCCTCCTTCTTTCTTTCTTCTTTCTCTTTGTTTTATTCTTCTTCAGAACTTGTATAACCTACCAAATTATCAACATTTGGACTAGGATTCTTAAAAGGAGCTTTAAATATGTCAATGGTGATGCTTGTGTTGTCTACATTCATCATATCTACATCAATGATGAGGTCTGTACAATTCCTAATATTGTTTCCTCTTTCATTTCAGTATCTACTTCTATTCTAGTAGGCACTTCTAATAATAATGTTGTTGATATTGATGCTTTTGTTGTAGGAGTTTTGCTAGGGACTACATCCCCTAACACTATGTTATTCTTTGTGACTAATGGTGTTGTTGTTTTTGATCTTTGGGAAGTAGATGGATTAAGATATGCCACTCTAATCTTTGGGAGGTAGATGGCTTAAGTCATGCCATTACATTATGTATCGCAACATATGTTTTCTCATTTACTTCCATGTAGTTTCCTCCCATAATTAAAATAGCTCTAGTCTCGTTCCTTAAGTAAGGCTCAATATTTTTATCAAGCTTTCTAGGTGCTCTTCACTGATTATCTCATGAAAGTTTTTGACCATGATTTCTTTGATTTTGTTGTCTTATTCTTGCATTCTCTATCTTCTATATATAAATCTTGTGTACAAGTCCTTGGATATCAATCAATTTCTTGCTATTCAAGATCATGTGTCTAATTATTGCATTTTCTAATTTAAATTTCTTAAAGTTGTTGTAAAAATCATAAAATTTGTTTAATGTCACAAAATTTCTATCATCAATGATGGCACAATTCAACTTTTCAACTTTAGCCTTTCACTATTTTCTAGTATCGCTCTTAGCCTCTACTTTACTCTTTTCTTTCTCTTCTTGTCCTGTGACCTTAGAAGTCTTAATCTATCCTCTCATTTTTTTCTCCTTCAAATGTCATTATGACTTCCTATTTCTTAATAGGTCTAGTGGCTATTTCTTTCACTATCTGGGAGCCTCTATTGGTTCTTGTTTAATGTTTGTTAACCTCACATATTTCCTCTTCACTTACACTATCTTTAATTCTTATTCTTTTGCACTATGGTGGTGAAATGACTCATGGTTGCACTTGTGGAACTGTTGAATATTGAATGGGTGATTCTTTAGCTTCTAGTTTAGCTCTTGTAACTCCTATAGATGGTGTGGATTCTAATGGACTTGCTATCAATGGTGGTACAAACATTATGCTTTCTAACATTGCATGTCTTACTATAGTAGATTCCTCATGTGTAATGTGCACTTGGTCCATGATATTCTTCATTATAGTCTCTACTTTCTTTTTGGCTGACTTCTCAAGCTTTTCTTGATAAGACATCTTCATGTTCTCTTCAAAAATACCAAATCTATCAAATTCTTCATTAGGATTAGACTTAAGAATTTCCTTCACATATCCTTCAATTTCTTCTTTTTTGAGCTCATGGCCAAGAGCATTAACATAAAACATTTTTGGCTGAACTACTTCAACATAGGTAAAACTAATATCAACCATGGAACATATATCTTCCTTATACTTGCTTACTATAAATGGTGGAATTTTGAATCTCTGTTTCATCACACTCTAGAATGTCTTAATAATTAGTTCTACACTACTCTCAATCTTTTCTAAGAGACATCCATTATATAGATTAGTAATTTTCTCCATTGAAAACTTGTCATTATTATTGATCTCAGTAATTGGAATGAATGAGAATCTTAGTGATAGGTGGAAAAATATATAAGTAATAAGGGTTTGAAACCTAAATTGATTGTTTTTAACTTTCTTAATTCTCTCTAGGTTCTCTACTAGTTACACTCTTAATATTTCACACAAATTTACATTGGATATTGCAACACACATCATGTAGGCTACATGATAAATCCTTATGCCATGTCATCCTCCCTAAACCTTGAATATATCTTGGTCACCATGATTTTTCTAACAAATCTCACATCATCTTGTTTTATCTTCTTGTTTACAATTGCACTTCCATTGTAAGTTGACTATGTATTTTCAAGTACATGCATCCTACTTCAAAATATTTTCATATAAAGGGACAAATCCTCCATTTCTCATGATAGTAACCTCATGTATGTTCCAACACTTGCAGATGTGGTACTACATCTAAAACATTATCCCACTTGATTTACTTTCCTCTTTTGTTAGGAATAGACACATCACTAAATCCCTCATCCAAGCCATAGAAATGACTCCAAAGATCCCTGATAAATAATGATTGAAATGAGATTTGACATTTTTAAACCATGAATAAATTTGTTTCCATTGAGGTTTTTCTTTCACATTATCTCCCATCCAGAACTTTCCATCATGGTTTCTGCTCAATATAATCTTGGTGACTCTTCCTTGTCAAATTCATAGTAAAATAGGTATTTAACTAAGTCATTATAAACTAGCTGTTCAAAGCCTACCTTAAATGAAATGCCTTGATTATAAACCTTAGCAAACTCTTTTGAAATTTTTCCCTCTCCTACTATCTCAAATTTACTCCTTATGCAAGTACCATTATTTTTTATTTATAACACATTGTCCAGTATTTGAGATATTGTAGTTGAAGAATTATCTTCCAAATGTGGAATGAGGTTAATATTCATCTTAGGTCTAGGAATATTTTCCATATTGTGAATCATAAACTTATCCATCTTAACTAAACTGAACTCTAAACACATTTCTATAATTTAACCTTCATAATATCATAAAATACCTCAAATATTGTAGAAATAGGGTTCATTGTTGTAGACACTTCAAATTTTCCTTCAAATCCTTCAATTCACTCTTAACTTGCTTTTTAACTTCACACATGATTAGATGATACCCATAAATTCAATTTAGGTCCTTGAATCTTCTCGAAATGACTTCTACATTAATTGTGCAAGTATTTAATCACAAAAAATTGTTCCTTGAATGCCAATACACGTGTTTCCTTTTGCATGTTCACATATGACCTCAGAAACTCATGCAAACTTAACCATAGCTTCTACCCAATCATGTCTAACTCATACTAACTACATAAACCTTAACTCTTTGCCTATAGGTACAAATAAATTTTTGATGCTAATCTCCTATAAATATTTATAAAATGAACTACTCAATCTTGTTGGGATTGGTTGCTAACTATAAATGGCTTCAATTTGTTCTTAGGTGCTTCACTTGACTAACTTTCTAACACAACACATGAACTTCCTAGATCCTTAGCTTTAAAAAATAATTCATCAAGGTTTCCCACAAGGGATTTTTTTGATCTCTAAGCCTAATTTTCCTATTGTTGTCCAAACACTTAGTCTTTTACTGGGAAAGGTTGGTCGGTCATCTTTGCAACTATGTCATCTAGTAAAGGAAGAGTATATCATGACTTATTTATTTTGTATTACATGTTGAGAAAGTCAAAGGCTTCCTAGCACCCCAATTGAGACTGAGCGTATATATAAGCTGAGCATACATAGTTGAGACCGAGAAAGTTGATAAACAATTTTTGCCAAGAAAATAGAAAGGATCGAGTGTCTTGAAGCTGAGTTACACTAGGAATTTTAGTTATGACTAAGTCTTAAAAAATTCAAATGCCGAGTAAACCAATTCTAACATACAAGTTTTTGATTGCACAAACACTCACGTAAATCATTTTGGCTAACTTCTATATAACATTTAATGATTGTAGAGATAGTTAAGATGGAGTCTACATGTCAATGCATAAGGTAAATTTCCTAAGGGAAGAAGATCAACCATTCAAAAAATTAGAAGGGAAATGAAAAAAGAATGAGTTGTGAACTATTGATTATGATCTAGAACCTTCAAAGATCATCTATTTAATGAGGGTTGTAACCATAAGATTAGTGATAAAGTATTTGGAAAAAAAAATTTGTGTGCACAAGTAAATGAATGAACAATAAAGTGAAGGAGTGAATAAGAATAGAATAAATAAAGGAAGGTTAAGTTTTAAAGGAGACTAGACAGAGCAATCGAAGCAGTGAAGGATATAATGTAGATAACATATTAAGAGATTAGATTGAGATATTAGAGAGAGGAGATCCAAAATCATTTTTTAGAGGAAACTGAGGGTTAGCTACCAAATTGGTTCTAATAGATTGAGACACAAAAAATCTCTTAGTCGAGTGATCCTAACATATCTATTTAAATCTTCTAACAAAGTCCTTACTTAACTATGAGTGTAAAATCCTTTAATAGGGTAAGACCTAACATTTTAAATTTTTTAAAAGGGTAGACCCTTAATTAGGTAGATTATATATTATGATCAACATTTTAACCCTAACAGGTTAACTTTATTGTTGCAATAGTGAAGATTTGTGTGTTTCATCCCCACCCCAATTTTACCTTCACATTGAAGTGTTTATGGGTTACCAAATCATTTGTGTTATGTGTTGAAGTTTTCATGGATGATATATTTTGATTTCATTTCAGCATTGAAGCTTAATGTTAGATCTAAGATATATGAAATGAATTAGGTGTGAATTCAACAATATGTTTTGCAAGTAAAAGTTTGAAGGTCTCAATTCACCCCCTCTCAGTATCTTGTTTCCCATTAAATCCTTCCAACAATTAGTATCAAAGCCTAGTTCTCTTGACAAAAGTTTAACAACTTGAGAGGATCAGAGCTTAGAGAAGAAGGAATAAAAAATGGGAAAAATTATTGAAAACTAGATGATTGAAATCCATATCATAATGCAACAACTTGAAGGAAAAAAAAGAGGAGTTAAGGAAATCCTTATGAAGAAGGAAAGAGATGGCCATAAAGAAAAATGACACTTTATGTAAGGAAATTGATAGAGAAGGACTACTTGATAGTGGAGAGACTAGTAATGATGATGGAGCAATAGGAGAACTACTAGAGAAGAAGAACACTATGAATAAAGAAGTTAAAGAACTCGAGAGAGAATGGGAAATCAAATCAATAAGACTATGTGAAGAAAGTAAAAGAAGACAAAATAATGGCTGAAGAAAACAAAAGATAAATGACTATCAAACTTGAAGAAAGATCATTTGAGATGTAGAAATGCAAAAACAATCTATTGGATATGATGAATCAATTGATAATTGTGACTCAAGAAAAAAATAGAAAGGACATGGAGATCACAAGTTTAATGTCACAAAATGATCAATTTAGATATGAGTTGAGAATTGAAAAGAACTTCTAGAAAGAATGAACAAACCAAGTAAAGCTATCAAATATATTGAAGAACTGATGAGATAACCTAGATCACCAAAGGATAATTTTGGACTAGGATATATCAAGAATTTTTAATCTACTAAAGAAGGAGAATCATCAAAAAATGGAGAAAAAATATATGCCAAATCCAAAGACAAACCCACATGTCATCATTTTGGAAAACCTAGACATACAATGAACATCTATAGAAGTAAGAACGGTATGTAAAATTCTAAACCTAAGTTTATTGGTAATAGCTTCAATTTCAAGAAGGTAGGACACCAAGCACATGAATGTAGATGAAAGAACAATGATTCACCCACTACATCTAAATTGGAAGGACATTGTTATAATTGTCAAAAATATTGACATAGAGTTCATGAATGTAGATCTAAGACAAAATCTAGCTAGACATCAAAGAAAGAAATACATGTACCAAAGAAAGGTAATTCTCACAATTTGGATTACAATACATGATATATTTGTCATTATTGTGGAGAATACAGACACATTGCAGAGAATTGCATTGAGACACATTTAAGAGGGAATTACAATAAATAGTTAAATAGAGAACTAGTTTGTTTTAGCTATCACAAAGTTGGGCATGTTGGTCAAAATTTCATAACCATAGCTCCCACACCAAATAATGGAAATTAAAAAGGTAAAGGAAAGGTTGAGGAAAAGAAAAAATGGAAAGAAATAGTGGAAGTTGAAGCAATGGATCAAGCAAAGCTAGGATCACCTAATCAAATAGATTAGGTGATCACATCAAAACTAACTAAGTGGAGAAGGTATGTAGGAATTGTAAATTGAATGATATATATTACATCAGTTCCTAACATAAAATGTGCCAAAGTTCATATCTACATAAGAAAGGATGCATATAGAATAGATACTTGGAGAGAAAAGTGAAAAGAGTCATTAGCAACATAGATTACTGAGCATCAATAATATAGTCTTTGTTGACTAAGCATTATAGTACACACTAAGAACCAATGGTGACTAAGTTGATTTATTGACGAAACTATTTGGTTTGGACTAAGCAAGGTAATGATAACCTAGTGTTTGGAAGTAAGAATGAAGATCGAGACAGTTGACAAACACCTACCAAAGTATGAACACATTTATTGCAAATCCAAATGACAAATTAAAGGTATTTTATCAAATTTGACTATTTATTTTTATTCACCAAGAGATTTTAGAATTCACAAGTGATTCAATAGTGACTAAGATAAATTTAGCAACAAAGAAAGATAATCATAGTGAAGCATTGGAAAATATGATAAAATTAGTAAGTGGTACTTTCAATACGGAGTTAATTTTTTTAGTAATTATCAAATAAAGTTTATTTTTTGTAAACCCTAGATTGGAATGGCATCTGCAAGTGATTTTTTGAAAGAGAGAAATGCTCAAATCATAAGGAACGAATAGTGTTCCCCACCTGATTTCATAAATAGTGAACAAATTTTGAAGTGACTGAAGATGATATTGGTTCCCTATTATCAATTCCACCCAAGTTTTTGACTATTCATGATGCAAGATCCTGTTACATGTGTAAAATATGAGAAATTAGAGATTTTGAGTTAATAGAGGCTTATGAGAAGTTATGCAACAATAAAGTCCTAAAGGACGAGCACAAGATTGTTGTTGAGAAAGGACTTACCCATACCCTAGATTTTCTTAATGTTTTCAAAGTTGAATGGATAAAGATTGTACTAAGTTGTGTTAATGATATTAAGGTATGGTTAGAAGGAGGACCAATAAAAATTAACAAAGCTATAATATGATAAGTTACTGGATGCACTTGCACTAATTAATAGAGAATTTGGGAGCAATAAGGAAAGCAAAGAACTTATCATGTAAGTTTGGATCTTTGTTAGTTTTCATATTTTTCTATGTAAAAAATTCATTTCCTATGGTTGAAACAGTAGCATGGGATAGGAACCGAGCTTCTATGGAATATATTAATGACTTGACAATTTAGGAAATTTTTTTGAAGCAATCATGGACAACCATTTTGAGGAATTCAAAAATAAGACAAGAAATCAAATGAGGATTCAAAAATTGATTGTAGATAAATATTTTGTTAAGATATGTTTTATGGTAGATACAAATTTTGTATATGCATCTACAATATTACTGAGAATTGTATGGTTTAGATTGATTCTCTATGAGGTAAAAGTTGATGAGGTCACAACAATAGTGACTACACTTTTGTTCAAAGATAATGATGCTAATGCCAAGCAATTCAACACATATGAAATAATAAAGGTTGAATTGACTATAGATTCAAGTGAGCCCAAGATAGAAAAGAAAAGGAAGAATACAAATCTTGAGGACAAGGATGGTAAAGAAGGGGAAGGATCATAACAAATAACTAAAGCTGAGGAAGGAAAAAGCAAAGAGCTAGTTGTTGTCGAGCTTAAAGCAACCAAGAAAAATAAAGTAATAATTATTGATCCCAAAGTAGAAGCTGATCTCAAGAAAGGCATACAGAAGGTTGCTACACCTCAAGATCCAAAAGGAGAGATTATGATAAGATCAAATGCAGCTCAACCCCTAGTTGTTAAAATCAAAGGAAGTCCATCAAAGAGGGAACATGCTAGTTCATCAATGTAGAATATACCAAAGAAGCTGAGAAGAAAATTGGTCATGATAGAAGAAGAGGAAGAAGATGAAGAAGAAACTAATTCTAATGAACCAAGAAAAATACAAATTGTGAACAGACTCCCTCTAATGACCATGGATCAGGTACATACAAATATTAGGGATACAACTAGTTTAGCAAGATTCAAAGATATTCATTATGATTATTTGAATAAAGATAATCAAGTGAAGCTTGAAAATTCTATGATTGATGTCATGATTAAATTCAGATATACACCTTTAGAACTAAGTGATGGTATCCCAAAAGAGTTATATAAATGGATAGATGTGAAATAGAAGTGGGCATTATCTAAAAATAAGAAAATAAGAGAAACTACATTAGCACAAGCAATGCTAGACTTAGGGAAGACACATATGTATATAGCCCTCAAAGAATTTGTAAAGAAATTCTTGCCAAGAGATAAGGTATACAAAATTTTGAAGAATAAATCTCATGAAGTTGAGCAAGATAGCATTCATATATGGAAGGAGGCATTTAGACTGCTTATTCCATTAGTAGAAGTATATGAAAGGAGAGATGCAGTAAAATTTGAAGATTAGTTTAAGGGGGAAGTTTCTTAACTTAAAGGAGAAATCCTAAAATTAATAGACAAGTATGACCAAAAAAAGGTTGTCACCATCAAATATATTTCTAACTCACTTCCATAGAACCAAAATTTATTAACTAGGGAATAAACAAAACACACACACAGGGGGGGGGGGAGAGAGAGAGAGAGAGAGAGAGAGAGAGTAATGTCAAGAACCAATTTAGTTTTGTTATAAATCATACATTATCCAAGAATTAAAAGTGCAAAGACTAATAGTTTTGAGGTTACATTAGTTATAGATTATATAAGTGTTAAAAAACAAGGCAAGGTTATAATTGTGATTCCATTATTTACTTGTATGCCTGTATTTTAGAATGAGGAGAAGGTATAAGAAGTCAAAAGAACAAAGATGACAGACAATAATGAGAAACCAAAAGAGAAAGAAGTGATATAGGCTCTTATACAGTTGTTGAGATGAAAACCATCAAAACTATTGATTGGAACACCTAGACAAAAAGTGACACCTACTCAAGGGGAACATCAACAGGAATCTAGATTGCTTGTGAAGAGTAAATGACTACAACTATCATTACCTAGTGATACAACCCCATGATCTAAGATAATGATTCAATTAGAAGAATGATAGACTAGTCAATAAGTCTAGAATCTAGATGAGGTAATTTCCTTACCCATGTATTGTTGAGATTATGGGTGTTGTGCACATTGCATAATATTGTTATATTTTATTATTTTATTTTATTATGTAATGTTGCACCTAGATGGATGTGCAACATGGAAAGATTCCCATGGGATATACTTGATGATGTGTATTGTAACATTTTGATAATATTTCATGTAATTATTTAATATTGAGAAAAAGAATTAAGTTTCCAATATTAAATGTGGGATCAATGGGTTAGGTAGCACATGGTTTATGTAATACCACTTGGTGGTTTTGTGGGAATTTCCACTATATAAGTAGCCACAAGGGTAGTTGTTTTGTAACAAGGAAAGAAGAAGAAGGTTAAAAAAAAGGAAAGAGTCAACCAGGACAAGGCTTGTAAGGTTAGGCAAGGGAACATTTGTGAAGGTTAAAAGCATGGCATGGGATGTTTGGATTCGTGCTTGTTCACATGGATTGCTTGGTTGTGGCTATGACTTTGAAGGCTTCCATGGCTTTATTGTAATGGTGTTTTTGCTAAATAATACATGGTGATGGATTCTTTTGGAGGCTGGAGTTTTTCTCTCAATGAGTGTTTCCTAGGGTACATCTCGTGTCACAATTTTTATGGGTATGTTGTCTATTCTATTGCATGTGGATTTTAATTGCACATTTATTTTAGATCTATTATGGGTTATGTGGAAGTGGTTATATTCTTTATTGCAAGTATCCTTACATGTATGACTTAAACAATATGACATTGGAGAAAATTTAGAAATTGCAAACTCTACTTAGTTGCAAGGCAAAGCAAGAATAGCTAAAGAGAGAGTATAAAAAGTAAGAGTTACTGCATAATGTTAAAGATATTTTTGTTGAAGCATTTGGGATCACTAACTTGAATAGTTAGCATTCAATTTTTGAGATTAGTTAGTGTATATTATTGACAATGGTCAAATAGAGGATATTGAGACCAATGATAAATTGATACAATGGTCTGAGAGAAAATATGAGCAAAAAGTTTTGGAGAAAGCCTCTAGGAAACTTTTACATAGACAAGTGGAGCTTTCTAATTTATTCACACAATTAGAGGAACTTTTGAAGACTATTAATTCATTGTACATGAAGCTATGTGATGTTGAGTTCTTCATATTGAAGAATCAACATTCATCTAATTTATTAAACACTGACATGAGAGAAAGCATTATTTCATTGGGAAAGAGTGCAAGTTCAAACTCATCATCCTATAATATAAGTTGAAATTTGGTCACATGAGAGGTCAAACCAGGTCATGGTTAGAGATAATGAAATGAGGAATAAGTTGATATTAATTCAATTCATGTTGCTACCACATTTGGAGATTATTTAAAAGAAAGTGTCTATAGCATAGCGTATATTGAAGAAAGACACACATTTTTCAAATGTTGAATGTTTAATTGATCTAGCTACTAATCTAAAAATTCACATTCATATTTTTGAAAGAGTAAAGGAACAATGAACTAATGGCTGCGAAGAAATTATGGCAAGCCACAAATCATTTTTTGATAAGCAAAAGTTAACCCCACCAACCCTAAGTTGTAAGTGATAAATAAAGGGGGAAATATATTAAAGGGGAAATGTGGAAATGTATTATAAAGGGAAAATATATCAAAGGGAAAGCAAATAGATATCGAATGACACTGCATCAAAAAATTCAAATTGATGACAAAATTACAGTCTCAACTAGAGGAGCATTATTATATGGATTACTTATTCATGACAAAGTGTTTTTTCCACTAATGTCAATGGGGGAGATTGTTGATCTCTAAGCTCAAGTTTTCTATTAGTGTCCAAAAATTTAGTCATTTACTAGGAAAGGTTTGTCAATCATCACTATGACTAAGTCATCTAGTAAAGGTTGCTTACATTAGGACTTGTTTAATTTGCATTACATGCCAAGAAAGTCAAAAGTTTCTGAACACCCTAGTTGAAATTGAGCATATATATAAGCCAATTGTAGACAATTGAGACTAAGCAAGTTGACAAATTGATCATGTAGAAGTTGAGTGACACCAGGAATGCTAGTTATGACCAAGTGTTAGAAAATTCAAATGTCTAGTAAGCCATTTTTTACATATGAGTTTGTAATTGCACAAACACTCATGTAAATCATTTTGGCCAACTTCTATACAACATTAAATGATTATAGATATAGTTACAATGGAGTCTACATGTCATTGTAGAAGGTATTGATCCTAAGGAATGTAGATTAACCAATCAAAAAATCAAATGGAAATGAAAAAAGGGATGAATTGTGAACTGTTGATTATGATACATAAATTTCAAAGATCATCTATTTAACAAGGGTTCTAACCCTAGGATCAGTGATAAAGTGTGTGGAAAAAGGAATGTTTGTACATGAATGAATGAATGTCCAAGAAAGTGAAGGAGTGAACAAGTATATAGAACAAATAAATGAAGGATAAGTTTGAAAGGAGACCAAACATAGTGACTTAAGCAGTGAGATAGAACAAAGATATTATATTAAGAGATCAGATTTAGATATTGGAGAAAGGAGATCCAAAATCAACTTTCAAAGAAAATTGAGGGTCAAGAATTGAGTTATTTCTAACAGATGGAGCTATAGAAAATTTGTTAACTGAATGATCCTAACAAATCTATTTAAATCTCTTAAAAGAGTCCTTACTTGATTGTGAGCGTAAAATCCCTTAACATGGTAAGACCTAATAGTCTTAAAGATTTTAACATGGAAGACTATTCACTGGGTAGATCATATATCATGATCAACATTGTAAGCCTCATAGGTTAACTTTACTATTGCAACAGTGAATATTTGTGGGTTTCATCCCCACCCTAGTTTTACCTTGACATTGAAGTTTTTCTGGGTGACCAAATCATTTATGTTATGTGGCCAAAGAATTTAATATTAGATCTAAGATATGAGATGAATTAGGTGTTAAATCAAAAATATGGTTTGCAAGTAAAAGTTTGAAGATCTTGATTCACCCCCCTCCCCCCCTCTCATTATCTTATTTCCCATTAAGAACTTCCAATAGGCTTTCACATTTTCTCTATGATTGTTGTTGTTATTCTCATTTTTAATATTATTGTTCATATCCCTTCTAGGATTTGGGTTTCTCATTTTGTTAGGAATTCTCATATTATTCATCCTATAAAATCTTGCTACATGATGCTAGTTGTTATACATTTGACGAACTATAACATTGTTTCCATATCTAGGTCCCAATTGATTGATCTGTGCTCTATAATCTCTAGCTATATAACCAAAGTTGTTGCACTTATAACACATAATGTCATTCCTTATAATACTAGTTCCTCCAATAATTCTACTAGTTGCAAGGTTAGTACCTCTAAATATTCTACTATTATAATTACTAAATTTAGGTTTCTTACATTCAATAGCTCTATAACCAAAACCATGACAATTGTAACAATAAATAGAGAGGGATTTAAAAGACTTACATATAAAATCCTTCTTCGTGTGACCAAATTCATTGTATGCATAACATCTTCCTCTAAATTGGTTCCTTACTTCATTATGTGATTCAACTTGTTCAAGTTTCTTACGTACATCTTCTAATTGATTTAGCTCAACCTTATACAAATATTCTCGTTCATGCTCAAGTTGTTGGATCACAATATCAGATTCCTTTGTAACCTCATTTTTCTTAGATTATTCTCCTTCAAAGTATCGAAAACTATTCTTATCATACGTGAAGGTTATCTTAGATTGTGTTAGCTCTCATTTCACAATTGCATATATTTCTCAAGTTTGACATACTATGACTTCAAAGACTCAAGTTTAGATGTTATCTTTGCAAGTTTAGATCTTAGATCTACATTCTCTGATCTCAAATATGAATCAATCTTGTTATCATCATCCTTCAAGATAAAATTTATATTTGTAATCTCTAGCTCATGTCTTAGGATCTCATTCTCTTTATTAAGCATTGAAACTTAATTACTATCCTTGGTCTAATCTTTAGACTATTTCTTAGATCTGATATATTCTATCTTGTCCTTTAGATTTTGAATTTAGTCATTAGCATCTTCATACTTATTCTTTAGAGTATCTCTTTCTATTGAGAGTACATCAAGCTACTCAAGAGCATCTTCTAGGTTCTTCTATAACTCATTCATATCCATAGAGATCTTACTCAATATTTTAGGCCTTCTTTGAGTAACTATGATTTGATACCAATTGTTAGAAATAGGAAAAATAGGGGTGGGGGGTGTGGGCGTAAATTAGTATTTCAAAATCTTTTTTCCCAATTATGGATATCATTAATAGTATTACAACTTGCATAAACGAATAAATTGTTTAAGTTAAATAGTACACATAACCATAAAGTAATGCAATACATAGTTCACCATATTGTGTCAACTAGGGAAACTATAGCCAAGAGGAAAACCTAGCGGGGATGGTACCCACAAAATTATCCACTAATCAAAAATATATTTTGAAAGATATTGACCCTATTAGGAGTTTATTACATCTGTATTGTGTCTTCTTCCTTGTTAGAGGACTAGGCCTTATTAGAAGCCTCAACCCTGTTAAGAGTTGTTTATACAATTATAGAAGTGTATGCAAGATGATCTCACTATCCAAAAAAGAAATATACAATGATAAATAGTGCATACTAGAGTATATATAAAAACCTCTTTAAAGCTATTGATATCTTCAATATCTGATATGATTTTTATAGCTCGCTCAACCAAATTTTCATACTATGCCTCTATATTGCTTTATAATCAAGCTCACATCACAAAATAATTAAATATTTATCATAAATTACGACAAATTGTTATGAACTACTTCATATTACAACATCTTTCCTCTATACCATAACTTTTCATAATATTCTGCACTATTGGCCTTTATAGCTTTTCATGTTTGCCAAAATACAAAATCATACCTTGGCCACTTACTATTAACATCTAGGATTTCATCCCTAATGATTCAAGTAATTTTTTTAATAAACAAAACAATTCCTTAACATGAAATACTTGAATCCTTATATTTATCTTGTTCAATCATCTCATTATCCAATTGGAAAAGCTACAATAACTTTGTCTGTACTATTTTTACTTCCTTGCACAAATAGATGTGGTATTCTGACATATTGTACTAGTTTTAACTAAGACTACATGTGCCAATATTGCCTCTATGAACTATGCCAAAAAAATATCTAACTATACTGCTACATAAACTATGTGATACTTAAACATTTTTCTAAGTCTAACTACTAGAATTGTATCTTCATTCTTTTCTCACTTCATATAGAGTATATGTTACCATAATTGATAACTTTGTGCTATCTAACCTAGCCAAATTTCCAACAAAAACCCATTTGACAATGTTCTTTGGAAGGCAAAAACCTTCCTATCCTTTTAAGTGGCTCTATCTAGATGTCAAAGGGATGTTGGATGTATTTAATTTAGTGTGGCCTTGTGTAAAGTTTATAGGTTTAGTTGTGTAATAATTTTCCTTAGGGCAAAATTCACCCAACAACTAAGAACTCAAACACAAGCACAATTGTAGACTAGAAAGGAGTATGATCAGAATAATAATGTATTCAATTCAATATGCATTAAAGTAAACTAAGAGTGCCTTTATATAAAAGCCTTTAGATGCATCTAGAATGCCTAAAAATCAGCTACATGATAAGTCATACAACTAGGCACATGTCCACCAGATATGGGTTATCCTCCATTAAGCACGGAAGTAAGTGTGATGATGAAAGGATAAGCCTGCAAGGGTGTAACACACAAATTTATGTTGTAGACAACATGTGCTAAAAAAGAACTATGAATAACTATGTTGTCAACATGACAACTCAAAAAGGTACACAAACTCCTAAGTGTCTCACAAAATAAAATAATAAAATAATGCATTAACCTAAGTAAACTTAAGTAAGTGTAAATAGTAAATATGTATTTACACTGATGCCTCCCCTTGAGTGCAACTTAGGGGAATGCCCGTAAGCTTATGAAAACTAGAATGAAATGCAAGATGGGTCCTAGTTACTAGGCCATGTTAGGTACCCATTTACATAATGAAATGAAATATCTCATAAAGTAGAGAAAGAGGGAAAACCTCATGGGAAAAACCCTACCCCAAAAAGAGAGATGAATAGGGATGCATGGATGGATGGAGTAATCAAGACCACCCCATTACAAAATACATCTAGTATATACAATAGTGAAGAATGAGAGAGACAAGACCTCATAAGAGGAAAACGTCCCCCCATAATAAAGAAGAGGAAGATAGACAAGGTAGTTCCCCCCCTAATGAAGAATGTTGACCAGTGAGTGTTGCTTCAAGGAAGAAGCTGGTCCAAGAGTGTAGAATGATGTTCCTCCCCTTTGGAAGAAAAAATGGCAAAGGTATAGTCCTAAAGTTTTATGGTGGCCCTGAAACCTACTCAAGTATCCCTATGTTGATATTGATGGTTGCCCCTTCCAACTATGCTAAAAAGAACAAATGTAGATCTAGCAAGGATGTTTGTTGAACTTGTTCTAATGAACCATTGTCTCCTCAATTGATAAAGAGACCTTTGACAACTATTGTTCATAAGGATCCACAATCACACCAACTTGTAAAGATTGATCATGTAGAGAATGGACATGAGGGTTAGAGTGAGCCCTCATAACAACTATAGAAGGATCATCACTATAAATGAGAAGATGTAAGTCCTCAAGGTTGTCTCCCAAGTCTGTGGTGTGTGACTCCATGAAAAAACTTGCAATGTCTACCAAGAAGTCATTAACAAAAGCTGGAGCTAGAAGACAACATGTACCATGTTGTGTTGGACCTTTCACTGTGGTAATATATGCATGTGGACTATATTGATGTTGTGACCTCTCATTGCAACTGTTGATAGAACCCCACATGTCTGAATCTATTGAAGCACTATTGCTGGTGTATGTATCAATTTCCACAATGTATGAAGTGTGGAGAGGATTAGAGGATAAGCTGGGTGAGCTTTCCTCAAAGTGAACATCCTTCTCCAGAAAAATCTCATGAGTCTCTAGATCAATAAGTCAGTATGCCTTAGAACCATCTTCATACCCAATAAAAGTACAAGACCTAGGTGCTGGTGCCTTGCATCCCCTAAAAGATAGGTTTTCCCATGCTGGACAACTGAAGACTCTGAAGTGACTCATAATCGGTTTGATATTGCACCATGCCTCAAAAGGAGTCTTCTCATCTAAGGCATTATGAGGAGACCTATTAAGTATGTGAGTAGCACTACTAATGGCTTTGACTTCAAGTGTAGGATCGAGAGACTTGGATTTTATCATGTAATTTTCCATGGACTTAAGAGTTCTAATCCTTAATGATACAACATCTATCTTATATGGATTAAATGTTGGCAGATTCTAAAGATCAATCCCCTCAAGTTTACAAAAGTATCTAAGTCTTCTTTTCACATATCTACTTTTGTTGTCCATCCATAGAACCTTGATGGCTTTCCTTGAATTGTGTTCAACATGACTCTTAAAGGCTTGAAGCTTATCAACCACTTCATTCTTTTGATGAAGGAAGTAGACCCATGTGAAACATGAAAATTCATCAATAAAGGTAAGGGTGTAGTGGCCTTGGCTAACTGATATCACTGCAAAAGGACCTGCTAAAACCATGTGAACAAATTGGAGAATAACTAGAGCTCTAGAAGACTTCCCTTTATCATAATTTTCTTTGAGATGCATATCCACTGAACATGATGAACACTCACCCTTAGAAAAGTTGATGTTAGGTAGACCTTTGACTATGTGTTTGAAGAAAAGTTGCTAAAGGTAGTGGAAGTCAAGATGACCAAACTGCTCATGCCATAGTGTGATTTGTGAATTAGAGTGAGTTAACAAGGCTTGAGAAGGAGACTTAGGCACAAAGTGGGAGAAGGAATAAAGTCTATTGTCATGATTAACTTTCCCCACTGCAACTAGTGAATCATTTTTTATACTTTACACCATCACTGAATCTGGAAGGAACTCAACTTTGTGACCATCTACAAGGTGAGTGATTTGGTAAAATGAGAGGAGATTGGAGCTAAGGTTTGGAATATATAGAACATCTTTGAATTCCCCATTTTCCATTTCTACATGTCCTTTTCCTTCAACTTCCATTTTAGTATCATCTCCCATGAATATGTGTGGTACCTATGACTGCTTCAATGAAGAAAAGTCTCCCTTTGAAGAACCCATATGATAGGAGGCACTAAAGTCAAGTATCCATTCCAAAGAAGAACTTTTATTTCCCATAAGTGCTTTCCCTTTACCCTTTGAAGAGGTCAGAGTTGAATCCTTGGAAGTACTTGGCACTTGAATTTTATTCTTCTTGAGTAGGTTTTCCAACTCATCAATTCTTTTAGTCTTGCAATGATGCTCATCATGATTTGGCTTTTTTCAATATGAACAAAAAAGCTTGTCCTTTTCATTACTTCCCTTCTTATTGGAAGAAGAATTGCCTTGTTGTGAGGAGGATTGTTGTGCCTCAGATTATGATTTCTCCTTCCACTACTTCTTTTTATTGTTGCTAGAAATTTTCCCTCCTTGACTTGATTGGTGCTCATCACTAACCACCAATGCTTTGGTCTTTGATGTCATGAGAAGTCCCAAATCTATCAAGTGAGATTGTTCAACAATCAACATTTTTGCAAATGCATCAAATGTAGGCTTAGGGTAAGCACTTCCCATGGTCAACCTATGAGTATTATAACTTGACACAAGGGAGGCATACTCTGAAGGTAGCCTCATTAGGATGTGATTAATCAACTTGTCATCCTTCATGTGGTTTTAACAATATTTAAGTAGTACCCTATACTCATTGGCTTTGTTGATGTAATCTAGAATTGTATTAAATTTCTTTGGATCCAATAGAAGTAGATCATCCTCAATCTGAAATCCCTTTTCCTCATCCACCTTACCATACAATGATTCAAGTTTGTCCCAAGTAGGTTTGGATTCCTTGAAACTAGCAATGTGAAAGAAGAGAGCTCTATGTACACAACTCCTGATAATTCCTAAAGCCTATTAGTCTTTTTTTTTCCAATCAATGAGTTCTTTAGCATCAGTGGGTTTGGGTATTGTACTATCAACATAAAGACTATAACCTTTTTCCATCAATCTACTCCATGCAATATCTTTAAGTGTAGAATAATTACATGAAGTTAGAAGTGGACATTTAGATAAACCCATGATGTAGAAAATGAAAAGAGAAAATATGAGAGACACAAAGAACATAGTACAACACCCCCCCCCAACTCTTTTTCACTCAATCAAAAGACCCCCCCCCCCCAATAAAGATGCTTTTGGCACTTTATATGTAGTGCGTGTACAATGGGCCACTTGTCAAAATGTACAAAGTGGACTTTTGATTTTGCTTTTTACAAATGCCTTTTGAGGCCCAAATTTGTCACTAAGCACAATAGATTAGATGTACAATAATTATGAAAAGTAATCAAAGCATTTCAATGCATGAAAAGCCCTAGTTCTGAAAGTGAGATTTTTGTCCACGCAACCCTAGAACCTGACTATAGATCTAGAAAGTAGATGAAAAAATATGCACTTTTAAAAAAAATGGAACCTATTTTCATGTCCAAATGAGCCTGTATGGAGTGTTTGAAGTTGCAAAATGCAAGATTGAGTAGCTACTATCGTCAAAAAATGAAAATTACTAAAATATCCTTGTACCAAAACTAGAAAATAATATCACTACTAGAGTTCAGGAAATTCTACCCAATATCAAAAAAAAATTGCACTTGATTTGGAGTCCAGATGATTGAGTTATGGGCTCTCAAAGTTAGGTTGCCAAATCAAAAAGCAATATGAAGAGGGGTCTGGAAGGAAAATTGTGTGCTTAAATTTGATGGTCAAATGGTCATCACAATAGTTATAAAAGGCTTAGAAATTATGGTCAAATGACCATCAATTTTTTTCCTATGAAATACTGACATCAACAAAAAAATAGCCTCCTTGGTGATGTGGTAAATTCGTACGATATGGTCAGATGAGGTGGCATTGACATAGACACCTATCGTATGTTGACTAGATTCAGTACAAAACTCCACATGTACTGTATGGAAAAAATATGTGTCAATATTGTTGACTAGATTATTTGCTAATGTGTCTCCACATATGTTGTTGACTGGTGGTCTGTGCAGGTTGATGACATGGATGGCAGGTGTATAGGCCATGGTTGCTATCATGGTAGGTGTTTATAATACCACATGGCATATAGGGAGTGGCTAATTTCTATGCAAATTTGGGTTGCATGTACAGTTTGCATGACATGAAAAAGTTATGTGCAATCCATGTGGTGGCCTATGAATGGGCCTTGGAAATCACACTTGGCGATTGGGAAGAAAAGTTGTCACTAGAGAAATTGACTAGTGGGTGGACTATAGGAAATAGTCCCACATGAATAATGCAAAGACCTGGAATCTTGTTTAAAAACAAAGACATGGGTTAGAATGCTAACGAACCCCACCAGAATTATAAGAGTTAATCGTCGATGTAGGGGTTGGGCTTATCCGATGACTTATGTGGCTGAGTTTATGGTTGGTAATTATCTGCAGATGCTAGAATGTTTTAAGTACCACTGCAAGAAACTCCAATGATTATCCCACATTCATGGAGCCTTAGAAATATGAGTTGTTTAAAACAACCATGCCACTGGTGTATAATAAACAAAGCCCACTAGTGTATGGTTGAAGCTAGATTGATGAGCTGGGCTGGATGGTCTATTGAGTATTACCATATTATAATTCCCACTATAATAAATGCCATAGAATATTCCTCTATGTATGGCTAGGATCTCATAGCTCGATTCTACAAAAAAAATTCTCTACTAGGCCAACTGGTTAGAAAATATATCCAAAAATTCCATAAATAATTGTAGAAAAATAACAGAGAAAAAATTGTAGATCTAAATGAAATTAAATTGCAGATCTAAAATATCATACCCATGTTGAAAATTGTGGCTTCTGGGTTCGGATTTGTAAAACATTTTTTCCTCATGACCAACTTTGGCCTAGGGTAGCCGAATTTATAGCTGATTTGCATCGAATCAATATTCTAGATGCAATGACTAGGTCAGATCTGGCTTTAGATGCTCCCAATTTCTCTCGTACTCTAGATTTGGGCTGAGGTGCTGAAGCAACAAGATGGTCTCAAACAACTATGTGAATAGAAAATCTCTAAGCTCTGATACCATGTAAGAATTTGTCTTAGGGAAAATTTAGCCAAGAACTAAGAACTCAAATACAAGCATAACTATAGAATAGAAATAAGTATGATCAGAATAACAATGTATTCAATTCAATATGCATTAAAGTACACTAGGAGTGCACATATATAAAGGACTTTGAGATGCATCTAGAGTGCTTAAAAATAAGCTACATGATAAGTCATACAACTAGGCACATGTCCACGAGATATGGGTTATCCTACATTAAGCATAAAAGTAAGTGCAATAATGAGAAGATAAGCCTACAAGGGCATAATGCACAAATTTATGTTGTAGAAAACATGTGCTAAAAAGGGAGTGCGAATAACTATATTGTCAACATGACAACTTAGTGAATGATGCAAACTCTAGTGTTGTAGACACCATGTGCTAAAATAGAGTTGCATAATTTTGTGTTGTCAAAAATATGACAACTCAAAAAGGTACACAAACTCCTAAGTGTCTCAAAAAATCAAATAATAAAATAATGCATTAACCTAAGTAAACTTAACTAAGTGCAAATAGTAAGTACATATTTACACCAACAAGTTGGTTTGTCTAGTTACAAGTTTCTAGTATTTCAATCTATGTTTATAATGTTGCAGTGTTTTCAATTGGTGTTGTGAGTTTCAATATTATTCACAAGATTTTTTCCTAAACCAATTGCAAGACTTCATATCTAAAAATTGAAGTTATTCTTTGATAGTATTAACCTTAATATAATATGGATGTTGCATATTAAATAAAAATGAATAGCAACTTTTATGGTCCAATGATAGGCCACTATTATTCATTGACAAGGTTGCACCCTATTTCTAAAATATTATTAAGTTGTTGTATCAAGTTTGAAGGTAGATATCTTATTAGAAGAGAGAGAATAAACAAAAGGTTGTAATTTTAAACATATAACTCTATTTTCTAAAGAATTTCACATTGATGTTGACTAAAAAGAAATCACTGTAATATTCTTCTTTAAGAATGTTGTAGAGAATATAAGATACTAGAAAAGGAAAAAAAAAAAATTGGAGGATAAATACTATAGGCTTTGTACATGCAATAGTATAATATTTGATTTTCATTTGATCAACCAATCATCTTCAAGAGGATATCATAGCTCCTTGTTAACTATTTTGTGTAGAAATTATATAGAATAGAAAATGTAAACCATCAATGATAGATGTAGTGATTCAAAACTATAAAAAAAATATCACAAACTATCTCTAAAATTTTTTGGTAGAATGACTAAAAACTATTTGTCCTGATGACAATTCAATCTTGGAAAATAATTGCCAAAATAATGGCAAAAAATATAGGGTGGCATCTTACCTAGTTCTAGAGAATTACATCCTACCACCTTCAAGGGTTAATGAGGAAAGATCATTTTAATTTTTCTTCTTGTAAAAAATCAACACTTATGCATATCACTTGTAGTTGAGTGTGTGTTATTTCAGTGAGAAAAGTAAAGTCTATGCAAAACTACCAAATAAACAAATAGCAACTACACATCCATTAAATTGAAAAATTTAGTGAATTAGCATATTATTGCTCTCTAACTTTCTAGATTGCTTTCATTTGTTCTATTTCTTCCCTTGATTTGGAGCTTAGTGACATCTAAAGTGTCTTGTAAGTGCTATTATACTACAAAGAGACTCCCCATAAATGAGTATTAAACAATGATTTCTCTTGAGATGATGTATATATATATAGGCATATTAACTATTCCATTCTCTTTACCGAATCCAATTTTTCCAAATGAAATCTCTTTTAGTGCTATAGAATGAGAGAAATTATGAATTTTGGATGTGTGATCTAAATTGAGTGAAACTAAATATCTTAGATACTCACATGGAATCAAATTGCTAGATATTGTATCAAATCAACACATAGAATTGAATTGGAAATAGAAACTTGTAGGATAAATAATTTATGTTGATAAATGCATATATCAAGTCATTGCATCAAATCATGAGAAATAGAACAGATATGAAAAGTTCACAATTACAAATATAAATCTTTTTTTTTCTTGGAAAAATAAAGGTAAATTTATTGAGACATAAAGGATTACAACAAGGAGAGCTCAGCAAGGAGCTCTATCCTAAGCAACAAGTTCATCAAATTCTTGCACCATCTCAAAGGGAAATCAAAATCCAAAGATAAAGGATGATTCCAGAACCATGGATGTGGTTGAAATGCTCGGACCCTACAACAAATAGAGAAAATGTTTAATGTGAAACTTGAAGAACTCATTTGACATAATCACAATTTTACTTTCTAGGAATTGTTGTTGTAAATTTGAAATATTTTCATAATCTTTGAATGGTTTTACTAGTACATTCTTGGAAAAATAAATGTATAGTGGAATGTATGCACCACTATGTAGTGTTATATTTATTACATTAATTAGGTTACTTTCTAAGTTTAGTTTCAATAAATAAATAAATAAGTTGGATATATTGTTGCTCGAAAGTTATTTCCGTAAGTAGTTTTGTAAGGGAAAATGAGGTTATATAAAATTGTTCACATATCAATGTGAAATAATTTAGTATCAATTAAGCATCAATTCTATACGTATCTAAATATATCCAAAAAATTTGAATCAATATAATCAGCATTTCATATTTTAGCTCTTTCATTTGGTATCAGAGCTAGGTACATAAGAAATGGAGAGATAACCATGAGATCAAAATGTGTTTTGCCAGTAGTGATAATGATGTTTGTATGCAACAGTGAAGTTTTCAAGTAGTATTCATGAGCATTGTAGGCATTACATTCATTATAGATGTAAGAGGAATGATTCTGGTTGGTAGAAAGAATATATGTTTCTAATAGTTTGAGGAGTCAAAGAAAATGAATTCCCTATGAGCACATTCAAAAAAATGAATTGAGGAATGCAACCACTGCCAAAGAACACTATCTATTAACATCATATTACTATGCATTGGGGCAGGTCATAAAGCCCACCAGTGCCCCACTATAGTAAAGAAGCTACCCACAGAACCAGTCATCTCTGACCAAGCCAAGAAGCAATCCTGCCCTTCCAGTAAGGGTATGATGCAGTTGCTCTGGAGGCCCAAACTTTTTGTGGTGTAGGGGAGGAAGGCTGTAAGCTAGAAGGATAAAGCCTTGAAGGATAACCCTAAGAAGGTCACTCCCAAGGAGCAGGCAAGTGCTACCCCCCTCGAGAAGAGTCCTGCCTTAGAGATGCTAGTATCAGCCTTGAAGGAGGGTCCAAAGATGCAGGCAAGTCCCCACTCCCAATCCATGGGACTAGCAGAGGAGCTAGCTCCACCTTTGGAAGCAACAGAGTAGCTTATTTCTACAGTGGAGCAAGCACCACTTTCGAAAGCTACTGAGCAGCTTAGTTTGGGGCAGGAAGCCTCGACCCGCATTATTCCAAAAGCAAAGGAGAGCCAGGATATACTTTCCCATAAGCTCACAGATGCCCAGACCCCTCTAGGGTTGAAGGGGGGAGAACCTACTAGTCCCAAAGGGCTAGAGGCCAAGCTCCATCTTCTCATTAAAAACATGGATCTAGACTAGATCACTCAGTGGGAAGGTCAGTTAGAAATTAGTGCGACAGTAAGCCTAGATGACTGGTGCATGGTAAAGAAGAAAAAAAAGAACTAGAAGAACTAGAAAAAAGTCCTCCCTCCTTTATCTTTAGTGTCTACTAGAAGTAGGGTCAAAGCTGACGTTGGGATAACCCCTAAGGGAGTAGGAAGAAAGATCTCAAATCAACTTCTACAAGAAGAAACAAAAAGGAATCTGGCAGATGGGAGCTAGAGAACCATCAAGGATTTCTTAGGTAGTAAGAAATGAAAGTCATTACATGGAATATAAGGGGCCTAATTGGGGCTCATAAATAAGATCTAGCTAGAAATATGATTAGAGACCATAGACCTAATTTTTTGATGTTATAGGAGACTAAGATGAAAAGGGACCTGGTTAAGAGGATATCCTTCAATAAAGCTTTTAGCTACGTAGCCTCAAATTCGAAAGGTGCTTTTGGAGGAGTACTAATCATGTATAACTCCAAGGCCCTCAAGTTATCTACTCTTTTCAACACTCACAATGCTCTTCTGTGTGAGGTTTCTCATATCCTTAGCAATGATTCCTAGCTTATCCTAAACCTATATGCCCCCAACACCAAGAAGGATAGAAAAAGTTTCTGGATCAAGCTCCTCGACATCCTTTTCAATTGCAATGATAATAAAGGGATCTTCATGGGGGACTTCAACATGCCTCTCTTTGATGCTAAAAAATGGGGGGGTCTCATCTCGGATCAGGACACTAAGTGTGACCTTGCTTTGTTCATTTAGAATCTTACCTTCTTGAATATGGACCTTCAAGGGGGTAGTTTCACTTGGTCTAATAGGAGAGTTGGGAGAGATAGCATTCAGGTTTGCCTTGACAGAACCCTAATATCTCCTGAATGGCTTCTTTCCCATTCTTGCAGATTATCCCTCCTCGCTAGGGTGGGTTCTAATCACTCCCCGATTTCTCTCTCTATTTCCCCTCTGTCTAGCAAAAAGGCCTTCCCTTTTCACTTTGAAAAAATCTAGCTTTCCCATCTAGCACTAGAAGGAAAAATATCTTCTTGGTGGAACTTTGAGGTTGACGGTATTGCTATGTACAGAGTTGCCCAAAAGCTGAAAAATGTGAAAAGGAACATTAAATCTTGGAACAAAACTGACTTTGGCCACATTTTCCAAGAGAAAGATGAGAAAATTGATCAACTCAATTCTATCTAGGAAGAAATCTAGCTCTCTAGATACAACACTCACAACAGGTAGGAGGAAAAGGCTATCCTCCCAAATTTTCACAACATCATATCTACGGAAGAGCTTTATTGGAAACAAAGATCTAGAGTCAGCTGGTTGAAAGAAGGAGATTGTAACACCAAATTTTTTCACCTGACCACGCTTAAGCATTGGGCTAATAATAGGATATCTAATATCAAAAAGGGCAAGGTTCTGGTTTCTAAGGAAGAAGAAATAGCAAAGAAAGTTGTTTGCTACTTCTCCTCTCTCCTCACAATTGATCTCTCCCTCTTTGCATCTGTTCAAGAGGATATCTTGGCAGCCATCCCCCCCCCCTATTGCAAAATCATCATCATTCCATGTTGAAAGCTATCCCCACCCTGGAGGAAATTCACCAAGCCCTCTTTTCCCTACCAGGGGATAAAACTCTGGGCCTGGATGGTTTCCCTACCTTTTTCTTTCAGACTTATTGGAATGTGGTTAAGAAGGATGTGGTTAAGGCAGTTCAAGAATTCTTTGGGGCTAGGAATCTGCTCAAAGAACTTAATGGTACTTTTCTTGTCCTCATCCCCAAGATTTTGGGAGCTCACTTTTTGGAAAAATTTAGGCCCATTAGCCTCTGCAATTATTTCTACAAGATCATCTCCAAGGTTCTCACTTCAAGACTCCTCAGCATCCTTCCCCTGATCATTTCACCCCAGCAAACTAGCTTCGTCCTCAGCAGGCAGATCCTTGATTCCATCATTTTGGTTCATGAAGTCATTCACTCTCTTGAGGTGAGCAACAAGGAAGGTTTCCTTCTCAAATTGGACTTTTCTAAAGCTTACGATAGGGTCGACTGGAATTTCCTCTTTGTTTTCCTTTGGGCCTTTGGTCTCGATGATCAGGTTTGCAAGCTCATCTCTCAACTAGTGTCTTCTCCCTCTTTGTCTATTCTAGTTAATGGTCTCCCCACTCCCTTCTTCTCCCCCTCAAGGGGCTTAAGGCAAGGTGAGCCCATTTCTCTTGTCCTTTTTTTCATCTTGGCAGAATGCCTGGGTAGAATCATCCAAAAGAAGATCCAGGATAGGGTTTTGAAAGGTCTTAGGCCTTCTTCGAGTCCCTCTACTTTCACCCACCAAAAATTTGTGTATGACACTATCTTGGGGGGTGAAGTTTCTATCTAGGAGGCCAGGACTTTCAAAAGTATTCTGAACTCCTACACTAGGGGTTCAGGATAGGCTATCAATCTAGATAAGAGTTTAGTTTTCTTCCTCAATACCCCTTTGGAGAGGTAGAGGAAAATTGCTCACATCTTGGGATGTGACATCAGGTCCCTTCCAGTGACTTATCTTCTACTACCTCTTAGAACGAAACCTCCAGATTCCTTTTGGATCAGCATTATAGACAATTTCAATAGGAAACTTGTAGGTTGGAAAGGGACCACCCTCAATCAAGCTGGCAAATGCTCTTTGGTTAACTCTATTCTCCAAAACCTCCCTACCTATGCCCTTAGTCTTTTCAAGATTTTGGTTAAGTTTGCAGAAAGATTGGAGAGAATTCAGAGAGATTTTTTCTGGATAGGGACTGATGACCACAATAGATACCACCTGGTTGCTTCGGACTTAGTCTACCAGCCCAAAAAGCCAGGGTGGTCTTGGTATTAAAAAAATTTCTCACCTCAATCAATCCCTTGTAGCTAAACATCCTTGGCGCATTTTCCAAAGAACAAGTGTTTGGAGGGATATTATGGCTGAGAAATATCTAGGTAGATTGTCTCTTAACTCCATATTTCAAGGGGTTGAGCTATCGATGGGGTCCCCTATTGGGAATGGAATCTTGAAGGCCCTCCCCCTTGCTAAATCTGGGGAAAAATGGAAAGTTGGAATGGGAGACAAAATCCTTTTTTGGCAGGATACTTGGCTATGTTAGGAACCCCTCATAAATCACCCCATATATGGTAGGTGGGCTGAATAGTTTATTGGCAGATACAGTTTGATGGTAAGGAACTATAGAAATGGTAATGAATGGTACAATCTGGCTAAACTTTCATAGGACCTCAAGCCTTTAATGTCTTCTCTAAATGCCATCTTCATCAACCAGAATGGTGACTCTTTAGTTTGGGGAGATTCTTCAGGGCGCCTTTACTCTATGGCCACTAGTTATCTATCCCTTGTGAGTAAAGAGGAGAAACCTATCTGGGCCAAAGCCTAGATCCCTGGGCTTATGCCTAAGATAAACATTTTCTTCTGGCTCCTCCTTTAAGATAAAATCATCACCCAGGAAAATTTAGCCAAGAGAGGCCAAATTTTACCTAATAGATGCTGCCTTTGTAGACAAGATCTAGAAATAGTTAATCATATGTTCATCCACTGCCCCTTCTCCTCTAGGGTATGGAGCCATCTGAAAACTAACCTGGACTTCAACTGGTGCCCTCCAACTAGCATCCAAGATTTCTTTAGTCAGTGGAGAAGCCACCACCAAGGTTTGAATTCTCAGTTATTGAGCTCTTGGATCCTCCCACACTTCTACTGGGGAATCTGGAAGGAGTGAAACAATAGGATATTTAGAGACAGAGAAGCCCCTGAGGTTATAATTGTTGAGAAAACCAAAAGCCTTATGATAGAGAACTATGCCATAACCAAAGAAGGATACATAAAGGTAGGAGGGAATAGTAAAGCTAGGAAAGATAACAGGATCAAAAGAAGATAGGAGGCTATTTGGTCTTTTCCCCCTGAGAACTGGCACAAAGAAAATTTTGATGGGGTGGCTAAGGGGAATCTAGGTCTAGCTGGATGCAGAGGCATCATAAGAAATAGTTTAGGAGGTGATATTTCTGCTATTTCTTCCGCTATTGGCCACCAAACCAATCATCTTGCTGAAGCCAGTGCTACTAGGTTCACTATTAAGTTGGCCCTGGCCTTAGGGTTAAAGCAGTTGTGGCTTGAAGGTGACTCCTTAAATATAATAAATTACATCTTAGGAGTCACTAAACCCTCTTGGACCATTGAAAGCATTATTGAGGACCTTAAATTAAACTTAAAGAAATTTAAAAACTACCATGTCAGCCATGTTTATCGTGAAGCAAAAATGGTCGTTGACTAGTTCGCCAACAAAGTAGTTGCTAGCAACTCAATGATGTCATGGGGAAGCAATAATGATTTTTTGATGGTGGAAATTGAGCTAATCTAAAAGGAGAAAATCCATGGCACCAACATAACGTCTTTTTAATGATGACAGGATTTGCAAAATTGTACATCTTTTTAATGATGACAGGTAGATATAGCCCTAGATGTCTTCCCCCTATCCCCCCCTCTCCTCATCCTAAGGAGGTGAAAGAGGCTAGTGATGATGATGTAGATTCTGATACAAAGTCTAAGGAGGAGGACTCAAAGAAGGGGAAGGAAAGTAAGATGGAAGAAGATAAGGGGATAGATAATGACAAGGAGATGGTGACCCCTATGGACCCCTAGGTTAACCCCAAGAAAAAAAGAATGAACTAGGCCCTACCCCAGGATCATCCCAGTGACCCTCTTGAAGTGCCCCCCAGCCCCACCCCACCCAATTCACCTCAGGAGGTTCCCATTTCACCCTCGAAGGAGATGATTGAAATCATGGTTGAAAAAGGGAGGGAGGTCATCAAAAGAACAAGAGGAGGGCCTAGAGGAACTTCTATGGGGAAAAGGTTTGTTTGGGAATTGTTAGAGAACATACTAAATTCTAGGTGCTGGAGGACCTTGATAGAAGCACCCACTACGACGAGCTCCTTGACCCAACTCTTCTGGTTATCTCTAACAATGTGTGGGAAACTAGTTTCAACTTCCTAAAAAATGCAAAGAACAGTTTGATTGATAACTTTCATTCCATCAAGTGGCTTTTTCAGGAAATTGAGGCTTTGAAGGACAGGAGCAACCAGCCCAACAACTGGGATACTGACAAGGACCAACAAGCCAAAGGGAGCAAGGACTAGGTGGGTAGCTAGGAGAAAGACAAAGGCTAGGTCTCCAAAGACCATCAAGATGACAGACTCACCCAGCTTGAGTAGAAGGTCCAAAGGATGGATTCTATCCACCAGATAATCACCAAATAGATAGTAGAGACCCTTCACACCTTCAATGAGAATATTGTCAATTTGGGTGACTATCTGACTTCAACTAGCCTTAAAAGGGATGTGGAGCAAAATATAGAGCAAGGATTCAACTGAGATGAATTTTAGAAAGAGGCTAGTGACCAGGTGAATCAAGGGAACTAGATGAACACTCCTACCAAGATTTAGGAAGAAGCCGCCAGTCAAAAGGACAATGATGCTACAGAAACCCTATAGGCCATGGACATGGAAGGCCACTAGCCAATTCACTTGGCTTTGTCTTTGGACTTTATACTTTTGCTTCAGGCCTTCTTTTGTTTCTGGCCCTTTGAGGCATTTTTTCTGTTTGTTTAGACTATTTTTTCTTGCTATTTTTGCTGTAAAACTTTGGGTTTCAGGATCCCTATAAAACCTATTTTACCTAATCAAAAACATCATATTACTATGTCAAAGTGAAGGGAGAAACATCATTAAATATAGTTATTTTTCTCTTTCATAATAAGACTAGGAGTAGTGCTACCGTATGTCTATTTGGTATTCTATGAGATCATCAATTTGGTGAATATGCAATGATTCTATGATAGAGATTTTTCTTGGCCTTTCATAATTTACAAACTACTTTGTTTCATATGCTGGTCAACTTGGAGAACCATTTCTTGCAATGTTGGATGCATTTTCATTTGAAAATTTGTAAAGAGTGTTAGCTTTTCTATTGTGCTTTTGTTTAAGTTTCTTGAACTTTTTTTAAAGAAATCAAGAAGAAAATGGATAAAATGTCTACTATTGCTAAGTTTGAGGGTTTTGAATTTTACACATGTAAAATTTAAATATAGTTGCTTTTGATTGAAAAAAATCTATGGGGTATTATATGTGGGTTGGTGAAAAAGCTACAAGATTTTTGCTATAAATAATAGAAGCAAATAGGAGGTTGGAGGCAATGGAGGTTAGAGGATTTTTATCATCTTGAGCTAGCTTCTCGCTCAAAAATGATTATTGCATGGGAAGCACCTATTTATGTCCCTGTAAAGTAAGGGCTTTGCAAGCTTATACCTAAAGATAAGAGGGGACTTGATAGATTTGTGTCCTTGAAGAAAAGAGGGGGCTTGGTTGTATGATTGTCCTTCTATGGAGTGAGGGGGGGCCAGGATTTGAAGAACTATGTTAGAGACACTCAGAGGAGATGTTGACTTTCTGAGGAATGGCATCCATGTGCAGACATATTAGTGGTGACTGTTTCTAAAATATTTGAGGAGGCCTTAAACACACTTGGAGGAGATGTGGACTTTCAGAGAAAATGGGTCTCATGTGTAGTACCAAAGGAGGCATTATAAACACTCCGTGGAGAAGTGAAATTTTGGAGGAACTATGTCTCATTATGTAAGGGAGGTGGAAACAATCTTATTATAAGGACAAATTCAAGATTTGTAGTCTAAAGTTGGGATATGAGGGCAACTTCAAGATTAGGATTTGCAATCTAAAGTTGCAAAGAGAAAATCTACTTTCAAAGATTGGTGAAGGAGCTTCATCAAAGTTTCTAGAGGAATAATATTGGAGAAGGCTTTCACTTTTATTGGATTAATGTAATAAGGGGGAATGTTGGACTTATTACATTAATTAGGTTAGTTTCTAATAAGCGACATTAATTAGGTTAGTTTCTAATAAGCGAGAATGTTAGATTTATTACATTAACTAGGTTAGTTTCTAAGTTTAGTTTAAATAAATAAATAAGTTAGATATATAGTTGCTTGGAAGTTATTCCCATAAGTAGTTTTTGTTAGGGAAAATGAGGTTATATAAAGTTTTTCGCATATCAATGTGAAATAATTCAGTATCAATTAAACATCAATTATGTACATGTATCTGAATGTATCCAAACAAATTGAATCAATAAAATTAGAATCTTATATTTTAGCTCTTTCATGTAGTAGATGGATCCATCTTAATGCCCACATGGATTATATTATACTTACAAGGGAAGGATTTGATCAAAGACAAATTATGGATGATAAAATCGTCCAAAGTTTCCCTTGAATGCCTTATGGCATGCTAAGAAGGACAATCTTTGACATGAATTTAGAAATTAACTTTTTCTACCTTTCTAGATATTATCTATGTTCCCATTCATCAAAAATATTTCAATGTTAAAATACTGACATTTTAAATCAGAAATTGATTCTTTGTGAGTCATGTTTGTTAGCTATGTTGAAAATGTAGATTGCTTTCTAATTGTTGAAATAGTTAATGTACACCTCATGGCCTTGGTTATTGATGGTAATATTATTATTTTTATATCCTTATAGACTTCCACTTGGGGTACACAACTATAGAGGTATAGTTGGGCACATTCCACAATTGAACACCTATTATGGATTGGGCAATTGGCTACATTTTTTGTGAGTTATGAACTAGACTAAACAAACCACATGTTGAGTATTTTGAATTCATTTACTTTCTTCATTTCTTGCAAATCTTCCTTGCAATTAAAATAATTCAGAAATATCTTCAACCTAAATATATGAACTACTCCAAAATTAGTGTCTACTATTTTATAGATAGTGGGCTTTAGTGAATGCAATTATTATGGTTATTAAATGAACAATTTACTTTAAATAATATTTTATTTATTATTACTTGGTCTAAATATGCTAGATCATGATAGTTTTGCATGGTAGACTAGTACTATGTTATCACCTTTCTAAAATTTTGTTTGAATTCAGTAATTATAAAAATAGTTAAAATAAGTGTGTCTACATAAAATATAGACATTATTTGAGATATGACTATAACATGTACATTATATAACTACATTAGAGGTTTCTTGTTTTGGATCATGACTTTGGATTATGATAAAAGGAAAATTGTCTAAGATTCACATTACTCATACAATCATGTAGAATGGTCAAACTTCAATGCTAGTTACAAAGCCTCTCTACCTTGCTTATAGCTATAACATTTCAAGACTTTTATTTATGTATGCTATGATTGCTTGGGTTTTTGTTATTGTATCATCCATCTCATTGATCTGCTTTTATTCCCTAATTGTACCTATCAATTGGAAAAAGCTTTCTAAACTAGGAATAATCTACATGTATTACACCTTCTTTTAAACTATTCAATTATCGGCATTTAGTATTTCAAGGGATGCATAAAAACAACATAGAGCTACATGGAGCATCCATAGTAATGTTATTGAATTTTTTTTCTTCTTGTTAATCTCTCACCATATCATGGACAAACTAAAATCACCACCACAACCAACAAATTCAGTGAAGCATGTGATAGATGTAGAAAATAATGAACCTACTAATAGAAATGTGCTCCAGTTAAAAATCAATAAAGTCTTGGAGGAAAATAACATGTCTAGGATAAAATATTTTGCTTACAACATGGGCAATTGCATCTTTGACTTTGTCCAAATTTTTTTCCATATTTGCTACTCCTCCATGGAACTATGCAATGGAACTATTGACCATTTTGTATGTTGTCTCAATAACAATGATCACGAGGCTTTCATTTCTTACAATAATGAGCTAGACCCACAAACATTGGATGATTTGTATCCCATTACTAACATTGAGACATACATATGGATATGCAGTTATTGGGAGTGCCTAGGCCCAATTGTAATGAGTGTAGCCTTTGAAGGGACTTGTTTTGTATTAAGTGGTTGTCCAAATGGCTAAATGTACAAATTTGCATTTGCTACACACAAGAAAATAAAGCTACTTGCACTTTAACCATGATTGAAAAAGGAATCCATATTTAATTTTTTTATATGATGAAAATCCTTTGCATGGGCATTTCAAACCACTTATCTACAAAAAATACTGCATGTCCGAACCAGAGGCTTGACTACCTACAAATTGTAACATCCCTTACATACTCACTAATATTTTTGAACAACATGCCTCCCAAGTGTCAAATTTTAGCTTGTGCAAAAATTCATTTTCAATATTAGATTTTAGTGAATGTCTTTGTGATGCATTTTCCACTTTGATGAATAATAAGTATGACAGTAATAGTCTTCGATGATATATAACACAACCATTTTACAATTCTAATCTACATGGAAATAAGATAGCACTAGAAAGAAAAGAAATATGTATTACATGTGATCTCAATATGAGTTGTGGTGCTATAATTTGGGTAACATTCACTGCAAAGTTTAGTGACCCATACGAACAAAGTTGGCTTGAAGGGGTTGATCTTTGGTTTGAATGGATTTCCTACATCTTGTAAGTGGAGATAAAAGTATGGTCAATAACTACTATTACGTGTATTCAAGAACATTGAAAATGTATAGAATCAACCAAATATTTCAATATCATGTCCCACAAGGTCAATAATATGCATATAAACTATAGGGAACATGGGGTAGATCTTATAGTGGCCAATGACCTTAATAATCAATAATTATAAAAAAGAGCATTGTTTAACACAATCCTAAAACTTAATGCCCATGGTATTAAAAAAATTATTCATGGTAGATGACCCATAAAAAAAAAAATTTTAAAAATCTTAAATCAAAGATAATATGAACCCAGATGCCTTTACGCAACCTCCTAGAACCTTGAATAGAATTGCACACCACTCACTTCACAAAGTGATAGGAAATGGATAAAACTTAGCAAAAAGACCACAAACCACAATAAAATTTTATCTTGAAAAAATAAAAAAACATGCCAAAAAATAGGTATGAAATTTATTCACAACTTCATTTTAAGAAACATCCGAGACGTATCACATAGAATACAATCAATGCATGCTCATTTTTACTACCAACAAGAAAGGAGTTGTCAAGTGTTGAGATTTTTTTTTTTTGGTAAGAATCAATTAGAACACTACAAAAAGCCATCTTAGAAAAGCCCAAAGAACATCTAAAAAGATAAGCCTCTACAATTATATACAACTACACTTTTATAACTTGAAGAAATACAAATGTCACTGAGAATTGCATTCGAATTGCATTCTCACAAATTGGATAGCTAGGGCACCAAAGATCACAAGTTAGACTAACACAAACAATTATCAACATGTTAATAGACATTAATGTTATAAAAACCACATTTCCATGTCTGAAAAATGGCATGTGGATAGTTATTATTTTATTAAATAGACGTTTGAAATATACAAGTGCATATTAGAAGGGAAGAGTAACACCAAATACTATTAGTAATGCACTTAATGAGATATACAAATAAACTCTATATAAAATGCAAAATGTATAGTTAAAAAGGACCTGGAAAGATCACTTGTTACCTTTGCAAGAGAAAAATCCAAATTGCCATGCCTTTTCAAGTGACAATGATAACAAATTTGAAAGTTTTTTGAAAAATGATACATATACCTTGGTGCATGGGTTCACTAAAGCAATCTCGATACATGCATTACAAGACAAATTAATAGAAATGGAACCATCAGAAGGTACAAATGTTAGCATGACTGTTGGTGGTATCCTTTTGGAGGAGTATCCTAAGCATTGTTAGAATACTTGGAGAGATTGTTAGCATGATTGACATGCTGATCTTAGATTGGTTTTGACTAGTGAGTTTCTACACACTTAAGTCATTTTCTTAGTTCATATTGAACAAGTAATCCATGCCAAGCACAAAATGTATATAATAGTGCATGTTGAGTCCAAAGTGAGTGTTGAGCCACTCATGTGCCAAGTCACTCAAGTACTAAGTAGATACTGTATGCCATGTGATTCAAGAGCCAAGAAGTAGAACATGTCGAGTGATAAAGATGTCAAACATTAAAGACTTCAGATGCTGAGTATGAGATTTTTATCTTAGTTGTTTGTAATGGCACAAACAAATATGTAAACCATTTTTCGATCCAACTCAAGGATTGAATTATGATATTTTGGAGATAAGGATGAATATTAATTTGGAATCCCTATGAATTACATGCAACCAATTAGAAAAAGAGAAGGTTTAAGTAGAAAAATGGATGAATTGAAACTATTTATTCATACCTAACCCTAACTCACCTAAGTCTTCTTAAGGAGGAAAAACCCTAAAATTTCTAAGGTGTATGAAGGAGCGAAGAGAGAATTAACAGAGCATTCATGGTGACTAAGGAATAGTGAATTGAGATTGCATTGCAAAATCAATTAAAGGAGAACAAAGGAAAGGAAAAGTATAGAGCAACGAGACAAATGATCAAGAAGGATCAAGGGTACATCAATTTAGAGGTGATCTATCATCAGGAAACTAAGTTCTAACTGCAGGATCAATGCTAAGTCAATCTAGCAGGTGAATTAGTTAAATTTCTTAATAGAGTAGTCCTAATAGGCTATATTGAAATCCTTTAGTAGGGAGATTAAATAATTATGAGTTAAAGTCCTTTAACAAGGCACACTTCTAATAGGGTGTTGAAATCCTTTAACAAGGTGAGACCTAACAGTCTTTATAAGCCTTTAATAGGACAAACCTTTCATAGGTTAGATCATGTCTCATGATCAAATATTGTAACCTTCATTGGATACACTTTATTATTGTAGTAATGAAGATTTGTGAGTTTCATTCCCACTTTAGTTTTACCTTCTCATTGAAGGGTTTCTGGGTAATCATATCTGGTGTCATATATGTGTGAATGTTTACTTGTTTACATATTTTAGGTGTACATGCTTTACACAACATTTTAGTTTACTTATTGAATGTATGAGATGGATGTGTGGTGAATGTTTTAAGGGTCAAAGTTTAAACTACTAATTTACCACCCCCTACCAGAATTTTACCTTTCTCAAAGCCTAGTTCTCTAAACAAGAAGCTTTGTACCTTTGAGGAAAGATCTTGAAAATGAAAGTCTACAAGTTGGCAAAGATCATTGAGAATTAGGGAATTGAAATACAACTCATCTACATCACTAAATGAAGCAAGAGAAGAACTAAAGAAATCTTGGAAGAGAAGGAAGGAAATTTCCATTGAGGAGAATGACACAAAATACAAAGAAAAGGACACTACTAAGCTATTTCCTAGTGGAGACTCCAATGAATTTGATACATAAGATGCAAATCTAATGGAAAAGAATAGAGTTCAAGCTGAAGAAATTAGGAATCTCAAGTTGGAGCAAGAATCACAAGCCATACTACTATGTGAAGTGACTGAACAAAAGAAGAAATCTATGGAAGATAAAGCCATTATTGAGGATGACAAAAGAGTTTTGATCAATAGATTGAAAGAGAAGTCAACAAAGCTAGCCAAGATTTCCAACATGTAATTGGATGCTCTAAGTCAAATTATGAATGCCAACTATGAATTTAATGTCAAGGACATTTAGATAACAACGTTGAAATTGTAGAATGAGCAATTGAAGAGTGACCTAAAAAGGGAAAGGAATTTTTTGAAAGTTTCAACAAACCAAATGAAGCCATCAAATACTTTGAGAAATTATTGAGATTCCCAAAAACCAATAATGATACATTTGGACTAGGATACACAAGTACTGAAGAAGGAGAATCATCTAAAAGTGCTAAAGAAAGGAACAATAAAGGTAAGAACTCTAAACCTACTTGTCATAATTGTGGTAAGAAAGGACATACTACTAATGTGTGCAGGAGCAGGATTGTAAATTAGAATGTCAAACATAAGAGCATGGTACACTATGATAAGTGCAACAAATAAGGTCATCATGAACATGAATGTAGAACTATGACCATGTACACACAAAAATTTGAAGGATATTGTTACAACTATCAAAAGTATGGACATAGAGCTTTTGAGTGTAGATCAAAACATGTGGTCATCAAATAGGCAAACAAATGTAAGAAACAATGGAAACTCTTATAAATAGGATTATAATACAAGATATAGTTGTCATTATTGTCAAGAATATGGACATGTTCTTGAAAATTGTATTAGAACACACTTCAGAGGTGACTATAAAAGGTGGTTGAGTCAAACCACATGTTTAAGCTATTTAAATATTGGTCACATTAGTCAATATTGTCCAACAAATTCAAAGGCACCAAGTTATAAGTTTGATAAAGGAAAAGGCAAGGAAAATGTTGAAAATGTTAGAAATGAAATGAACAAGACATAGAAGAAAAAGGGTGATTGCAATAGATCAAATGGAGAAGGGATCACTTCACCCAATGGGTTAGGTGATCACACCTCATCAAACTAAGAAATCAAGTGGTATGTAGGACTACTATTCACAAGTTACATCATACATTAGTTCCAAAAGAATTTAGTATTGAAAAGTAAACATAAAATTGAATAAAGATGCAAGATGATATTAGGAATCAGAGAAAAATCTGTATGTGTTTTAGGTTACGATTGAGCATGAAAAGTTTCCTATGACTGCCAAGCTAAGAAACTAGCTAGTTGATGTTGAACTCATAATGATTTCCAAATGAATAAAATTCTAATGGATGCCAAGTGAGCCTAAAATTGGTCGATGCTAAGCTTAGAGTTGTGTAAGCGCTCAAAATTTATTGTTGGATTTCAAAAGGGTATTTGATCAATTTCAACTCATTTTACATCATTTCAAAATCGAGAAAGAGGTAGGAGAACAAGAGGCGATCAGAAAATTCATCCAAAGTGATTGTAGAAATATTTGAGCAATGATTCAACACCATTTCATTAGATCTTGTAAGGTATTTATCAAGTTCTAAGTTATATTGTTTCTATTTTCATAAACCCTAGTTTTCCACAATGCCATCTAGTTCAAAGAATGTTGAGAGAAAGGAAAATTTGAATGTTCAACTAGTTAATAGTGAGGTCAAACAACCAATTTTTAAATCCATACCTGATATTGCATAGAAACAAGACCCCTCTTATGTATTATCCATGATACTCCAAAAGTTTTAATGGTGCAAGATGTCAGAAAATGTTACAACTATAAAATTTGAAGTATAGGTTATATCGAGATCAGGAAAGCATATGATAAAATTTGTGAGAATGGTGTGTTAAGGGAAGAATAAAAAATTGTAGAAAAGAAAGGGTTAACTCATGCCCTAGATTTTATGAATGTTTTCAAAATCAAATGGATTAGGATTCTATTAAGAAAGATTCATGATAGTTCATTTTGGTTAGATAATGGACCTATCAAATTCACTAAAAGAATAATCCATAGGGTAATAGGGTATCCAATCCTAGATCAGCCTAAGACTCTCTAAGGAGTGATTCAAAAGAGGTTATTGAGAAGACTATAGGAGCCATGTGGAATAAGAGAGGAATGACTATTGATACCATCATAGATCCATTGGTAGACTTTGTAGTAAGGGTTATCTCACATAAGTTTTACCAATCTAGTAGATTAAATAGTAGATGTTGCTTATAATATTGTAAAGAAAGATCACACATATGATCTTGCAAAGCTACAATTATAGCAACTAATTGAAAACCTAGGAGCAATAAGAAAGAAAAAGAGTGCTTAGTGAAAATTTGGTTCTATTTTTATATGTATTTTATTTTATGTTTCCTACATTTGGCATAGTTGCATGGAAAACAAATGAGTCAGTAACATTACAAATAGGTGAGTTCATTGAAAAATTGGGTGATAACTTTGAGTCTATAATGACAAGTTACTTTTAAGACTTTAAGCTATTAATGAAGAAAAGATCAAGAGCTCTAGTATCACTAGTGGAGAAGAATTCTGATGATGTTTGTTTCTTAGTGGATGCTGATTACACTTTTGTTCAAGCAGCAACTCCAAGGGTAAGATGTCTAAGGCCATTAGGATATGAAGTCAATGTAGATGAGGCCTTTGTACATATTATAGCTTTACTTATAGAAGAAATCAATAAAAATTACACTGCATTTGGAAACTATGAGATGGAAAAATCTAAAATTACCATTAAACTCAAGACTACCTCTTTCATAAAGAAGATGGACAAGTTAGTGAAGAAATTGAAATCTAAATTTGGTGATACAAGCACCACTTGCACTAACTCAAGGAATGGGAGAAGATCATCTAGAGGAAGAGACAAAAGTTATTGAAAGTGCCAAGGGAGAAGAAGCCAAGGAAGGACCTACTCCTACTGATCAAAATAAGAGAAAGGCTAAGGCCCAACCAACAACAAGGTCCAAGAAAATTGCAAAACCAAGCTAGCTCAAACTAACTGCATCTACTACAAGGGCTAGTGCACATGTCACTACACAAAAGGCAAAGGAGAAAGCCAAACCAATAGAATAGGAAGGAGGAATGTATAAAAGATCGAGGAGGAAATACATTGCACAAGATGAATTTGATGAAGAAATAATTGAATCAGATGACAATACCCAAATCAAAGTGGTGAGTCACAACCCATTATATAATTTAGAAAATCTATGTGAAAATGTTAATAATAGTAAAGATTTATTAGGATTTTCTCATGTTGATTTTGATAACCTTGGAAAAGTAGAAAATAATCAAGTGGAGGAGACTATATATGCCATGATGGCAAATTTTAAGAATGCCCCACTAGAAATGGCTAACTCTATACCTAAAAGTTTATGTGAAAGAGTTCAACAAAAATGGCATTATTGTTTAAACCTAGAAAGACAAATAAGGGAAACATACCTTGCACAAGTTATGCCTAAACTTAGTAAGTTAAAAATTGCTAAGGGTATTAAGAAATATGCAGTTAAATTATTTCAAAAATATAGAGCCTTCAACATACTACAAAATAATATCAAGAAGATTTTGTGAAGAAGTCCACACAAATGTGGAAAGTGACATATGGACTAGCAAAAATAAAAGCATGAGAAAAAGAACCCATTGAAGTAAAATATGATGAAGAAGATGATGAAAATAAAGACATTGTTGAGGGAGATATAGAAATGAAAGTAGATAACTAGGCAACAATTGAGGTAGAGCGACAAGAAGAATAGAGTGTACAAGATACATAACTACCAAATATGAGCCCTCAACATATAACAAGTGTAAATTCCAAAATAGTAATAGTAAAGGATGTTTCTTATCACATTGCTAAGAACATCAGTCTCGTTACAAAGGAAGATCTGAAAAAGATACTTGATTAGTCTACACTCTAGACCAATTTATGTGACAATCCTATATTGGTGAGCGTAGATGAGATATAGAAAACAATGACTAATACTATAGGGGAAGAGATGAATACACAAGAACCACCTACTATCACCCCTTAGGTCACTGATTTATAACCTTTAAATAAAGTAGCTAAAGCTACATCACAAAAGGTTGATATTGTATACGAGGATTAATAATGCAAAGAACACTAAATGTCAAATCAAAAGTATTCACAAAACTAAATAAACGTAACTTCAAGATAGACTAAGATGAGCTCTCAATTGAGAATATGAGCTATTAATGGGCTCTCTTGTTGAGTAGCTTTGTCTAATTAGATAGGATGTATGCTCGATTCTCCAAAGGCTTCAATGGTGTTCTTGATGGATTTTGGCTTGGGTGAATGGATTTGATGTAAAATGGCTTCTCAAAAATGGCATTATGGCTTTACTTCATGATCAAAATGGCATTAATTTGTTACTATGGGTGATTGTGTTAAAATGGCTTGCGAGAGGATTCCTTAAATAGGCAAAGGGCTTGAGGGAGCAAGGGTTAGGATGCAAGGATGGGAGAAAGCTTATGGAAGGTTTAGATTGAATGATAGGAGAGCACATGGATTGTGCTTCCTTATAGCCAATTAGGGAGTGACACATGTCACAAGGTCATTGGTTAGAGAAAGAGGGGTTGAGGGGTCAACAAAGGAGGCTCAAAGCTCATAAAGACACTCATAATGGCTTGTAAGAGCAATGAATGGGCTTGTAAGAGTCATTTATGGATTTGTGGGCTTCATAAAGTTTTATGGTTGGGATATTTGTGAGAGAGTTGAGATATTTTGACTTGGGTTGGATTAAGAAAGTCTTAAGCTTGACTTAGGAATGTGCAAATGATTAAGGCTTGGATTAGACTTGAGTTAAGACTAGATTAGGCTTGTTAGAGACGGGCAAGTGGATGGCATTTAATGAGGGTGGGTGAAGGAGCAGATATTTGTTGGCTTTGGCTTGGGTTAGCAAGTCTTAACCCATGTTTAGGGAATGTGACAAGGTTAGGGGGGGGGATTAGGATTAGGGTCAAAGATAAGGATTGACATCTTCTAGAAGAGTCTAGGCTTTGGATGAGGATGAAGAATTTCTAGAAGAGTCTAGAACTTCCTAGGATGAGGATAAATAAGGTTTTTAGGAAATAAATAAAGTTTTATTTATTTCAAGGGTTTGGGTTGAGGAGATATTTATTAAAATATTTTTTAATAAACATGAGGATTAATATTTAATCTTAATTAAATATTTTGAGTTGGGATTAGGAGTAGGAAATGATGGGATTAGCCTTTAATCAAAATTAAAGAAGGATTAGAAGATTTTGGAAGAGGTTAGTGGTCTTAAGGAAATTGGCCAAGTTTTGGGAAAAAAATAAATAAATTATTTATTTTGGAATTTTTGGTCAATTTATTAGTTAAAAAATTAATAAATAAGGAAATAATGTTTAAATAAGATTTAAACATTTTTGGGAGGAATTCCTTAATTAAATATTTTTAATTAAGATAAAGGGATTTAATGGCATAAAAATTAATTAAATAATTAATTAATAAATGATGATGTCATCGAGGACTTTTTCAGAAAATAAAAATACTTTATATTTTAAAGGATTTTAGGTGTCTACATTTTGCCCCTCTTTGACATAGTGTTGAAACAACACTATTTCAAAGAAGTTTAGATATAAATGACATGGAGATGACTTTATGGAGCAACACAGTTGCCCCAGTCTGAGATAGAAGAGAGAGAATAGACTGCATGATGCCCCCTCAAGAAGGCGACGGGGAGAGAAAATAAGGCTTGACGGTTTCTTGAAAAATTCAAGAATCCAGGATGAGCAAGGAGACTCAGATTGGCAAAGAGAAGGGGTTGAATTAGCTCAAACTCTCACTATGGGAGAATGATAAAGGGAGAATCAGAGGCACAAGAGTAAATACGCTTAAGACTTTAGGGGAGATGCAGTATGAAGGAGCGAAGCACCATAAAAAGGAATCCAGGATAAGGGAAGGGATGACAGGATGAGATAAAGCTGAGGCAATAGTATTTCAAAGAGTTAGATTGATGGAAGATGGGTGTTAGAGATCCCTAGGACTAGGATTGTGGATCTCGAAAGATGAGGCTTGGTGGATTGATTTGATGGGTGGATCCCTAAAGCTAAGAGTGATGATTGATTCTAAGAGATATAGTTGCAGAAGCTGGGGTAGGAGAGATGGATGCTAGATATGGATGGGGGATAATGGAGATGAAGGGAATCCATTGAATCCTTTTGAGCAAGGGGATACTTCAAAGAGAAGTACCACCATGTAGTTGAGCACTAGATTTGCTATAGGAGTATTGGTTAATTGCCAAGGTTACCAAGAACATCAAGGCCATGTCACCAACCGTCTAGAGGACTAACAGACTGACTCGAAACAAACACACAAGAATTGTCTCAGCATCACACATGAAACCTAGAGGAAACAGCATGGAACTGACATTGCGTAACCCACAAGCAAAAAAGAAACAAATGAAAGACTTGATCAAAACCATACGCTCAAAGTGCCCCATTAGCAGCATACCATGATATGGAAGATTGTGGCCACCTTGAGGAGGGAACAAAAATATTTCTTGGAAAGGATACTTCAAGACCCAAAAGGGAAGATTCCAAATCAAAAGAAAGCAAAACTCCAAAAGAGAACCATTTGCCAATTAGATGGGTAGGACGAGCTACTAATGGACTAAGATCAAACATGAGGAAAGCTATATCCTGCAAGGATCTATTGGAGAGCACCTAAGCTAGTGGATTTCGATGAGTGATGTGTCTGGCAAGCTGAACTAAGAAGGATAACACTTTGGTGATAGGAGATCTAGCTAAAGGATGCATTGGAATAGCTAACCAAGATTTGTGTGATGTGTGCAAGATGCTGATCAAGGATGAACTGATAGGAAAGCTAGATAGATACAATGGTACTAAGTTAAAGAGGATATACAAGCTGATGGACAAAGATATGGTACAAATGTACAAGTTCTTTTGGACAAGATTGGATATACAAGCTATGATACAAGCATTGGATACAAGATTATTTACAAGTTGTATAGGAGCTTCGGATGATAAGATAGCAGGATGGCTCAAGTTGGTGCAAGATGCAGAAGCTAAGGATGAGGTGATAGCGGAAGATATGGATTTGGCAGGATGGATCCAATGATGATGATAGATGTGCAACCAAGGATGGGGACAATGCTAAGTTTGGTGGTAGCTGAGCTAATAGATGCTACTAGAGTGAATGGCTAATGAGAGGATGACATTGGATTTGCATGAGGATAGCCTAGAGCGAGATACCAATGACAAGGGAGGATGGACAAGACAAGATCTCTAGGGAATATAGTGCCCCCAGTTAGAAGATGACATGGGAAAGGAGGTCTTATGATGGATGTGATAGGATTGAAGCTAGGATGGAAAAGATGAAGGTGCTAGGGAGATGGAAGATAGCTGGGATGATGGGGTGAGGTTGCAGAAGATAAGTAGATAGTGATAGATAAAAGTTGGAGGATGAAATATAGGTGGATAAATTGGAAGATGGAGTTGGATGGCAAGATGTGACCAAAAGCATGAGGATGATAGGCTAAGCTGGGGATGGCTGGATTACACATGATGCTTGTTTGCCAAGTTTTGATCATGGTACTTGTCTAAGGTGCTTGAATTGCCAAGTTTTCACTAGTGGATGCTTTATTTTTCTTTATTTTTTTGACTTTTTGACTTTGGACTTAGCTGGAATGATTTTAGCTTTCTTCAGTTGTTTTTGGCTTTTTTGGGATTTTTCACTGGCTATTGGAATGTTCAATTTTGTTGCCAGCTATTGGTACACCAGATGTGTGATTTATGCAATAGATTTAATTAGATGGGATTGATGGTAGGAGATGGAGGGATGAAAAGGCTGGAAAGGAGCATGAGATGGGGATGCTTGTAGGATCAACATTGGCACATGTTGGGATAGGTGTGAAAAGAGCATATGGGGGATAGATGGTAGATGCGGGCTTGATGGAGGATTTGTGGAAGCACACTTGGGGATATAGGCACCCAAGATGGAGTTAGGAGATGGGGGACACGAATCATTGGATGGGGGATTACCAATGGTGGATGCCATTATGCATTGAGTTTCAACTTTTTTATTTGGGATCCACATGGTTTTGGATTTTCTTTTCATAGACTTTTGCATTGTTTTGCATTCTTTGATTGGATTTTACCTTTTTGGAGTATGTCTTTTAGAATAGACATATGATTGCCTAGGATGTGGATTTTTAGCTTTACGCATTTTGAAGTTGGCATTCACATTGTTGTGGTAAGCTTTGGGAAGATGGTTAGGAGAAGCTTTGTGAGATGGAGAGGATATGGAAGAGCATGTAGGGGGATGATGATGGATGATGTGCCCTAATATGTGCCTTTGTTGATCTTGCATAGGAATGGAGCGAATAGGATTTTTATGATTGCTGATAGGAGGATGGAGGATGGTAGATTTTGGGACATGGGGACCCAAAATAGATTTAGCGAATGAAGGGGGGATATGGTAGGGTTTTTTGAGTTGCACAGATGGTGGAGGGGGGATGACATAAGATTTCTTGAAGGAGTGATGGGAGGCTGGCATGGTGGGCCTGGAGATAGGCTTGGTTTGGGGATGGCGTGTACCAACACTTTTAGATGGTGAACCTGTGGATACATATCCAAGACCATGAAATCTTGGATTATTTTGTGCAATAATAGGCTTTTTGATTCCTTGCTCTTGTGTTCCTAAACGTTGACCTTGATAATGCCATCGATTGAGCATTTGAACAAGCTGAGGAAACTTTTTGCTTGTAGAAAATGGTAGAAGTGCTTTATTAGATGTACTGCAACTGGGAGATACTATTATTAATTCTTCTGCTAAGAGGGGGCCACCATGTATGAATGTAAGTGAACCAAGAAGGTAGATTATAGATGGTGGAATAACTTGGATAGGTGGTAAGATGGAAGCATGGAGCGGAGGAGATGGTAGGATAGGATCTTTATTTAGTTGATGGGATGGAAATATATCCTACAGTAGAGGAGGTATGGCTTGAGGTTTTGGAGATAGAGGGGATGGTGACTACACTATGAATGGAAGACATGGTATGATGATATCTTCATTTATGCTTCAGGGGATGTCAACATGCTTTTTGGCAAGATCTTGATAGGAGGTGAAGGGATGGATTCTTCAAAGGCAACAAATGGATAGATGGGAGATTTGGTAGTGGAGATGGGTGAGTAGAAGATGGATGCATAAGGGTTATTATGGGAGATTTGGGAAATTCTTCGAGGTGATGTGGATAGGATTTGATAGGTGGTGGGATTTTGATGCTTGGAGGAAGTGGAAGGATTTTAAGCAATCTGATGGATGGTATGGGGATGATAGCTATGGGAGATGGAGGTGATATTATAGATGGGGAAGCTTCATCACTGACTACTTCACATGGTTGGATTAGATGACATGGCTTATCGACTATTGGAGGCAATTTTTCTTGTATTTCCTCTAGGAGATTCTTTGGAGACTCGTGTCTTGGAGGTGGAGGTGGTGGATTGACAGGAATAGCTAGTATGATGGGGGTGAAAGATTGGAAGCTTGGGTGATTGGCTGATGGAGGAGAAGCTAGGATATGAGATGGCATGACTAGATATTTTGGAGGAATGCTTGGATTTTGGGGGATGGTTGGCGGAATCCATCTAAGGCTCTCAAGATACCCATCATAGTCAACAAGATTTTCATCATCATTGGAATAGGATGTAGTGGGAGAAAGGACAATGCGACCAAAGTCATCATGATAGGGTTGGGATTTCACGTGTTGATGATGAGTTGGATGGGGATGAAGTCTTGCATATGGATGAACATGGAAGCTCATGGTTGGATTTGGACTAAGTGTAGATTTTGGATTGGCTGACGAAAGATTTCCTAGGGAGAGTCAAAGCTGCATGAAAGACCTAAGGAGTATTGGCTAGAGATTTTTTTCTTTCCTGTGGATGGAAGACTTCAAGGGTATGCTGTCAAAAAGTTAGAGTTTTGTTTTCCTTTGTGTAGGATTGGTGGCTTTTGGTGTCAACTTGAGGATAGACAAATGATCCTATGGGCATGACACGAGATTGACCACTTGTGGATCCCAACCTTTAGCTTAAGGTGATGAGGGATGACAAGTGACAAGGCTAGATTACCCTAGACAAAGCTCTGTCAAAGGGATAACCTTGGGGAGATTCAAGGATTTGGATAGATTGATTGGATAGCAAACTCTGGTAGAGTAACAACAATTCCTTAAAGGCTTGGGTGATTTTGGATTGGGTTGCTAGCTAGTTGGGGGGAATGATTTCGATGAACTTTGGATTTGGGATTGTTCTAAAGAATAGAACTAGATAGATTCAGTTGCGGTGGGGGAGCTTGGATGATTTTCTAATGAGGCAGTGACTACGCTAAGTATGCCTTGAGCTGGGAGATTTTTTCTTTTCTGAGATTTTGACCAAAGTTGGCAAACATTCATTCAAAAGCTATGAACAAACAAGCAGACAAAAGTTTGGAGCAAGCACGTCAAACACACAAACATCCTAGGAAGCTTTCTATAAGGATGAAATTTGGTTTAGCTAGGGAGTCCTCGATATACTCAAGGTACATGAGGCCCAAATCCATAGATGAAAATAAAAAGATGTCATACAACCGAGAGGATCGGTAACCCACTTCACCTCTTTCACTTCTCAAGGGTATAAAATTCCTTGAGGCTTAGCCTAAGTGACAAAATTTTGATCCCAAGAGAGGTGTCTTTGGATTCACCTTTTGATCTTTATACTCTACCAGAATGCTGAAGTTGAGGTCGACCCAAGGGGTGATGAAATCCTTGAGCAGGCCTCCTAAAACTTAAACAAGATTTTGGATCCTAATCTTATGCACCAAAGATGGCCTCAAAAGATGACTAGGGGAGAGAAGACTTGGATGATCTTGGGCAAAAGACAGAGTTCTTTTCCAACTGACACTTAAGTTTTCTAATCTAGACTTTTTGAAAACACACGTGATTAAGATGCAAAGGTTCAATTCCAATTTGAAATGTGCCAAAAAAAGAGAAGTGATCGAAGAATGAATACACAAATGAGAGTTAGGGTCAATAAGAAAGTAAATCCGTGCGCCCGGAGGCCCTCCATGTCAAGTATCTATTAATTTATTTTAAGGCATTCAAGAGTTGGTGTTTGTTCATTTTAAGACCAAAACAAAGATGTGTGTAAAGCTTGATTTCAAGCACATGCCCGGAGGCCCTCCACGTCAAGATTTGTTCAATTTTTATGCCCAAATGAAGTGTTAGCGAGACTAATGTGCATTCAAGAAATTTTCTATTTTAGAAAAACCAATAAAAACTCAAGTGAGTGGAGTTTGATTTTTGTGGAACATTTAACACCTTTTTAGGTAGACCCATCCCCATATATGGTGTTGATATTGCAACCAATGGTTAGAATGATGGGTGATTAAAGAGGGTGAGTCCAATAAAAAACTCACTCAAAGTGTCTTTATTTGTTTTTATAACTTAGAAAGTTTCTAAAATGTGGATTCTTTTTATGCCTCAAAAGATGAAGTGTGATGTATGATAATAATAATTTGATATGTGGCATTCAAGATTGGATTTTTTATGCATTCCAATGAAAAAAAACAAACTTGATTTTAATTCATGGCACTCAAGAGTGATTTTAGCCACATGCATTCAAAGACGAGTGTTTAAACATTCAAGTTCTTTCCTTTGAGCATTCAAGATTGAGATTTTGCATGTTGTTTTAAGAACTTTGAAGTTCTTTGTTTTAACCTTAGATCATTTAAGATTGAGTTTGTTCAAACTAAAATTCAAAGAGGAAGGAATAGGGATGCTTTTCTTACCAATTTAGATCATTTGAGATTGTTTTGGACTCAAAAAAAATGACTCTTTGGACTTTGGTTTTCATTCAAGATTTTGTGTTCTAATTTGCATGTTCTAAGCCCAAAAATGATATTCCTAGATTGTTTTGATGCATGAAAAACCTAGGAAACATTCAGGATTTTGCAACAAGACATTTGTTTGGAACAAATAACAAAGCTTTTAAGACAATTTTGGCAACCATTTAGGACTTTTAGTTTTCATAAGATTTTAAAAGAACTTTAAAATATTTGCAAATGAAGTTCATTTTATCCCTGATTGATGCTTTGAGTTTGATTTAGAATTTTGTGTGCACTTAGTGTTGATCTTGAACCTTTTGAAATGGAAACTTGAAGTTCTTTTTAAGTTTCCAAAAATGAAGTGTTGCTAACTTTGCATGAATGCATCTAAAACCTTCATGTTGCAAGGATGCAAATGATTGGATTGATTTAGTTTCATTTGTTAAAAGATTTTTTTGCAAATTTTTAGTTTTTTAATGGATTTAAGTATGATTTGGGGGTTCATTTTAAGCACTAAAACAAGGTGTGTATGATTTTTCTCTCTTAAAAAAAAAATTGGTCAAGATCCCATAAGAAGAAGAAGAAGTAGACAGAATAGAAGAAGAATATAGACAAGAAGAGGAAGAAGAATTCCAAGTGCTTCATCCACCTATTAGCTTGAAAAATCTGAAAACACTCTAAATCCCATTAGAATGTTTGCAAAGAACTCTTGCTTCATCTTCTTCTTGCTTCCTTGGACCTGCAAAACTAATTTATACAATCCTACCAATCACCAAAATATGAAAATTAGCCAAAGTTAGTACAAAACATGCAATTTTGACTACAAATGATAACAAGCATGACCCATGTGGGGTCCCATCAGGCATGCCAGAATGTATACGAGGATTAGTAATGCAAAGAACACTAAATGCCAAATTAAAAGTATTCACAAAACTAAATAAACATAACTTCAAGATAGACTAAGATGAGCTCTCAATTGAGAATATGAGCTATTAATGGGCTCTCTCAATGAGAAGTTCTGTTCTTGAGTAGCTTTGTCTAATTAGATAGGATGTATGCTCAATTCTCCAAAGGATTCAATGGTGTTCTTGATGGATTTTGGCTTGGGTGAATGGATTTGATGTAAAATGGCTTCTCAAAAATGGAATTATGGCTTTACTTCATGATCAAAATGGCATTACTTTGTTACTATGGGTGATTGTGTTAAAATGGCTTGGGAGAGGATTCCTTAAATAGGCAAAGAGCTTTAGGGATCAAGGGCTAGGATGCAAGGATGGGAGAAAGCTTATGGAAGGTTTAGATTGAATGACAGGAGAGCACATAGATTGTGCTTCCTTATAGCCAATCAGGGAGTGACACATGTCACAAGGTCATTGGTTAGAGCAAGAGGGGTTGAGGGGTCAATAAAGGAGGCTCAAAGCTCATAAAGACCCTCATAATGGCTTGTAAGAGCAATGAATGAGCTTGTAAGAGTCATTTATGGCTTTGTGGGCTTCATAAAGTTTTATGGTTGGGATATTTGTGAGAGAGTTGAGATATTTTGACTTGGGTTGGATTAAGAAAGTCTTAAGCTTGACTTAGGAATGTGTAAATGATTAAGGCTTGGATTAACCTTGGGTTAATATTAGATTAGGCTTGTTAGAGATGGGCAAGTGGATGGAATTTAATGAGGGTGGGTGAAGGAGGAGATATTTGTTGGCTTTGGTTTGGGTTAGCAAGTCTTAACCCATGTTTAGGGAATGTGACAAGGTTAATGGGGGATTAGGATTAGGGTCAAAGATAAGGATTGCCATCTTATAGAAGAGTCTAGGCTTTGGATGAGGATGAAGAATTTCTAGAAGAGTCTAGAACTTCCTAGGATGAGGATAAATAAAGTTTTATTTATTTCAAGGGTTTGGGTTGAGGAGATATTTATTAAAATATTTTTTAATAAACATGAGGATTAATATTTAATCTTAATTACATATTTTGAGTTGGGTTTAGGAGTAGGAAATGATGGGATTAGCCTTTAATCAAAATTAAAGAAGGATTAGAAGATTTTGAAAGAGGTTAGTGGTCTTAAAGAAATTGGGCAAGTTTTGAGCAAAAAATAAATAAATAATTTATTTTGGAATTTTTGGTCACTTTATTAATTAAATAATTAATAAATAAGGAAATACTATTTAAATAAGATTTAAACATTTTTGGGAGGGATTCCTTAATTAAATATTTTTAATTAAAATAAAGGGATTTAATGGCATAAAAATAAATAAATTAATTAATAAATGATGATGTCATTAGAAACTTTTTTAGAAAATAAAAATACTTTATTTTCTAAAGGATTTTTAGGTGTCTACAGATATAGTTGGAAAGGACATAGTGGAAACCCAAGCCACTATAGAAACACAAAGTGGAACAGGTCAAATAGACTTATTTGCACCTACAACACAAGTACAAGGTATAATCACAAGGCATTGTAGAAGTAAAGGACCAGCTTGAAGAGATTGATTTGACACCAAAGGTGAACAAGCAAGTAGCAATTCAAGCACTAGTAAGTTTACCAGAATCAAGAACTCCTTCTAGACACACTCTTTAGAAGTTGAGCACAAATGCAACACCATTGCAAATTTCAGTGCCAAGTCCAAGTTCATAAAAGGCTAAAGAAGTGATACAATATGGAGATGTAAGCCTTGGTGAAGAGATTATTTTACCAAAGTATGACTATGCTACAATAACCATAGAGTAGAAGGGCATATTGCAAGAAGCCCTAGCAAGAAAGAAAAGACAAGAACTACTCAGAAGGGAACATAAGTAGAAGAAAGCATTGTTGGATATCAAAGGCATCTTTCTAGATGCATTTAATCTTCCTACTCTAGATGAAACCAAGCCACCCATCGAACAAATGACAAATATAGTGAAAAAGGTTAGTGATGTAGACCTTGATACAAATGCTAAATTACTAGAATGATTTGAAAATAAATTTCAAAGTAAAGTGAATGAGAAAATATCAAGTGATATAGCACTTACATAAGTTGCATTGGAAACTAAGGTTTAGAGTGTGGAGAAGGTTCTTGAGAACATTTTCTCACTACACACAAAATTGTGCAATCTGACACTCTTCACATAAGAGATAAGAAGTCACATTTTGAATTTGGAAAGTCAAATTAATCCATTAGGTATGAAATTGCCTATGACACCAGCTCACAATGCGAAGCACTTTAGAACTTTGCTACAAACCCAGAGTTAGTTAGCTGCATTATTAGAAGATTAAACCAATATAAGGGCAAAATTGATTAGCATCCAAATAGAATTGACCCCCCACATGGAAATTTTGCACAGGGAATTAGGCTATTGTAAAACACTTATGATGAAAGACCCCAATCTTTCACCATTAGACAACCTAGTCCACCTTGCTATCAAGTTGGCCATCCAAATTAAGTCTTTGGATGTAGCATGTGAAAATTGGGATGCCCTAGAGTTTCACGTGTGACAAGTTATATGGATTGTGAGTCGACGATATAATTGTAATTATGAATCAATTAATTATCTTATCATAATTAATTAGGAAATACTCAAGGCCAACTCAAGGAATTATTTCAAAGATATGGTATAAAGGAAAGATGTTTTTGTTGTTTGTAATCTAGAAGTAATCATTATATTGAATACAAAGTACAAAATGGAGAAGAGTGTTTGGCAAATGCAAGTAAATGATCCAAAGGATTATTAGATGTGAGATTTGTGATGTGGTTATAGGATTAGGATCATAAGTCTAGTTGACAAGATATAGAAAGAGGAAGGAGAAGTAATATCCATTTCTATTATTCTACAAGGAATAATACATAGATCATTTGGCCAATGGGTTTATTGGTCTTGCCCATAAAGTTTTTTGGATAGTGGCTCCCTACAACTCCTAATAGGGTTGGAGTCTCCTAACAAGGACTGATATCTACTCAATGTTGTTATAGACTCCTAACAAGGTGCATCCTCTAATAAGGAATATTTATATTAGTACATCATCTCATAGGTACCTTCCCCACTAAGGTTTTCCCTTTGATCAAGCATTTCCCTAGTTAACATATCATGTGTTATTGTGCATGATTATTTTATTGTGGTTTCTAATTACATTACTCTTATGGTTAAAGTTTAATAAGGTTGATAATTGTGATATTAGTTGGATAACTGATTCACCTCCCACCCTCTTAATTATATTGGTGGACTATGGGTGTGTGCACCAAGTTGGCGTACAAAAAAGTGGACACCCCAACAAAAAGAAAAAATTTCAATAACCCAATTGGGTTATTTAAAAGTGAAATGTAAGCCAGGCTCAGTATTCAAGCTTGGACATTATAATTAAAAAAACCCAATCAATTTTTGTAAACTATATATTTTCTCTACTCTTTGCATTTGAGGGCATTTTTATACCCTCAAATGGCAGCAACAATGTGGTGTGTGGAGGAGAACATCAAAACCCAATCAGGTTTAGCATTAAAAATGACTTTTATTTATTTCCATCCATGGTGTACCAAAAATGAGGTAGGTCTTCATTCTATTAATCTTTTATGTATTTTTTTATCAAATTTTATAATGTTTTGTTGTAATTTATAAGTTTTTGTAATTTTTTATTTTAAAAAAAATATAGATGCATCAAGGAATTCATGAAAATGAGGGAGAGATGAAAGATCACCTCCTACACAATCAAATCCTCCACCCATTATGACACAACCATAAAAGACTCCACCCATGTTGACAGAACCATAAAACCCTTCACCCATAGTTACATAATCAAAAAACCCTTCACTCAATGTTCTCATTCAATAACCACTGCCTCCTATAAACCCTCTACATATACAATTACATAATTTAACTACTACACAAGAGGACTTCATAAACTACTTGTGCACAAAATAGTGCTAACATTACCCAAATGGTCAATAGGTTCAATCATCTACACTTTCTTAACACTCAACCCTAGCAAATACACTTAGAAAAAATGATCAAAAATGCAAATGAGGTGTCTAGGGAGGTTACAAAATGGATTACATAGAGGGATAGGTGTCATGAATTTTATGCCAATGGGTTATCATATCAGCAAGTGAAAGATAAAGACATAGAGAAAGGTACTATATGTTCTCTTTTCATTGACCTGTATCTGGAAACTCCCTATTGCACACAATCATAACTTTTCCTATTCATTGGTGCACTCATACTAGGATGAGATCATGTTTTCAAGATAGATGGTATGTTTTATTTGACCTACCACCATGTAATAATTATGAGGTGCCTCTATATTTTTTGAGAAAGCTATATTGTGAGTTCATCCTTGGTGAGAAGTTTAATTACTTTGACATTTGTTAGTTCTAGGGTAGAGGGAGAGGCTCTCTGTGTGATAGACATTAGGTGTACCACAACATTAGGTTTACCTATGGTACCTCAACCATAATTAGATTCACCTTTAGGGTCATCACAGCATGTGATAGCTCTATCATCATCACCTATAGCCCCAAGGTCACCATAACATGCGAAAACTCCATCATCATCACCTATGAAACCTCGATCATCACAACCTACAATAGCTCTAGCAGCATCACTTGCACCACTAGTTGTGTGTGAAAAATGTTGACAAATATGAAAACACACTTCTATGAATGCTTATACTTGAAATCCTTCAAAATAACACCATGAAAGTGCAAGATCTAAAGAATCAACTCATAGCTTCCTATCATCAATGTGAAAAGACCTTCAAAGGTTTGTCTTATAATTATGAGTGCAGTAACTAAGAGGGGGGGGGGAGGTGGGGGGTGAATCAGTTACCACAAAAATAAATTTTTATCCCTTACATCTCTTAAATAACTAGTTGCTACTGTCACTTTGTAAACACATCACAAAAAATTTGTAACTTGGTAGATTAACTTGTTACTCATTTTTAGCATTCATAATTATTAGCATGCATGCAAAAGTAAATAACATAAGCACAAGAGACACCAAATTTAACATGGAAACCCAATATGTGAAAAACCACCAAGTAACTAGCTATCAATTTTCACTCTTATGAAGTGAGCCCTATTAGGAGCCAACCATGTTAAAGATTACAATACACACTATTAGGTGTGACCCTATTAGAGGATTTAATCACCATGTTAGGACTGAGCTTGCTAGAGGTCTTTAGAACAATTCAACCTATCACCTTGTTAGAGGATTTACAAAATGGCTATTAAACCAACTCTGTTAAGAGATTTGAAATCACTCCTACAATGGTTAGAAAGTAAAAATGAATTGACCTGAATAATATGCAACTAAAATTTCTAATTATAGATCTTTATTCTACACCATTAGATCCTCCTCGATGAAATATAGTTTTGCTACTCTTCAATGATCTCTGATCATTCTTCAAAATTTTATTTCACAATAATCAGTCCTCCTTCACATTCATATCACATCAAATCCACCACACTCTAAGAATTCACAACTTGACCTCTTATATATACCATTTAGATTATCAAGTTGGCTCATTCACACTTTACATTTACTAATAAACCATACATCAGCCAGCTAAAAATATTACATTAAACAAATAAACTTTATTACTCAAAACAATGAAATCCAAAATTGGCTGACCCTACTCGGTAAGCACTACTTCTAGAAACAATTTTCTGAGTTAACCATCTTAACTCGGTTAACATTGCAAAATCTGTAAAATCCTTTGGTTGCCAAGTTAACTTGGTAAGAACTAAATTTCTTTCATTGTCCATGAGAGCTTAGTAAGAACTATTTCCTACACTATTTTTCTTTAATGACTAAGTTAGCTCAGTAACAATTAAATTTCCTTTCCTAACCTTGAAAGCTTGGTAACAACTATCTACACAAGGTAAAGCCTGAGAATGATCAGTAGACACTGTAAACCTTCTTTGCTAATCTTCTAAGCTTGGTAGACTGTGTCTTTTGCCTTGCTAACCAACTGAGCTCGATAGACTCTATCTGATGGCTGACATGAAATTTGTGTAACATCAAAGACAACACTCAATTCAACAATTGTATACAACAATCTCCCTCTTTGGCATTGATGGCAACACAACATGTCATAGCAAAATGAAATTTGAAAACAAGTCTTTTCTGATAGAATACTTCTCCCTCTTATACAAAACTCCTCAAATACAGTAATCCAACAATCTCCCTCTTTCATAAACTCTCTTTTTCTTGCAAATTTCAGAAGGATATGACAATAATCTCTCCCTCTTTGACAACACATGCCAAAGAAAACATAAAACTGAATGAATAGAAATGTACCTTATGTATTGATTCATATGCAATATCTTTATTACTTTGTTGCATTAACTGATAGATCTTCAATTCTATTTATATTGATATATCACTAAAAATATATTTTAGTGAGCTTCAGATAGAGGAATGACCCCCTTAGCTTACCTTTTAGATACAAGAATGCATCCTTAGGTAAAGGCTTTGTGAATATGTTAGAAATTTTTTCCTTTGTATGGACATATTCCAATCTAATTTCCTTATCCTGCACCAATTCTCTAACAAAGTGATACTTTATACAATATGCTTGGTTTTTGAATGCATGACTGGGTTCTTGGGTATGTTAATTGCACTTGTATTGTCACAAAACATAACAACAGGTTCTTTTATTTCCTGCATCATACCTTCCAATAATTGTTTGAACCAAACAATGTTTGAACAGTTTACTACTGCTGCAACATATTTAGCCTCTGTTGTGGACTGGAATATACAGTTCTACTTTTTACTTGTCCAAGAAACCAACCTATTTCCAAGAAAGAAAGCTCCTCCACTTGTACTCTTTTTTTCATCAACGTTCCCTACCCAATCTGCATCAGTGAATACTTTTAAATCCATATTTCCTCCAAGTTTATACCACAATCCATAATCTTTAGTTCCTTTCAAATATCTCATGATTCTTTTGATTTCCATCATGTGATTTTCTTTTGGTTTTGCTGAGAATCTTACTAAAATTCCTACTACAAGGCTAATGTCTAGTCTTGTATGTACTACATATTGCAACTTTCCAATCATAGATCTATACAATGTCTAATCCACTTCCTTTGATTCATCATTCTTGGTAAGTTTCAATCTAGTATACATAGGAGTCCCAACTGGTTTGTAGTCTTCCATACCAAACTTTTTTAGTATCTCCTTGATGTATTTAGATTGAGTGATGTAGATGCCATTCTTACTCTGATCAATTTGAAGACCAACAAAGAATTTGATCTCTCCAAACATTGACATTTCAAATTCCTTATTCATTTGTTCTAAAAATTATTTGCAAATATCATCATTTCCTATGAAAAAAGTATCATCTACAAATACTTCTACCAAAACAATCTTATTATCTGGTCCTTCCTTTATGTACAAGCTTTTGTTATCATTAGTTCTTTAAAAATCAATCTGACTAAGATAGTTATGTAATCTTTCATACCATGCTCTAGGGGCTTGTTTTAGATTGTACAATGCTTTATGAAATTTTCAAACCATGTCCTTCTTGTCTTGATTAACAAAACCTTCAATTTATTCAATGTAAACCTCTTTATCCATTATGCCATTGAGAAATGTTGACTTGACATCCATCTAATAAACTTTGAATCCTTTGTATGTAGCATATGCAAGTAAGGTTCTGACACCTTATAATCCTGCAACAGGAGAAAAAGTCTCTCCATAGTCTACACCTTCTTCTTGAGAGTATCCTTTGCATACCAATCTTTGTTCCTTGACACCTTACCATCTTCATCTAACTTGTTTCTGAATACCCACTTAGTTCCAATCACATTTTTTTCTTTAGGCCTAGGTACAAGAGTCCATGTTTTGTTTCTCTCTATTTGTTGTATCTCTTCATTCATAGCTTCAATATAACTTTCATTTTCTAATGCATCTTTGACATTTCTAGGTTCAAAATCAGCAAGTAAACAAGTGCCTTTCAACTTACTTCTTGTCATTGTTCCTTCAAATTTATCTCCAATGATCTGATCTGGTGCATGATGCTTCCTAACATACTTGGCTAGTACAAGCTCCTTGCCTTTTGAATGACTTGTATTGTTATCCTTTTGTGCTTTAACTTCTGGTTCTAGTTCTAGTTGCTTGGGCTCAATACCTATCAATTCAGTAGCTTCTATTTACAACTTGAGTCCTTGAAACTTGGTAGGAATTAGCTCGATTTGAACTTCCTACAACTCGGTTACAAAAGATTCTAGAGTAGAAGATTTCTAATTTACTGGTGTTCCTAGCACTATATCAGGTTCAATGAAAACAAATCTCCTATAGTCTTTAGGTTCCCTTTTGCTTTCTTCTTCAGTTCTTTCTTCAAACTTATCAACTTTTACATGTGCACTTTCTATGACTTTGTGAGTAGACAAATTCAAACATCTATATGCTTTAATTTTGAAAGAATATCCCAAAAATATTCCTTCATCACCCTTCACATCAAATTTACCTTTTCTAGATTCTTTCAAAATGTGACATTTTCTTCTGGATACCTTTAGGTAACTTACATTGGGTTTGTAGCCATACCATAACTCATAGGGGGTTTTGAATGAGTCCTTTTTCAGCTGTACTCAGTTCAAGGTATGAACTATAGTGCTAATAGCTTTCTTCCAATATTTGATAGTAGTGCTCTTTTCAATCATTAAGGTTTTTGCACAATCCATGATAGATCTATTCCTTCTTTTAGCTATTCCATTTTTTTCAAGAGTTCCAGGTGCTGAAACCTATCTTTTGATTCCCCTTTCAATGGAAAGGTTATTGAAATCATGTGAAATGAATTCACCTCCTCTGTCTAACCTTAAACATTTTAGTCTTTTGCATGTTTTTTTTCTTACACTAGCCAAATACCATTTGAACTTTTCAAATGCTTCTAATTTCTCTCTTAGGTACATGACAGTATTCATTCCATAGTAATCATCAACAAAAAGAATGAAGAACTTTTCACCAGTATAAATTTCAATGCCAATAGGTCCACACAAATCAATATGCACAATTTCTAAAATTTCTTCAGACTGATAGTTCTTGCTTTTAAAGCTAGTCTTTCCCATCTTGCCAATTTGATAATTCTTGCATAGACCAACCGTAGATTTCTTTATGTTAGGAATGACTCTTACTTTCCTAAATTTTCTTATTTTTACCAAGTTATCAAAGTTTACATGACATAACCTCCTATGCCATAACCAACTTTCTTCAAGTTGAGCAATAAAACATGAACACTCACCAAGTTCAAGATAAAATAAGTTACATTTTGTTTGAATGCCTGATTCAATTAGCTTATCTTTGCCATCCAGTAGTCTTGCTTTTACATGCATGAATTCCACTTTGAATCCATTATTGAGTAGTTGTGCCACACTCAATAGATTGTAATTTGGTCCTTCTACCCAATATGCATTATCACATACAAGTTCTTTGGTCAGTGAGATTCTTCCTTTTCCTTTTATGCAACAAGGTTCATTATTACCAAATCTTACATTGCCACCATCATAGTCTTCAAAATGTTCAAACTTAGTTTTATCACCAATCATGTGATGAGAATAACCACTATCTACAATCCATGTATCATTTTTGCTCACATGAGAAATGAGTGCCATTTCATCATCTTCTTCTTCATCATTAGAATCATTAGAATCTTTAGCCATGAAACATATTTTATTACCTTTATCCTTGAATGATTTGAAGTATTTCTTGCTATTGTACTTGTGACCTTTCTTCTCATCCTATTTTTTCTTATTTGGGCACCTAGCAGCAATATGTCCAATTTCTTCACAAGAAAAACAGATTAGAGGAAACTTACCTTTGTATTTCCCTTTGCTTCTTGAATATTTTCTTCCTAGCAGAGCTTCAACTACTTCAAGATCACTGTCTAAACTCTATTTTGATTCTTCATCACTATCTAATTGAGGATTCTTTATCTTCTTGCCTTTCTCCTTGAGTGAAAGCTTGGCTTCAAACACTGATTCAATTTTCTTGGCAGTTGGAATATAATTATCATAGTTGTCTAGCTTGAATGCAGTTAATCTTCCAACTATGGCCTCTAGATTTATCTTATGATTTTCTTCACATCTTCTTTCTTGAATTGTAGAGACTCTGATTGCATAAATAGGAAGTATAGTTCTAAGAACTTTACTTATAACTGTCTCTTCCTTGATATCTCCTCCAGATGCTTTGATTGCAATAATGCTTGCTTTAACTCTTTCAAAATATTTTGCTATGTTTTCATCCTCTCTCATCCTCATCTCATCAAATTGTCCTCTCAAACTTTTTTCCTTCGCTCTTCTTACATTATCATCACCTCCATAGATCTCTTTTAGTTTGTTCCACATTTCAAAAGTAGTTTTGCAATCTTTCATGTCATCAAATTCTTCATAACTTAGAGCAGATGCAATATCTATCATCATGTTGTTGTGAGTCTTCTTTTCAAAAATATCATTGATAGATAATGTACCAATAGGTTCTGCGTATTTTTCATCAAGGTACTTCAGCCCTAAATCACCAATAGAAGCCATATGCAATCTCATCAATCCCTACCATGCTGAGAAGTTGTCCCTATTAAGTTTGAGAATTTCCCTCTTGTAAGACATCTTAATCTTTAGCTTAAATCCTTGAAATTTTTTCTTGCAACCACCAAAAGCTCTTATACCAATTTTTGGAATTATGAGTGAAGTAACTAAGAGGGGGAGTGAATCAGTTACCACAAAAGTAAATCTTGATCCTTTAGAAGTCTTAAATAACTAGTTATTACTGTCACTCGGTAGACACATCACAAAAATACTATAACTTAGTAGATTAACTTGTTACTAATTTTTAGCATTCATAATTATTAGCATGCATGAAAAATTAAATAACATGAGCACAAGAGACACTATATTTAATGTGGAAACCCAATATAAGAAAAACCAACAAGTAATTAGCTACAAATTTTCACTCTTCTAAAGTGAGCCTTGTTAGGAGCCAACTTTGTTAAAGGTTACAATACACACTATTAGGTGTGACCCTATTAGAGGATTTAATCACCCTATTAGGAGTGACCTTGCTAGAGGTCTTTAGAACAATTCAACTAAACTATCACCTTGTTAGAGGATTTACAAAATGGCTATTAAACCAACTCTATTAAGAGATTTGAAATCACTGCAACAATGGTTCGAAAGTAAAAATGAATTGATCTGAATAAGATGCAACTAAATTTTCTGATTATAGATCTCTATTCTACACCATTAGATTCTCCTTGATCAAATATAGCTTTGCTACTCCTTAATGATCTCTAATCATTCTTCAAAATTTGCTTTCATAATAATCAGTCCTCTTTCACATTCATATCACATCAAATCCACCACACTCTTAGAATTCACAACTTGACCTCTTATATATACCATTTAGATTATCAAGTCAGCTCATTCACACTTTACATTTACCAATAAATCATACATCAGTCGGCTACAAATAAACTTTATTTCTCAAAACAATGAAATCCAACATTGGTTGACCCTACTTAGTAAGCACTACTTCCAGAAACAATTTTTTGAGTTAACCATCTTAACTAGGTTAACATTGCAAAATCTACAAAATCCTTTGGCTACCAAGTTAACTCGGTAAGAACTAAATTTGCTTCATTGTCCATGAGAGCTTTGGTGAGAACTATTTCCTGCACTGTTTTTCTTTGATGACCGAGTTAGCTTGGTAACAACTAAATTTTCTTTGCTAACCTTGAAAGCTCGATAACAACTGTCTGCACAAGGTAAAGCTTGATAATGCTTGTTAGAAATTGTAAACCTTCCTCGCTAATCTTCTAAGCTCGATAGACTCTTTCTTTCTCCTTGCTAACCAACTGAGCTCCGTAGATTCTATCTAATGATTGATATGACATTTTTGTAACATCAAAGACAACACTCAATTGAACAATTGTATCCAACAGTTTGAAGTGGTCGCTCTCATGTGAACATTAGCCTTGGTCTTCACAAATAAATCCAATGAACGGAATATTCAAATGATCATGAACATGCAAGATATCTCCAAGTCTCCAAGAAAGCTTCGAAAAATGTCTATCATAACAGTAGCATAAGAAGACATGATCTTCTCATAAGAATGTTCCAAGTCCTCAAGGAAATTCATAAAAGCTCCAAATAATGGTGATACTAAAATGAAGTAAGGAGGTCTCCTTATATACCAAAGCCAAGAGGCATTCCCAAATTAGAGGGAAAATGAAAATGAAATGAAAAGTTGTGATTCACATAAGAGAATGTGCAATTATCATTTAATTAAGAGATGTGGACTATAAAACTCTATAAAAATGATAAGATGAGGGGTGTTTTTATTTAATTTAAATGTAAAATAATCCTTTTTCTTATAAAATAAAGTGTGTGACATTTATTTAATTATTTCATTAAAAACAATAATTGTTGCACATAAAATTAAGTGAGGAGGGGTTTAATTAAAAGGAAGAAAATTCCTTTACTTAAATAATGCAAAAATCAAGATGATCCAAACATTTATTTAAAATTAATTAAATAAATTAACTCCAATTTAATCAAGGAAATTGATGTAAAATAATAATGATTAATTAAACAATTCAAATAATTTAATTTGATCAAAGGAAATGGTGATGCAAATATTGATTCAAGCTTGAGATTAATTATGAAATCGAGGCACATAGTCAAGGTGACCATTTTAAGGTGCATACATTTGCCCCTCTTTGACTAATTTGTGTCCACATACATGACAAGCACATTAAGTCAAAGAACTATAAAATAAAGTGTGTATAAAAATTGATTTATGTCAAAAATATATAAAGATTAAGCATCCAACTCTTGTTCCCTCAACATGCCATTTGGGGTCTTACAGTGCCTAAAAAACAATATGTTGTTGTGGGTCTTATAATTGTAGGTCTGCCCAAAGAATTTTTAGAAAATATAAAATTCATGAAATATATATATATATAAAGGAAAAAGAAAAATATCAACACCTAGAAAATGAAAAATCATTCATTAACTTGCCCTAGGTACAATAATCATCTACCCCAAGCTAGGCAGAAAAAGATGAGTAGATTTTGAATCAACTTTGCAAACAATGAAGCTCAATAGAGTGCTCTTGCCCCCTCAAGATCAAAATTGAAATAAAGGAAATGATTAGCAAGAACAAGATAGATATGATCAAATTAAAAAAAGGTTCATGATGAAAGATAAGGAAGATATAGATCAAGAAACCAAGTTTAAATCACTAAGCAAGAAAAGCATGCCCCAAATCAAAAGAAAGGAGGGGGGGAAATGAAAGACAAGAAGATAGAAAGAAGAAGAGGGAAAATGCCTCAAAAAACATCAACTATGCAAGATATGACATTTTGATTGAGATTATGAACAAGTGACATATACTGAAAAGTGTAATCGTGTTAAAGCTAATAGCAAAGAAATGATGACGGAGACCTCCAAAAGGTAAACAAACAAATCAAAACCTCCAAAAAGACAAGGGGATAAAATGCATGTTCATGTCCATATGACACTTCTTTCTATTCTATGTACTTACTCATTTTGGCCAAGATTAAGATCATAGTTTTAATCATTGAGCCAAGCTACTAATGTAGATACAGCTCTGATACCACTTGATAAAGGGCCACACCACCCTTACCCACTCACAATCAAGAAAGAAACAATATGGAGACCAAGAGGGAAAAAAAAATGCTTCACAAGAAATTTTATTATACTTGAAAAATCCTTACAACACCCACAAGATGATATGACTTCTTCAACATAAGAGAAATCCTAAATAAGAGTCTTCACACCTTCTAGCTTCTACTTCTCAAACTTGATTAGAAATGCTCATATCTCTTGCTTAAATAGGCACTTACCACCCAATGCATGACTTATCCACAACCTTCTAGAATTCCACCTACACAATATCCACAACCTTCTACAACTTCCATAACCTTCTACAATATCCACAACTTTCTACAATATTCATAACTTTCTAGAATTCTACCCACACACCTCGATAAATGGAATGAAAACCATTTATTTTTTTTATTATGCCACCTATGCACCTCGAAAATAGAAATCACTTTTCCGTTTTTTTCCTGTTTTCCATTTTAAATTATTTTTCTTCCTATTTTCGTCACTTTCTCTCTCCTCCACAATTTTTTTTTTTTTTTTTCAAATTTTTTTTTTCCCCAATAATTTTCCCATGCAAGATGCTCCTGCATCAGCTACACAAGCTTCACTAGTTAGAACCTTAAAGATATGAATGTAATTCTATTGAAAAGATCACACAATCATCACTAATCACTAAAGTAATCTAAAAATATGAATGTGATTAGAAGCTTCCCACAATCATCACTAGTCACCAAGGAAGCTATGATGATATGAATGAGATCTGGTAGTGTTGAGAAACAATGTTTTGGTGTTTAAGATATTTAAGGAACACCGTTGTTGATATTGGAAAATACCATTTGTTTTATTTTTTCTTTTATAATTTTTTTTTTTGTATTTTTTAAGGACCCATAAATATGTACAAATTCCCCCAGCAAGAATGGACATAAGGAATAGAACTTTTTCAAAGAAAGCACATCAATAGGATTAGGGAGTTAATCTCCCTCAAGTGTAGACAACAAATAGGCACCAATCCAAAAGAAGCTGTAATAATTAAATGACCCAACCAATTAGGCTCAAATTTTTCTTTTTGAGCTCTATTTTTCTAATTCTTGAGATTCTCATGCAAAAAAAGATCTCCCACTAAAAATTCTCTAGGGAAAAATTTCTTGTCATAATTCTTAGACAATATTTTCTAATAAAATCTCATGTGATCAAAAGCATTTTTTCTCTTCTCATCAAGTAACTCAAGTTCTTCTAATCTCATAACTCTATAATCTTCATTTGTCACTAATCCATTAAGAGTAACTCTCAATGATCTAATCTCATCCTCTAAAGGCTCAATATTGTAAATATGAATAACATCCTTGCTAGCAACTGTAGAATTGGAGTCTATCAAGTTCCTTTCAATTTCTCTTGAATCATAAAGTTATCTAGTAACCGAAGAATCCAACTCATAAGAAATATGTGAGTTTGAAATCTCATTAATTGTACTAGGTTGAGAATCATAAGCATGAATCACATCAATACCCAAATCAACTATAGAAGGCTCTAAAGATAAATCCAATTCATACTTATTTGAATATGCTCTTTCATCATTGTTTTTTATATCTAAATCATGTTAAATTTTTGAAGAAGAAGCTTCATTAACTAAACCATGTCCATCTCCCAAAGAAGACTAGTAAAAGGGATCAAATCATCACATATATCTTTTTGATCAAGTATATACACTTCCTCATCATCATCATCATTTTCTTCTTTGTAAATCCAATCTCTAAAAACACTTCCTTCTTCCACTTCTTCCATAGGAAGTAAAGGTTTAACCAAAGAAACAACCTCACATCCCTCCATTTCACTATTAAGTGTCTTAGATTCTATCATACATTCTATAGATTCTTCAACTGTCTCATTTGAAACTCTATCCAAAGGCATATGTGATTTTGTTGAAATATTATTGATAGCAAAGTATTAAATCCTGAAACACACATCTCAATTTCATTATGTGCAAATTTAAAACATCAATGATATGTGGAAGGAACAAATTTCATTTCATTTATCGAAGGTCTACCCAATAAAATGTTATAAGAAAGGGTACTAGTATCAACCACATTAAATAGAATATCTCTCTCAACTGACTCAACCAAAATAGGTAAAACAATTGATCCTTTAGATTGTCTTTCACTATCATCATAAGCTCTAATACCAACCTTTTGTCTAGTATAAATATCTTGTTCTAAATATCCCAACTTTTCAAGTATATTGAAAGGACAAATATTTAACCAAACACCCCCATCTATTAACACACATCTAACAAGAGTTGTGTGAATCGTGACTTCAATATTTAAGGCAAGATTATGTGGATGATTCAAATCCTTATTATTTTCATTAATTGTAACCATGTTGATAAAATTGTTTACATTAAACTATCAATAATTTTGATTAGAATAAGTATAATTCACTTGAGATTTCCCATTCTTAGATGATTCACCCTTTTCATGCTTAGGCAATGGATCCTTATAAGCTTGATGATAATTATTAGTAGCATGACTAGTACCATCATCTACTAACTTTCTATTATCAATCAAATTCTAAATATCATTTTTCAACTTTTGACAATTTTTCGTAGTATGACCAAATTTTCTCTGATGATATTTATAATAGGCATTATCATCCCAACATAGACCCTTCATAGGAGGTGGTTTCCAATTCTCAATAAAAGTCAATAGCTTGCCATTAACCTACTCTTCCAAAACATCCTCATAAGGTCTACCAATCTTTGTAAAAGTTCTTCTGTCTTGAGGATTTCTATAATTGTATCTAGAATTATCTCTAGAATTTTCTCTATTATTTTGCTGAGAAGATGCTTGAAGTTTCATAGCATGAACACTATCTAATAACTTGTAAATTGTTTGGTCATTAGACATGGGTGCATCAAATATACCATCATTAACCACACATTGATTCATTTTATAAGAAGTACTCCTATTCTTATTTCCATTATTGTTGTTATTCATTTTGCTCTAATGCTTGATAATTCCTTGATTCTTCAATATGGAAAGTTGTTTCTACCATATTATGAAAAGTCTCAAACACCCATTTGCCAATTTCATTTCTCAATTCAAGAACCAAATTACTCACTAGTATATCAATTTTCTCTATTTTTGGAATTTCTCTAGAGTAACGAGAACATAAATTTCTCCATCTTTGCAAAAAGGTAACAAAGGGTTCTCCTTGATCTATTTGAGGTTGCATAGAAACTAGTTTTTTAACATTGTAAGAGAAGTGTTGAATAAATTTTTGAACAAGGTCCTCAAAACTCTTACGTGGGGGAGTAATATTATTAAACCATTCCATAGCTTGACCCTTTAAACTCCTAGGGAACAATCTCATAATATAAGCATCTTTATGTGAAAATTCCAAGCTCAAAACATTAAACTATCTCACATGATCACTAGGGTCTCCATTTGCCATCATACTTATCATAATGAGGAAATTTTTTTTTCCTAGGGAATTAAACCTCTAGAATACTCCTCTCAAAAGTTAGAGGAAAAACACTTTGTAGAGAAAATGGATTCTTAGGTGTAATTTTATCTATTAACATCTTCATATTTTTCTCAGTTTTTTCTTGAAATGAAGGATTTTCTCTCTTTATATTATTATTCACATCAAAATCACAAGGCACTTGAACAAATTTTTTTAATAAATCCATGAAGTATTTATCCTTATTAATATAAATGTATTGATCCATGTACTTGTAAAATTCTGGGTCTTGCTGATAAATCATAATCTACACCAAAACCACATGTAGTAAATTGAGGGTGTTGTTGTCAATTCCTTTAAGGGGACATTTTACCTTTGCTAATATCTAGGAGGAGGAGATGGTTGTCTCCTATTTCTCTTACAATATTGTGAAGGTGACATATGTCTAGTAACTCTTAGAGGAGGAGAAGGAGGTGGAGAACCATTACCACCACCAAGAAAAAAAAAATTGACGTGCTATTTCATGAGGTCTCTTTTTTGCCTCAAGTTGTATGAATGCATCTATGTAAGATTTTTTTTTCTTGTAGAATACATCTCTTCTTTTCACCTCTAGGAGATATAGGATGTGGAGAAACATTACCTCTCTGAGAAAGAATATGATTAACCATTTTTTGAGCCATATCTTTAGCCATTTTTCTAGCTTGGGCTTCCATATAGATACTCTCTTTACTAAACTAACCATTAAGAATTCTTGGAGTTTTGTTGAGAAATTCTTGAGACCTAGCCAAAATTTCATTGATTTTTTGTATTACTTGTTTCTCTTTCTTCTCCAAGTATGTTATCTTTTTCAATTCATCTTGTTTGATTTTATCATCCATTGAGTGAGAAGATTTAGGTGATAATCTAGGAGGAGAAAGAAATGGAGAATAGTGCTGATTTCCTCCAAAAAAATCATTTGCTAAGGTAGTTCCATCATTTTCTTCATGAACTATGTGAGATCCCAAAGGTTCAATCCCATGTTTCCTTAATAATCTATCATTTATCATGTCATCCATGCTTTTATCTTTGCTTCTAGTGAATAATATGCCTTGCTCAAAAAGTGAAGAGGACCTAGGTATGTTCAATTTACAAATATTGTTAGGAGGAGTAAACTCAATTTCCATTTTTCCCTTAGGTGTTTGATCAAAGATAGATTCTTTTCTTTTATGTTTTTGATGAGTTGGAACTAAGGGTAATTGACCAAAGTTAACTTGAGGTTGTTTACTATGACTCACTTGAAACCTAGTCATAACCAACATGAGAGGGAAAACCCTACTAAATAGGAAGACTCCAATAAGTGTTGGTATCACTCTTGAATAGTAAAGTAATCACTTGTCCAATTTATAAGGTGTAATAATGTAATTTTTTATCACTCTCGTTAACTTAATCAACTAATAGAGGTCTCATGATTGGTTAACACAATATGCCACTATTGGTCTCACAATTGTGGAATTATCCAAGAGTTATAATTTTCTATAATAAAATGTAAAAATATGAGATAAGCTAATATGTTTAGAGATGTGAATACCCACAATCCAAGGATGAAATCAAAGAATCCCAAAGAAAACTTTCTCCACTAGGAAAAACTTTAGGTTTGCAAGTTTTGATGTTGGTGATAAGATAAGACAAGATTTTACAAACTCAAAGATAGCTATGATGCATTGATCCAAAGTGACAAGTTTTCATGCTCAAGATTAGCTCCACAATGGTCAAATCAACTCAAGAATGAAAAAAACATGGTTACCCTAGAATCCAAATAATGAATGATGAATTATCCCTTTTTAACCAACTATGATGAATTTTAGATTTATAAATAATAATCAGGCTTATAAAACAATAATCAGGGATTTCAAGCAAACATCTAAAAGCAATGGGCAAGAAACAAAGCAACCTTGTGCATGAACAAGAATAGTGTCATAGTATGAATCCAATCTCTAGAACTACTACTATTTATGTTCTCAAAATATTTTTCAATCATGCACATAGTCCTAGAATAGAAAACTTGGCAGCATTAAGATTCTTAGTAATGGTCAACTTTACAGCTTTTGCAATCTAGAGTGGGTGATATCCAATCCTGCTGCACCACAATTTTGACATATTCCAAGAATTTAATCAATCGGAGATACTGAGGAGATCTGACAACCCAAAAAAAGACTCCACTCATGGGGATTTTCCCCACAAGGACATTTATATAGTGGTTGCTACTACCACGTCAAAAATGGCTATAGTCGCTTAGGGTTCCATCCACATGGTTGACCTGATAAAGGGAATGTCAACTATGGTTTAACCCTCTCTAATCAAGGAAGAATCACAAAGTTGTACCACATGGGGACTTGGTTTGGATTTAAGGGTTCCAATTTTATGATGTTCCCAATAGGAAACAGAGCATACTCATCTAGCCTCTTCACCTCACCCAAACATAGCAAACAAGATTCTTTGAGTTTTTGACCTAGTCAACAAGATTGGACCTATATGATATGAATTTAAATCTAAAACATGCCATATGATGTCTTACATGCCTATTTGTTTTCTACACCTAAGGGAGATTAGCTCCCTCATCCTATTGATATGGTTCATTTGAAAAAGCTCTATCCCTAATGTCTATTCTTGCTGGGGGCATCTGTACATATTTATGGGTCTTGAAAAAATACAAAAAGGTGATATATTCCAAAAATATAATTAAAATTTATAAAAGAAAAAAGAAAAGAAACGGTATTTTTCAATATCAACAATGGTGTTCCTTAAATATCTTAAACACCAAAATAATGTTTCTCAACACTACCCTGAGAGTCTTGTCTTGATTATCATGCTTTAGTTTATACTTAATGTTGAGATATGATTTGGTCTTTCTCTATATGATGATTGTTCATTGCTATATATACATGTTTACTACACTATATCTGTATGCTTTTTACTTTTTTGCACTAGGGGCATTTTTATTTTTATTTTTATATGAGTGATTTGATTAGTATTGATAAGTGTCACTATAGTTTTCTTTGGGATTTCTTGCTTGTGTGGTTTTGATCTCAAGACTCACAATGTTTCTCAACACTACTAGATCTCATTCATATCATCATAGTTTCCTTGGTGACTAGTGATGATTGTGTGAAGCTTCTGATCACATTCACATCTTTAGGTTACTTTAGTGATTAGTGATGATTGTGTGATCTTTGTGATAGAGTTACATTCATATCTTCATGATTTTGACTAGTGAAGGTTGTGGAGCTTAGCTCGATGATTAATACTAGGATATTAATCTTGGCCAAAATGAATAAGTACATAAATGGACGTGCATTTTATCCCCTTTTCTTTTTTGAGGTTTTGATTTGTTTGTTTACCTTTCGTAGGTCTCCTTCATCATTTCTTTGTTATCAGCTTTGATCATGATTGTGCTTTTTAGTACACATCACTTGTTTATGATCTTAATCGAAATGTCATATCTTGCATAGTTGATGGTTTTTGAGATATTTTACTTCTTCTTATTTCCATTTTCTTGGCTTTCATTTGCCCCCATTATTTCATCTAATTTGGGGCATGCTTTTCACGCTTATTGATTTAACCTTGGTTTCTTGATCTATATATTGGTTATCTTTCATCTTGAACCTTTTTATGATTTGATCATATCTATCTTGTTCTTTCTTATCCTTTCCTTCATTTGGATTTCGATCTCAAGGGGGCAAGAACACTCTATTGAGCTTCATTGTTTGAAAAGTTTATTGAAAATCTACTCATCTTTTTCTACCTAGCTTGGGGTAGATGATTATTGTACCTGGGGCAAGTCAATGCATAATTTTTCATTTTCTAGGTGTTGATATTTTTCTTTTGCCTTTATATATATTTCTTGAATTTTATAGTTGTTAAAATTTCTTTGGGCAGACCAACAATTATAAGACCTATAGTGGCATATTGTGTTCTAGGCATTGTAAGACCCCAGATGGCATGTTGAGGAAACAAGAGTTGGATGCTTAATGTTTATATATTTTTGACATAAATCAATCTTTATACACACTTTATTTTATAGTTCTTTGACTTAATGTTCTTGTCATGTATGTGGACACACATTAGTCAAAGAGAGGCCAATGCATGCACCCTAAAATGGTCACCTTGACTATGTGCCCTAGTTTCATAATTTATCTCAAGCTTGAATCGATATTTACATCACCATTTCCTTTGATCAAATAAAATTATTTGAATTTTTCAATTAATTTGAATTATTTAATTAATCGTTATTATTTTAAATCAATTTCATTAATTAAATTGGAGTTAATTTATTTAATTAATTTTAAATAACTGGTTGGATCATGTTGATTTTTGCATTATTTAATTAAAGGAATTTGCTCCCTTTTAATTAAATAAAACCCTTCGTCACTTAATTTTATGTGCAACAATTATTATTTAGCAAGAAATAATTAAATAAACATCATACACTTTATTTTACAAGAAAAAAGATTATTTTACATTTAAATTAAATAAAAACACCCCTTAGCTTATAATTTTTATGGAGTTTTACACTCCACATCTCTTAATTAAATGCTAATTGCACATTCTCTTATGTGGGTCACACCTTTTCATTTAATTTTCATTTTCACTCCAATTTGGGAATACCTCTTGGCTTTGGTATATAAGGAGACCTCCTTGCTTCATTTTGGAGGAGGCAATTTGATTATCACCATTATTTGGAGCTTTCATACAATTTCCTTGAGGACTTGGAGCATTCTTATGAGAAGAAATTATGACTTCTTATGCTACCGTTATGATAGACATTTTTTGAAGCTTTCTTGGAGATTTGGAGATATCTTGCATGTTCATGATCATTTGAATCTTCCATTCATTGGATGTACTTGTGAAGAAAAAGGCTAATGTTCATAGGAGAGCCACCAGTACAAACTGTTGAAGGTCTTTGCACATTGATGATAGGAAGCTATGAGTCAATTCTTGAGATATTGCACTTTCATTGTCTTATTTTGAAGGATTTCAAGTATAGGGATTCATAGAAGTGTGTTTGCATATTTTTCCACATTTTTCACACACCAGTGTCATCTTTCTTTGTGTCACATGCACCACTAGTGTCATCTCCACTTGTGTCACCTACATCAACAATTTCATCCTAACTTGTGCCACCTACATCATCATCATGTTCATCATTATGGTCTTTGGGCCCCAATCAAGATTTTTGTTTTAGCTATCAACACATGTTTGATGGGATAAATATGGAGACATCTGAGGATTGATTATAGGCATACTTGTTATTCATATGGAGGTGGGGATTTCACACTCACAAATGATTTGATGTTGATGGTCTTCAGTGGATAGGATACACAAGTTTCTTTATTTGAGTTTTAACACGATATTATTAAATCACCTAAATATTGTAAAAGTAAAAAAAAAAAATAGATCACTATAGATTGATATGTGAACAATATGTAATGTAGGGTATAGAAAATAGTATCAAAACACCACATAGTACTCATTCTGCTAGAGGTGTGAGGCTAGGAGCAAGAACACCCAAGGTAAAGTTTTTAAAATATTCTTAAAAGTACAATAATAAATTGGCTTTGAGATATTGTTTCTTAATTAGTATGACACTATTAACATGCTTATAGGTTTTCTTCCATCTCCTAGCATCATTGAAACCATCTCATTCATCAAATCTATTTGGAATTCCCATCCACATCTCTTGCTCGTAGAATTACCCAAAACCCATCTAATGAAACTCATGAGTTTTGACATGATATTATTTAATCATCTAAATATCATACAAGTAAATAATGTTTTTTAAATTTTATAGAGCACTTTGGATTGATATGTTCAAACAATACGCAATGCATTGTGTAGCAAGTGGTACAAGAGAACCACATAGTACTCATTCTACTAGAGGTGTGAGGCTAGGAGTAAGAACACCCAAGGTAAAGTTTTTAAAATATTCTTAAAATTACAATGATACATTGGCTTTGAAATATTTTTTCTTAATTGGTATTCTTAAAAATAAAAAAATACTTTTCCATCTCCTACCATCATTGAAACCCTCCCAAATTCATCAAATCCATCTAATTCTCATCCACGTATCTTGCTCTTAGCATACCCCAACTGCATCTAATGAACCCTATGAGTTCATCCTCCATATACCCATCCACATCTAAGAACCTCCATATTACATAGGGTGTCTTGTAGGAGTGTGGAGATCATGAATCTCCACTTTTATTTCTCAATAAAGTGCCAAAAGTTCATTTGCATCTCACTTTTCCTTCTCGGTCTCTTTGTTTCAATTTAGGCCTTGTAGTCTTTTTGAGCCCCAATTCTTCCTATCTTTCAACTATCCCTCCAATATTGTTCTTCAAGTCCTTGTGTCTTCCTGCCCTCATATGATCTTCTTCTTGTTATTTTTTCATCTTTCCATTTACAATATTATTTCTTATTTATAACAATACTCTTTACTATTTTATAGGGCTTGTTGGGGGCTGAAATTTCTAAAAATGATGATGCCATGATTTTTGTCATTAACTTTGGCCTTGAGAGCTATGTAGTTTCATAGTTTGCACACCTATCAAGTTTATGATTTGAGTTGAACTCATGATGTGTCTTATTGATTCCTCTTATACTATATTTTCTTCTTCTTTAGGGTACTCGACATAGCTCAACGTCTAGAGGAAAGGGAAAGAAATCAGAAAGAACACTAAAACAAAACAAGGTATTAAATATAAGTCAAGTTTATATTTTAAAATTTATTATGAATGAATGTATATACATATACTGAATATTGATGAACACATTTTGACTTATTTTTTGTATATATGTAGAAACAATTTAGTTTTTTAGAGTTGATGAATGCATCTAAGACTACCAATGTTGAGGCAATGGAAGAGGTAAATTTTCATATTTTACTTCTCATGAATTTTACGTTATAGTATGCATATTTTATATATACATATTAAATAGTTGTATTTACAAATGAGCACATGTTATTTTTCTAGTTTTATAGTTGTATATGCTACTTTAGTATGTTAGAAACACTAAATTAAAACAATCAAAAAGCATTTGCATACTAATTTAACATAACTTCATGAGAGACAAAGTGAAGTCCTAAAATGAGAATATTAGCCATGGATAGGCTCTTTCAATGAATATGATCACTTGATGTAGAGGTGTGTCTAATAGCTAAGATAGCTTGATTATGTATGTATGCTCAAATGCTCAAATGGGCTTCAATGGAGGATTTTTGATAGATTTTGGTTAATGGATTTGATGTAAAGATGGCTTCTCAAAATGGCATATGACTTTACTTTCTAGATTATGTTAAAATGGCTTGGGAGAGGATTCCTTAAATAGGCAAAGCGTTTGAGGGATCAAGGGCTAGGATGCAAGGATGGGGAAAAGCTTATGGAAGGTTTAGATTGAATGAGAGGAGAGCACATGGATTGTGCTTCCTTACAACCAATCAGGGAGTGACACATGTCACAAGGCCATTGGTTAGAGCAAGAGGGGTTGAAGGGTCAAAAAAGGAGGCTCAAAGCTCATAAAGACCCTCATAATGGCTCATAAGAGCAATGAATGGGCTTGTAAGAGTCATTTATGACTTTGTGGGCTTCATAAAGTTTTATGGTTGGGATATTTGTGAGAGACTTGAGATATTTTGACTTGGGTTAGGAAAGTCTTAAGCTTGTTTAGGATTGTGCAAATGATTAAGGGTAGGATTAGAGATGGTTTAGGATTAGATTAGGGATGTTAGAGATGGGGAAGTGGATGGCATTTAAAGAGGGTGGGTGAAGGAGGAGATATTTGTTGGCTTTGGCTTGGGTTAGCAAGTCTTAACCCATGTTTAGGGAATGTGACAAGGTTAGGGGGGGGATTAGGATTAAGGTCAAAGATAAGGATTGACATCTTCTAGAAGAGTCTAGGCTTTGGATGAGGATGAAGACTTTCTAGAAGAGTCTAGAACTTCCTAGGATGAGGATAAATAAGGTTTTTAGGAAATAAATAAAGTTTTATTTATTTCAAGGGTTTGGGTTGAGGAGATATTTATTAAAATATTTTTAATAAACATAAAGATTAATATTTAATCTTAATTAAATATTTTGAGTTGGGATTAGGGATAGGAAATGATGGGATTAGCCTTTAATCAAAATTAAAGAAGGATTAGAAGATTTTGGAAGATGTTAGTGGTCTTAAGGAAATTGGCCAAGTTTTGGACAAAAAATAAATTATTTATTTATTTTAGGATTTTTGGTTAATTTATTAATTAAATAATTAATAAAGAAGGAAATAATGTTTAAATAAGATTTAAGCATTTTTGGGAGGGATTCCTTAATTAAATATTTTTAATTAGATGAAGAGATTTAATGGCATAAAAATAAATAAATTAATTAAATAATTAATTAATTAATTAATGATGATGTCATCAGGGATTTTCTTAGAAAATAAAAATACTTTATTTTCTAAAGGATTTTAGGCATCTACAATAGTAACTATCAACAATTTTTCTTATTAACATGTGTTATTTATCTTTTACCTATTACAAGACTCCTTGATACTTCATGCAAATCCTTTCCCATTTCATTTTGTTAGGAGTCCAAAGCCTCAAGGATGGGATCAAACACAATAGATTGTAGAGGTATGTATGTAGAGTTTTATTTGAAACCCTCTTGTGATCTCAATTTTGATTTCTTGTGTGTGTGATAAAATATCTAATGCCTACTTTACAATTCTAACATTATCACTTACCATATAGGCTATATCTCATACTAGCATTGATTCATCAATGGTTGTGCCTCCTTCTAGCATGGGAGATCAAGGGAGATCCAGCTGAGATTACAATATTTTTTTTAAGTCTATTTGGAATCCCTAATACTACTCTATAATGCTAACATTTTATCTCTTACCATACAGGTTGTACCTCAAACCAACTTTAGTTCATTAGTGGTTGTACCTCCTACTAGCATGAGAGATCTAGCTTAGGTTACAATACATTTGTTTTTTCCTCTATTTGGCATCCCTAATGGCTACTTTATAATTCTAAAATTTTATCACTTACCATATAGGTTATGCCTCATACTAGCATTTATTCATCAGTGGTTGTACCTCCTACGAGCACAAGAGATCTAGCTTAGGCTGCAATGCATATTTTTGTTTTTTGACTCTATTTGGTATTCCTAATTCCACTTTATAATGCTAATATTTTATCACATACCATACATATTGTGCCTCATACTAGCACTGATTCATCAGTGGTTGTACCTCCAACATGATAGATCTAGCTCAACCTATAGTACATTTTTTAGTTTTTTTACTCTATTTGGAACCCCTAATACCACTTGATAATGCTAACATTTTTTCTCTTACCATACAGGTTGTGTCTCATAGCAAAATTGATTCATTGGTGGTTGTACCTCCTATGAGAATTTATGCATTAGTAGTTGTGTCTTCCATCATCACTCTACCTCATCATTTTGTTAGGAGTCTCACCCATCAACAAAAGAGCCCATTACCATTATCATTTAGTCCAACTATGAGACAAAGGGATGAGGAAATGAACAACTCAACTATCCACAATTTAGAACCCAATTTATAGTCATTTTCATATTACTTATAGATAAGAAATTTGATAGTGTATTTTAAATTTTCTTCTGTAGACACCTGGCGAGCCACAAATTACATCAAAGAGGCTCAATTTTTGATCTTGCACAGTCATAGATATTGATAGTGATATATATGTATATAGTTGTGGTCATTACATGACATGACATATATTCAAATTTTTTATTGTATGTATTCGATATTTGTACTATGCACATTTGACATTTCTATTGTACACATTCAATATTTGTCAGGTATTTAACTTTTGCATTGCATATATTTGAGATTTGTCTTGTGCACAGCCAAAATTTATATTGTACACATTTGACATATGTTAGGTCTTCAACTTTTTTATTGTACTGAGGAGACATAACATCTTTTTGTAACTATATGATTGATATGACATAATATATTATTCATTTTGATATACATTAAACTTTAATTTCCATCCAACTTGTTCAATGTGTGCATACAAACTTGTATTTTAGCTTACTTCCTTGCAATTAATTAAACACATGAACACTCATTATTTTATACAAAAAATGTAATATATTTTTCAAATTCATTATAACATGTACATAATTGTATGTCACTTATTTTGATGTAATAAGACATGAAAAGTATAACTATGTCATTATTTTTGTATTTGTGTCAAAGATTTCAACCCGATAGTACTTAGAGACCCTTAGGGACACTTCCATTCAGTCTGGTCGATACTATCAAAAGGACATTGTGGCTATAATTGAATGGTCCTAGGCTAAACCTGACCAACTAGAGCTAATGGAGAAGACGATTGAATCCTAAGACCAATAATTTTAAATATACACAAACTTGCTTATTTTAATTGAGAAACATTACATTCTTTGGCAATAGATGAGATACGGATGCCAAATCAAAACAAAGTCAAATCTCTAAAAACTAAGAAAGGTTTTTGTAAACCTATATAACATAGTCTTGTAGCACCTGATGGTTCGTCAATAGCTCACATGAGCTCAAATCAATGTCTAATCAAAGATTGCAACTTGATGGTGCTTAAAGACCCTTAGGGACACTTCTATTCATTGTGGTCGATACCATTGGAGGGATATTGTGGCTGAAATGAGGTTGGTCCCAGCCTAAACCCAACTAGCCTGAGCTAATGGAGTAGACAATTTGATCCTAGGACCAACGGTTTCAAGTACACACAACCTTGCTCATTTTGATTAAGCAACATTGAAAATTTTGGTAATAGGTGAGTTATGAATACCAAGTTAAATCTCCCAAAAAGTAAGATAGATATTTGTAGGCCTAGATAACATGATCTTGTAGCACCTAAAAAAATTTCTATACCTCACACGAGCTTGAAGAAATTCCTAATGAAAGATCGCAGCTTGATGGTACTTAAAGACCCTTAGGGATGCTTCCATTCAGTGTGGTTGATACCATCAGAGGGATGTTGTGGCTGAAACAAGGTTGGTCCTAGCCTAAGCCTAACCAATTGGAGCTAACAAAGTAGATTATTTGATCCTAGGACCAACAGTTTGAAATATACACAACCTTACTCAATTTAACTAAGCAACATTGCAACTTTTGGCAATAGGTGAAATACAGATGCCAAATCCAAATAAATTTGAATATCTAAAAATTGAGATAGGTTATTGTAGGCCTACATAACATAGTCTTGTAGTACCTAACATTTTGTCAATACCTCACACGTGCTCAAAGAAATACTTGATCAAAGATTGCAACTCGATGGTGCTTAGAGACCCTTAGGGATGCTTTCATTTAGTGTGGTCTATACCATTGGAAGGACATTTTTTCTGAAATGAGGTTGGTCTTATCCTAAACTTGACCAATTTGAGCTAATAAAGAAGCCGTGAAGTGCTAGGAAAAGCCAAAATTACTCATTAGGTTCTAAGTTGGTCAAAAGTTGCTCAATGAGCCAAAAGTTTTTTAATGGGTTAAAAGTTTCTAGGGATGGGAAACTAAGGTATTAGGTTACTTAATAGGTCATAGGAATCCTAACTAGGATCCTATAATTGTCCTAGATGGACCCATTTAACCAATATATGTCAAAAGCAAAAATTGCTCAAAAGTTGTAAAGTTGCCCTAAAAGTTGCTTGAGCAACTTTTCCAATTTTTGCAACAAGTTGCAACTGGAGGTTTGGGAAGTTATAAATACCCATTCTTGGGTATATGATCAAGGGGAAAATATTTTGGAAAGTCTTTTTGCAAAATTTGGAGAAATCTACAAATTTCTCACTGGGCAAGGCTAGTAGGACAATCCTTGAAGAGGGAACTATGGTTGTGGGTGATTAAACATTGAAACATATCACTTGGAAAGTAGTGGATATTTTATTTGGAAGGTATTGAGGACATTTTGAAGTTAGGAACACCTACTAGAGAGATTGAGGTGTGTGGGGTTGGTTGGCTTGAAGGAAACCATAGAGCATGGGACATGGTTGAATGCATGGATATTGAGAGGAGGAAGATGATAGTATGTGGAGTCTAGTTAGAGTATGAAATGATTAAATTGGCCATTTATAGGTCTATAGTGTAGATTAAGGGCCTAGAGCTTATTCTTTTGGAAGGAAGAGTAAGGTGTTGTTACGAAATGAAAGAAAACATTAGCATTATCCTAAGAAGATTTTGAAAATCCTCCATTAGCCTCTGTATCATGATCTCTAATACATATACACTCCTTTAGATCAATTTTTCATTGCCCAACCAAATTTTTCACTTGGTTGTACATTCTTGACAACTTTAACAAGAAATTTCAAAAATGCACTTTTGCAACATTTGCACTTTGTAATTCTTTAACAACTTTTTGTACTATTATGTAGTTTTTCTCTTCTCATACTTTATATAGGTTGGTTGGGTGGTTAGTCACCTTTTAGGACTCCTCTTCGATGCTTTCCAACTTTCTTAACAAAATTTTCTCAAGCAACTTTTGAAATTTGCAAAGTTACACAATGCAAAAATTCACCAATTTGGTCAAATGAGCTTCCTATCATCTCAAACTTAACCAAAAACCTTAACTATGATAAAAAACTAACCCTAACTCTTTGTAGATCCTATTGACCTCATGATTACATCATCATCATTCCTATTACTAATCATAGTATTATTTTAAGCCTTAAAAGGGGTGACATAATGTGATAGTAAGGACAGGGTCGAAAACAACCCCATCTAAGCTTTGTATTTGTTGTAGAGAAGCCAAATGAGTGCCCAAATCTATAATTTATTTTCCTTATGTTTTGGGAAATTTGGGAGGAAAAAGCAAGAGGACAACCATATAAATCCATATAAGTTGAAGATAATTGAATTTTTTTTAAGGATATCATCAAACCCACAAAATAGAGTTCAATAGATAAATTTATAACAATAATGTAAAATATTTACATCTCTTATAGGTTGTATATAGAAAATATGGCATCTAAATATGCACATGTTACATGTCTTCTCTTTTTTATATACAAAATATGGCATCTAAATATGCACATGTGACATCTCTTATCAAATTTTCATACAAAATATGGTATATAAATATGCACATGTTACATGTCTTATCAATTTGTATATACAAAATTTGGCATCTACATATGCAAATCACTGTGAAGTTGTAACATTTCATATAAAATGTATACCAAATTTTCCAAATTATTCTACCATATTTAGAATGATTCAGCTATATAACACACAATCAATCAAGGGAACCTTCTGGATCAGCTTTGACCCTTATTGTATCAAGTATTGCCTCATGATTAGGTTCGCATACTTTCCACAACTTCTTGTTAAGAGGCCTACCACAATACAGTATCAATTACATATTTGTTGCAACAATAAGGCTAGAGTAATGAATAATGTGTCTACGTGTCTCAAAATCCTCAAATAAAGTATTTTTGATAAGGTACCTACGTTTAATTGTAAAGATAATTTAAAGCCAAAATTGATATATTATACATGAAAATTTTACTTAAAGAGATCTTCATGGTAGGGAACAAATATATACTATATTTTAAGCCATGTGCCTATCACAATGACAGATCCTATTGGGTACTCAATATCCTCACCATCGATTATTCTAGCTATTTGTTTCTTTTTGGGCTCAATACACCAACATAGAAATTAATTTTTCCCCTCATAATTATTCTCTCATGAACTGAATTATATAGAAGGATAAGTTAAAGGAAAAATATATTGATAACTGAATTATATTGATAACTTAGTACCTAGTTCAACTAGGTTAGATACATGCTCAAAATCTATTGATGCTTCAACCTAGTTGAGTTTTAGTGTTGTAGGAAGTTGATATGAATCAGTTGGATGCAAGGGTCTACAAGACTATTGGTCAAACCACTCTTTTGATTCACATTTGTCCCATAAATGATGCA